>JAOPHQ010001717.1:0-337668 GCA_030340625.1 Merluccius polli | reverse complement strand
CAACAACAACAACAATTAATGCACAACAGAGCCTCATTCTCTGCCGGTTGTCCTCATAGCACTCAGCTGAAATAATGTACTGTATTTTGCAAATGTATTTTGTAAAGTAATGATAGCCAGCTACCTAGCTACTTGATTCTAGTTTGAATACAATTTTGTATGTCATTAAGAAAGATGATGTGATGGGACATCAACCCTGTAACATTAGTGCTCCCACAGCTGTCTCTCTCTCTGTCCCTGATATCAGTCCACCCACACAAACACAGGGCTGCTCACTTACTAACGTTATATGGCGGCGCCCCCGTTATACGCAAACAAACCAAGAAACGCACATTTGCGACAGGGAAACGCTCCTGTCACTGCAACCCTCCGGGGGGGCAAGAATACAGCTTTTGGCCGACGTGCCCGAGGAACTACAAAGACCACGGAGGTACTGATGGTGAGACCAGTCCTGAGAACAGGGAAAGGCTGTGGAGACAACGGCGGAGGGGCAAACGAGGGGGAGACAGACAGAGGCAAGGCCACCCTTGCCATCATTGATCCTGTGTAATGAGTGCTCCCTGAGGAACAAGATGGATGAACTCAAACTTTGCACCAGAACCTATACTATGTGTACCGTGAGTCATGTGTCATGTGTTTTTTTGCTCACTCGTCAACCCAGACGTTGAGCTATTGTGTCAGGCTGTTCTTCCTTTGGAGGGAGTTTGGGAACATTGGGATTTGTGCTGTTTATGTGCAAACGCAGTGAGAGCTGTGGCCCAAGTGGCAGACTGTGTACATAGACCGCTGCAATGTACACCACATGCTCCCATGTTCATTTTTAAGTGATTTCAACCATTACAAACTTGAAATGTCTTTACCTGGGTTTGAACAGTATATTAAATGTGACACTAGAAACAGTTACATTCTTGACAAATGCTATGGAAACACCCAGAACGCATAAAGCTAGAGCCAATTGCTCATGCACCACAGGTGTGCAGCCTCACCCAGCCAGAGGCGCAGATGGGATTTTTGAACTGGGGGGGACCAAGCTGTCAGCAAATGATTTCAACTCAATAAGTTATTTTTGTGTAATTTGGGCTTTAACTAGCGCTCAAGTAGTTACTTTCATAATAGCCTATGGGCCAATGGTTTGCACTAAAAAGCCATTGGAGAATTCTTATTTAAAATCATGGATAAACAACAATGAACATTGTTAAACAAAGGCCTACCTGATCAACACTAGCCATATATGATGAAACTGTTATTTGTCTGGAATGTCAATCACCCACCAAAACTTCATGCTTTATGCAAAATATGTTTTATTTAAACATTTGTGTATAAACTCAGAACCCTCATGCAGTCTTTTTCTACCTCGGCTGCCCCCTGGCAGATCCTCTCTTGACTGACTAGGGCCTGCCTCACTGTCATCAGAAATTGCCTGCAGGCCAGGAGGATAATATTAACATTTTAAATCTTATAATTTCACTTAACAGTTGCTTATTAAAATAACATTATACATAAAAATTAAAAAAACATTAAAACTATTCACCTACGGCCTAAAAAGACTTTTATTTTACATTTAGCCTACTTCAGGTAAGAGCTAGACTAGAGTGAGGAGACCCAACCAAAATGGCGGCGACGCTGGATTACGTTCCAGCACGTCATGAGGCGTCTACGTATATTATGTCTATGGCTGGATTGGCCATCGGGCATACCCCCGGCATTGTCGGGCATTGTCCTGGCCCGGTAGGCCGGCCCAGGACTGTCGTAAAAAATAAAATAATTAAAAAAGTAATTTGTCCCAACCGGGAGGCGGTGTGTTACGATCATACCCCCCCCCCCCCCCCCCCCCCCACCCCCCCAGTCGGGTCGTCGGACCGGGGTGTGTTACGATCGCGCGCCCCCCCCCCCCCCCCCCCCCGTCGGTCGTAGGTCCCGGGGTGTGTTACAATCGCGCGCGCACCCCCACCTCCTCCGTTTTACCGGCGATGTTTGTCGCCTTACGTAGGGACAGTGGGGGGGACGGATCAGGGTCACTATGAATCTGAGGGGGTCATGTCTCCCCCGTCCCCAGTGCCATCTGCGCGCATGCACCCAGAGCCTCATCAGTCTGACTCAGGCCAGGTGAAACAGCCATCAACCACACAATCCACAAGCTCATTCCCATCTACCCTTCAGTCCTTAAAAGGAGCAAACCTCTTGTAAAAACTGTTTAAGTCTGGTCTACCGACTGTATTGAAACTCTGAAGGGGTGTTCCTTGAGCACAGACTGGGATATCTTCCATGAGTTTGATTTAAATAAATCCACAGAAGTCAGACAGCTTATAATGTGGATGCTGTGATACCCAACAATAAAACTGTATCCCAGCAACAATTCCTACGTTACTAAGGACGTCAAGGATGGTATTAACACACAAGAGGCTTGCCCTCGGGAATAAGGACCAAGAGCAACTAAGATCCGCACAGAAGGAGCTGAACCAGAAACTCAACACAGGTAAAAGACAATACAAGGAATCCATTGAGAATTACTTCTATGCAAATAATACTTATAAACTGTGGGCCACTATGAAATCCATTACAAATATGACTCCGATGACTACACCATGGCAAATGATTTCACCAACTTCTACATTAGGTTTTATTCACATAATTTCTCTTTAGAACGTGACTGTCATTAACACCGTAACAATATGATGATTCTGTTCAGAGGATAGACATTAGTCCCAGGGAAGTCACAAGACTTTTTAAAAGAACAAAAACAAATAAGGCCCTGATGAACTTTATTTTGAGGACATGTGCAGAGGAACCTACACCAGCCTGGGTCTCTGTCTTTCAAAGGTCTGTTGATTCACACACAGTTGCATCTCTCTGGAAAATGGCAATCATCACTCCTCTACCAAGAATGTTCTTCAAGAAAACAATGCGTATAGACCAGCAGCCCTGACCTTGTAATGAAGTGTCTAGAAAAGTTGATGGTGTGGAAGTTGAAGTCAAACATAAATGGACAGCTAGATTCTTATCAGTTTGCCTATAAAGACAATTGTGGCACTACTAACCATAATAAACTTTATTTTGCAACACCTTGCAAACCCAAAAGCCTACACCAGCCGTTTGTAGACTTCAGCTCTGCTGTTAATACCCTGCAGCCACACGTCCTTCTCAGTAAACTCAGACAGATGTCTGTTAACCCACATATCATCAGGTGGTATCACTCATTTTTGACAGGATGTATTCAGAATACCAACTGCTCCCATCAGGTAGACAACACAGGGTTCCTATTAAATACAGGAAGATACCTGAAAAGGTATAAAGACTTCCTATCCTCCATCAGTGATTCTCCTACACTCAGGATGGATATAAGCAGGATGTGAAATGTGGGGCTGTGTTGCATGTACTTGAATGCAGTTATGTCTGCACTTGTTTGTGCTATGCACTATGTTACTGCACTATAATTGTATTTTTATATGGCAGCCTTTATGTCCAAGACAGATTTCCCTAGGTATAAATAAAGTAACCTTGAATCTTGAACCAAGTAATATTATAACAGTATTCATGTTTCAAAAGTGTTTTAAAGGTATTAATTAATTGTATTAACAAAAGGCGTTGATAGGAACTTATTATATTTCTATTATTAAGTATAACTAGAATATTGTAAGATCCTACAACTATAGTTACTGCAAAACCATAGACCACCATCCCACTAACTTCACAATGTTCCCCATTTGAAACACACACACACACACACACACACTAAAATGGCCACCTGGGATCCACCCGTCATGCGGTGCTGCTGCTGCGTGACTCTCGGTGCTGCTAACATGATACTGGGAGGCGGCCCACCCCTAACGCGAGCGGACATAGCGATTGCTGCGGTGCAATGCTCACCACCAGCACACAACAACCATGTCATAGATCCCCCTGGCCCTAATAACACCAGCCGTTTGCCTGGCTGGCTGCATAGCGTGCTCCTCTCTACTCCACCAGCAGAACCATGGGACAATCAAGTTCATATTTTCCTCTCCAATTGCTAATGACTAATAATCATAGGTTTAGATAATGGAAAATAATAGGGTCAACTCCAATGTGAATGGTTGTGGAGGGGGATCATGCTTTCCAAGAGCGGTGTTTTGTAACCGAGGCCCCAAACAGATAATAGCATAAAGGGTTGAGTCTTCTTTGTAAGTTTGTACAAATATGTGATGGACTAAAACTGAAGCCTTAGCGAATGGGATATGAAGCCTGATCAATTGGAGATATTGATCTCATGCCATGTGACGAAGACAAGTTGCTTGGTACCATGCCAAGTAGCATAGAGGGCAACAAGGTCACGTGCTCCATAGATTCGCTCAAAGTGATAAGTAATCGACTGATTAATCCCTTTTGCTAGTTCCCATCTGCAGTTGCTTTACAGTTGCAATTGCTCTATTTTATTATGCAATTTAACAATTTCAGCCTTCTCGGAAAGACCTGGTTCTTGTGTTTAACCATGATTTTTATGTTCATAGTGTTGTCATTTCATGAACTGATGCTCTGTATGCCGTGTACCTGACCTCTCCTCTTATGAGGGACTTGTGTTGAGTGCGGCAGGTCAGCAGTGGTCAGATTCTTGATAGTTGAGGAGTTGCGGTGTCTGTGCACCACGGGAGAGGACACATCGCATGAAAGACACCCTGGTCTCCAACCTGCGCCACTGCAGCACATTGACACACACTCACGCACATCTTGAGCCAAGCAGTGAAACACAGAGAAGCACGCACATGCACACACAGATGCAGGCGCGCGCACCACACAGGGTGACAATTATGGGGTGGCAGGGGGGGGCTTGGCCCCCTGGATGTGATGAGGCCCCCCCATGGAGTCTTTTAAATTGTTCAAACGAGATTTCAAATATATTCAATATTTTTAAATACGCACATCTTGTTGTGTGTCAGAATATTGTATAAAACATCTGTATTACACATTTTTCTACCCCCATGGTGAATTATGACATTTTTCCCAGACGGAACCTGCTGTTGTCATTTGTCACTCAACCCCTAGGTGGCGCAAACAAGCGGTTGCAGGTCATTTGATTTATTCTTCTCGATGAAAATGATCGGCACCGAGGCCCACATTGCATGAAAATGTCAAATTACTTTAAACAATGGTCTGCTATGACAAGACATGACAACAAAGAAAATCAACTGTTAAATTATTTGGATTAAAAATAAAACTGAAAAAATATGAAACCATAGTAAAAGGGACTTTACATTTTTATTAGTTATGCTTCACACACGTGACAAAATGTTTTATTGGGTTCTATAATGGGCAGATAAATAAAAATATATAGTATATAATAAATTGGGATTTTAAAAAAAAGAAACAGCCTACATTTTACTTGTCATTCTCTTGTCTTGCATGGCTTGCTGGAATAACTTACCTGAAAGGACGTGTAAAAACAGGAATATGATGTTGCATTGTGGGTTTTTTTCTGGGGGAGGACAACCCTTAACCCCTCTGTTGTAGCCCCCCACACACACACACACACCTTAATAATTATTAGGCCTTTGCATAGTGGTATATTGTCACCTTAATAAAGGCCCATAGCGGTATATTGTCTGAAAGTGTCTTGTGTTCCCTGTGACAAGTCACATTTATGGGAAAAAGTGAAACATTGGAAACCCACACACACACACACACACACACACACACACACACACACACACACACACACACACACACACACACACACACACACACACACACACACACACACACACACACACACAGGGTAGTCGAAATGTAAATATATCAGAACCATATGAATGATGTCAATGACAATGTGAAAAATTGTTGCAAATGCGAAGCACAATATGCTGCATACAAACAGAGGTGGGCGCACACACACGCACACACACACACACACACACACAACACACAGCTGTCAGTGTGGGTTAACACTAGACATTGCAGGGGGAGAAGTCGGGCTGCTCAGTGTTACTCTCAGCAAATCCATTGTCGCTGTTCCTGGGGAATGGGGAGGGGCTCCTGGATACATAGGCCAATTATCTCCCCCAGATGCAAGGGGATAGGTTCCTCGTCGCCATGGCGTTCCTGACCACAGCGGGCCTGTTCCTAAAGTGTGGGGGGGGGGGGGGGTGCTGTATAAAGAGAGAGGGGGGGGCGACGCCTGGTTTACAGTGGTTAAGATATCTGCACTGCAGTGACACCACAAAATGTACAAGCGAGGGTCAAAGGTTCACATTGAGGATGAGTTGTAACCTCGGATAAGTTTCCTCCAGGGTGTGTTTGTGTTGATTTAGCCGATTACATAATTTCTATCCATCTATAATATATAGGCTAGGCTATTTTTAAATAACATACTTTAACTTTCACATGGGCTTGACTCACTCACAAAAATAAATAAACATTTTCTTATCTTACAGAAGTATAGGCCTACTGTAACTTACCATTTCAGCTTTTTAGAAAACAAATTTAAAGCATGTCTTACTCCACTAACCTCTGAATTCACCAACTTTTGTTTTAGAAATATAATCTTGGATAAAATTTCAAAAGGAGCAGGCGTCCAATACCAACACCAACACATTTGATTTGCCATTAAAACAGCACAAAAAATAACATGATTTGCATTAGGCCTAATAACGACATTAAAGGATTCATAAATTCAGGCAAACACGAAGTGAATTCAGACTGAACCACATTTATTTAGATTTAGACGTGTTGCATTCAACGACTCAATTGGACGCAGCGCATGAGGTTAGTGAATAGAGAGAGTCGGACTGTAAGCCGTGAGATGAACGGCGATGCAGTTGAACCGTTTAGAGACAAATCAGCCATCCCGACACAAGTGTTTTAGCCCAATCTTGTCAACCTTTATTTATAGGGCGATTTAAAATGAGGCTATGCCTTCGCATGGAAATACATCACTTAATGGAAAACGCAAATTAGATGCGAAATTAAAGCGATACGTTGTAGGATAAAATTGATGCAACTATAGCCTATATATTTGAAGCAGTCACAATGAAGTAGCGTAGACAATTATCCAGCATTTCAAATGGACCGAAAACACCGCAGAGAGAGGAGAGCCGGAGGACAGAGAGGCTGATTCACCATTATCTCCATAATGTGGCATGTCGTCCAAGATTGACAATATCGAGTAGCCTGGCCCATCACCACGTCTCTCTCTCTCTCTCTCTCTTCTCTCTCTCTCTCTCTCTCTCTCTCTCTCTCTCTCTCTCTCTCTCTCTCTCTCCTCTCTCTCTCTCTCTCTCTCTCTCTCTCTCTCTCTCTCTCTCTCTCTCTCTCTCTCTCTCTCTCTCTCTCTCTCTCTCTCTCTCTCTCTCTCTCACACACACACACACACCTGGTTTGAATATTCCTCTCCATCAGCCGACCCTAATAGCATAGTTTTAGACTGTGATTCACCTCCTCACGGCACCACATTTAAAGTCCGCCGCGAAGGTTTGGCCCCCACGTCGACGGCGTATTTCTCATTTGCGTTAAATCAGACAGACGCGCCTGTGTCTGGCCTAAACACAGCTCATTACCCTCGTCGCGGGGGCGGAGGGAGCAATTTACCTGCAGCGACGACGGTGATGCGCGCGGCGGCGGAATATGGAAACGAGCCGGCGGGCCCCGAAACCAGGTTTTAATTATCCAATGAGGAGCCCCGCCGCGCCGCCCGCCGACGGGGCCTGATTTCAATATCGCAATGATTGCATTTGCGTCTCATAAAAAAAAAAAAGAATAAAATAAAATAAAACAAACGGGAGCGGGAGTTGCTTTACGAAGGGGGTTGATGGTAACCCGGGTAAATGCATGATGACATCGTGCGGCGGGTGTCCCACGCCTCGACTAAATCAGCCGCGTCGGCCTCCACATCACGGAGAGACGACAGCTTTGATTATCTCCCCCCCCCCCCCCCATTTACCATCGCTTTGGCCGGTCCCAATAAACAGTTTAATTCTCATAAGCCCGACGCTTTTGTGTCATCAAGAAAAAGATTGATAGCCAATTTTATAAATAGGCTACATGCTGTTGTTTGAAGACAGGATGAAATGATGAGGCAGGTTATGAAGCAGATAAAACCTGCTTTACATCTGCTTACGTCTATTTAATTGTTTCCCCCCCCCCCCCTCAGGTTCAATGTGCATCACGAAGTCTCGCGAGACCCTCAATGTAAATGTAAATAGAGCGTAACAGTGACCGCCCCTTTTTTAACAGCTCCGGTGCCGGAAGTAAATTTCCCATGCATTTATCTCGTCCACTTTTCGTAGAATCCTTATAAAAATAGTATTAAGCCTTTAACCAAGCCAATCGTTCGTTATGGTAGTCGTGACCATATTATGTTTGATTCGGGCATAAAAAGAATTTGGAAAACGGAAGAAAAGGCAAAGGTACATTATTTTGTTGACCGAGTGAGGAACTACTCATCCCGAATCAAACATAATATGGTCACGACTACCATAACGAACGATTGGCTTGGTTAAAGGCTTAATACTCTTTTTATAAGGATTCTATGAAAAGTGGACGAGATAAATGCATGGGAAATGTACTTCCGGCACCGGAGCTGTTAAAAAGGGGCGGTCACTGTTACGCTCTATAGAAACCGCGAACGGCGGTCAGTAAAATAAAACAAAAACCCACCGTCACCACGTGGGCCGATGCTACGCCTACAGCATTATAAACGGCCTGTTTTAGGTCAGGCTGGTCTGCATCAGGTCCGCCTCGTCGCCACAGAGAGAGAGAGAGAGAGAGCACGAGTCATACGGGGGGGGGGGAGAGAGAGAAAGAGAGCGAGACAAGATGGCGCGGGGTCGAAAAGGCGCCATGAGTGGCAGACAGCTGAGCGCTAGAGCTGGGGACCTGCGGTCGGGAGGTCACCTCGCAAAGACGTCTCACTTCGTGTCTACAACAAAAAAATAAAAAATGAATGGACCCTGATGGGAAAACGGTGCAAGCGACGCCGGCCGCGTGTATTTTACTTGTCGTCCCTTTTTCTGTGTGTTGTTTTTACAGCAAGCAGAATAAATGGCTCGAGTGACGCCAGCCGCTCCTGCACATCGTCAACACAGGCAATAAGTCACCATTACCCAGTGTGCACTTCACACGCTGCTGCTGCTCAAGAACCCCCCCCCCCCCCTAAAGCAAAAGGAGGGCCGTTTCGTTGGGCCCCACACGCCTAGAGTGGGGGTCAGGTCTGGGGTCAGCGTGGAGAGGATGGGAGGCCATAGAGCGGTGCAGGGATGACGTATTGTTGTAGGCCAACCTGGAAGTTAGCATTGCCCTGGGTTCCCTCGACAAAAAGCCAATGGGTTTTCCATTGGATTTTGCGTTATTGCAGAAAATAAGCTTTGTGGCAAACACTAGCGGTGCCAGGAATTTGATTGTGGGTGGGCCTCCAGAAAACTGGATGGGCCAGTTAAAATAAGCCAAAAAAGGGTTCCTACAGAAGCCGAGTACGGGCCGTGGTTGTTCATAATTTTTTAGGCCTGTTTTCTTGTGATAACGACTTAATTTTCTCACTATCTCGAGATAGCAAATTCATGGTTTTGCCGAGATCGCAACTTGACTTCCCCATTGATGTTCTTACAGTACGAATTGACAATGTCAGAAAGAGAGACCACGATTTTACTTTAATCAAGGACTGACACAAGCCGAAATGGCATTGTGTCTTTCTATTATGGACAACATTCATATGTCTTCGTCAGTTAAGAAGAAGACTAGCCAGACTCCAACTTTATAGGCGAGTTTGCTTAAGTGAGCCTGACGCAATTGTCTGCTTCATTGCGACCCAGATCCGAGGCCCTGGCCGGCTTCATGGCTGATGTTGGAGTGGTGTGGAGCTGCGGGTTGGTGTTACTAGACATGCAACATGTTCATTATGTCGAGATAATGAGATAATTAAGTCGTGATCTCTAGATAACGGGCCTAAAAAATGATAAGCAATCACGGCCGTTCTCGGCTTCCGTAGGAACCCCTTTATCTCTGTTTCAGCGCTTTTTCTGCGGCACTGAGGACAGCGACTCAGTACCTGTGAGGTTTGGCTACGGGAGGACGTGATGGGGAGAGGGGTGGGGTAGAAGCCGCTGATTGGCTGAGAAGCTTTCACTCAAAGCTTTCCTCAGGCTGCTTATTGGATGAACAGCTAGAATGAAAATCACTCACTACTCACTATAGTGATAGCTCAAGATGGGTGGGCCCGGGCCCAATAGTAGCGCCGCGGGTGGTGGCAAACAAATGTTTGATACTTACGTTTTGTTTCATAAGACACATAAAAGCTTCAAAATTAACGAGTGGGGTATTTACTGATGTATTTTATGCCGTAGAGCAAAATGTGGCCATCTATTAAGCGTGTGTTAATCGCAGACCTTTTTTCAGGGATCTAACAAAAAACCCGTTCAAAAAACCATTGACTTCGAGACGAGGGAACCGGAAGTGTCAAAACGCTAACAGACTTCCGTGTTTCAGGACTCATTCCTGCACCACTCTATAGAGGGGGTCAGGTCTGGGGTCAGCGTGGAGAAGATGGGAGGCGTATTGCAAAGCTGCATTGTAATGGGGACGTGATTGGAAAGAAGCGCTGTTCCCCTTTTTCTCCGTGCGGAGACGAGCAAGCCCACACCAGGAGGCTCCCTGTCCACATGCATGGGGTCCGGTCCACAGGCTCGTTATCCCGAGTCCAACAACACGCCGGAGCCACAAACCGTCTGGATCTGGATGCTATTCTACAGTCAGCCATCATCATCATCATCATCATCATCGTCATCATCATCAGGGTGGACTTGTATTCACTGCATTCAGATGGACAGGGAGCGTGGCTTAAACAAAAGGTCCAAGCTGTTTGATGACTAAATGGGGGCTAAATGTCAGCAGGAAATAGTACTTACCATAAAGCTTTGTGATATTTTAATAATTATTTTAGACATTGGATTTATCCTTCATTGGATTTACCCTCCCGCAATATTTAATCCCACTAAAAACTTTGACATTTAAATAATTTCAAAGAAGAAATAAGTTGTAGGAATGCTATACAGTGGTTTAGGCCTATGGGTGAGGCGTGGTAATTCAACTATGCATTTAAAATGTTCCTGTCCAAGATGTTAAGCCGCCATCTAGGCTACCTCCTGACCAACCTTTGCAACTACAGTCCATCCGTTGACTTTTATTGTCATAATTTGGGCTGTTGAAATGAGAAAATCCTGGCCAAACCGTTTAAGCCATCACTTATTGTGCATTACAAAATATATATTTCAAAAAGCCCATAGTGCAGTAATGCAATAAAACTCGCCCTTGTCATATTGCAATGCCAATATACATTTCAGTACTAAAATGTCCGCCTATCCGGGGCAAACACATTTTCCCACTTCAGTAAGTCATGGCCAGAAGGTAGCAAATGTTTCATTCATGTGGGGGTTTCGCCAAGAAAACACAAAAATTAATGTTGGGATCCCATCATCGTAGGGAGCATTTTCCAGAGGAGAAGCCTGTTCATTAAGTCCCTCAGGTAATACCTCAACCACAACAGCCCGGCCTGACGTAGCCTCCAGCCCAGCCTCTCCTTGGCCTGGCTGCAGCGTGTCAGCAGGAGAGCCCAGCGGTCTCCATGGCAGCCTCGGCACAAACCCACCAATAACAACAACAATAACAATAATAATTATAATAATAGTGCACTCCATCTTACGGCCTTCACATTGCGTCTCGCGCTAGTGTGGTGGCGTCATGTGAAAGCCGGTGAAGGTGGGGGTTGTGAAGACCCGGGGGCTCATTAAGGCCTGGGGTTGGAGCGAGGCAGGGCTAACTGAGGCTGCGTCACCGGGTGCCCTGCTTATGCAGAGTTCAGTGGGGAGCAGAGAGTAACAAGACCGCCTTCCACTCGCTTCACCGTCATAAAAACACAATTTCGTCACACATTCATGAAAATCAATCCCACGCAATAAAATATTTGAACGACCATACCATTACTTTTATTGTATAGTTATATAGATTCGGCTACAAGTATTACAAAAAAAAAAAAAAAAAGAAAGGTAATTGTGATGCATAAGGTGCAGACCGCAGACCACCACAGCACGGTGTTACAGTATGAGTGAGGAGATGGATTTTTATTTGATTCAATTCAACGTCCCTTAAAATCTTTGCGCTGCAGGTTATGGCCCATCGTCATCGCCCCCCCGCCTCCCCATACTGGTAAAAAGTACATCATTCTGTTGTAATCTGCTGGTGTTTCACTGCTCGTGAATATTTGACTTCCCACCTCCATCTTTGTTTCTGTGCCTTTTCTTGTGGATTAGCCCTTACTTTACCAATACAGGAAAGGGAGGAGGCTTAACTAATTTATATTTTATTGTGTGTGTGTGTTCAGTGTATTAATCACATGCCCGTTTGGTTCTCTCGTGGCAGTCTTTGTTTTCCTTTCAACAGAGTTGTATTTCACCAGCAACTGAAACAGCAGCAAAGTCTGATCACAAGCAAGTCCTCTTAACCAAAAGCTGTGCGCATGCATGTGCAATATACATACACACACATACACACACACACTTAGTCTTTCGTCCCTCCGTTCTCCATTTCACTCCGACATGAGGTAAAGTATGGCGCCCAAGTGCAATGCTCAATTGTGCTACATGAAGAAAACAGAAAGAAAACAAAAACAAAAAAATAACACACAAGCCCCGTAACATTACCAGTAAGAGTACAGTCCTGCTGGAAATGCATACCAAAAAAACCAACAAAAAAACATCTTAACTGCATCACTCCCATAAAAAAACAAAACAAAAGATCGACCCCCGCCCCCCCCCCCCCCCCCCCCATGACATCCACCTGCCACTAAACACAATGACCACATACAACAATTAAGTTGTACAATACTCATGCCACTCATTAGAACCACCTCCTGTTTGTAACAAGTCACACACAAAAATAACAAACTAGGTGTGGCACTTATTAACTAGTTAATTACTTCACATTCTTGTTTTGCTGGGGTTTTTTTTTGTCCAGGTTCAACAAATGTTCTGTGCCTTTCTGATTGAGTGATGAAAATATAACCACTATGGTTGACATGTAGGAGTGGCGGTCGGATGTAGCTTACTCTGGATGTTAAAAGGCTCGTAATGGTCCAATGGTAGGCCTTTTCTCTTGGGGGGCAAGTGGGTTGGACTCTCGCTTCAGAAATAATGACAGATGGCACTCTGTTTACTGGTAATACGTGAATTCATTAAGAGTTGACATCTATAAAGAAAAGAAAAACTAAATCACAATCTGTACTTTTTCCTTCTCTACAGCTGTAGTTCACATTCCTATTTTCATATGATTGAAGGTTATTATTTTGAAGTATAACTCAAACCTCACTATTTACATGGCTATTGGCTGTTCGAAGAAGCTAAACCTTCGACAGCCAGAAAGAAGTATGGCACCCCAGGGCAAGCTCTGCACTCCCACATCCAACAAAGCCGTTGGTGTCGCCAGCGCTGCTGAATACACACTTGACACGGTCTTGTTAACGTCAAAAGGCACTGGGTAATGTATTCTGGGGATTTCGTTGTTTTTCAATACGATTTACCGTTTTGTTTTTCTTTCTGCGGGAATGTCGACTCAAGAGTGCAATTTTTTGTCTACAAACACGCAGGTATCACAGTCAAGACTACAGTATGTGTCACTGCCACATGCATTTGTTAAAAGGGCAGTACTAATCAAGAATACATATACTTTTAAAAAATATTTCATCTCTATATATTGAGGTAGAAGCACCAAGGGTGTTTTTTGTTTAGATGTTAGAATAGGTAGCCATGGTAACCACAGTACTTTGTAAGAGTGCCATTCACAGAGGTTTAGCTAACACTTGTTTTTTCGTCTCAGTTGTATTTGCCATGAGTACGAGATTTACAGAAAAATGGCAATTCGTGCTACAGAGTGCAATCAGATTACTTCCACAAGCATTTAAGAGAGCCTACCCTTAAAATATTTTTTTGCATGAAAAGCAATCCCTCCCCACCCTCCCGCCAAAATTAAATATAGAGTAAATAAACACTAAAGTCACACCTCAGGGACAGCACAACCTATGGTAAAGCAGATATCACAAGAGCCCTTTCCGATTGGCTTAAATTGGTGCCAGATGATGTCACCTGCCATAGGTTGTAATCAGAGACCATCAGAAATAGCAATTGCATAACCTATGCTTGGTGATGTCCATGTGATTTGATTTAAGTGTTTGGCCACTCTAATTAAATCCATATACAGGAAATAAGGGGAATCAATTGTTGGGCTTATGTGCAGAAATCCCCCCCCCCCCCCCTCCATGCCCAAAACTCCTCACGTTTCAGCTTTGCATCAGGCAGGGGAGTTTGACAACGCACCTCCTCTACAGCTTCACGGCTTATAGGACAGGACAACCAAACCAAACAGATTCCAAAATAAAAAAATAAAACAAAAAATAAAAAATAAAAATAGGTCAAACAAAGAGGTATTTAGTTACAGTGCAAAAAAAGTGAGAATTCAAGCTTAATACAAAAAACAATAGCACCAAAAAAAGAAAAAAAATATATATAGAAAATGCATGCAAATAATTGAGGTATTTGAATGAAAAGGGGGTAATTGTAAAAAAAGAAAAAAAAAAACATCTAGGCAAAAGCAAAACAAAACCTGAAGTGAAAAAGCGAGGACAAGCGGCTGGCATGCCTATTCCTAGGAAGTGACTTCAATCTAACAGTCACATCTGCAAGAAGCTTTGGTACATGAGGGATGCGAGGACCACTAGGTGTATTGATATTTAAACGGCCTTTGAAAAGGGTCTGCCTGTTCCTTACGCAAGCATCCGATCTTTGAAGAAAAAGTCTGCAGCATATTGTACGGGTGATATGTCTTTCTCTTAGTACGGCTGTTCAATATATTTTTGTGTAAAACAATTTCTTTGTTCGACGATCATTCAAATCATTATTCTAGCTGGAGAATGAACCATCTAATTTTAAATCACTCCGTATCAAAAAGTGTTGGGGCACAGTAAGGCCGCCAACGTCGTTACTTTATGGTGCCCTCCGGCACAATCGCTAATTATTTAACGTGTATTACATATAAGCAATCCAGTTGTCATGGTCAATACATACGTTTCAAAAACATGCAACCCCAAGGTTAAAATCTATTTTAAATTACAGTCACTGGGAATGTTGAAAATTCCTATCCAATTTCCAGGATATGGTATGCCTTAAAAACTAAGGCAAACTATATTATAAAAATGTATCTTTTCATTTATTTATTTATTTTTTATATAGACTTTGCTACGCATATGAATTTTGGTGTCAATCTGACCCACACAATTCTCACAATAACAGACCCTAATGAAATAAGTGCAAAAGCGATTAAAAAGACATTTTGGAGGCAGTAGACCAACAGAGGCATGGACAGGGTTGCGCTGTCAGTGGCCTCTGCTGGCCATGGGCAACCTTTTGTTTTCCAAACCGCTTTAGAAACTGGCACAAGTGCACAGACTGAGGAGTTTAGCGTTATTCCTGCCTGCCCCCCCCCCCCACCCCACCCCTCTACATGACTTTTGATTTACACCTCCGATCTAAACTATGTACACACCAACACTACACAACAAGCATAATACGCCTCGATTCATGTTAGGACAAACAGAATAATGAGCAGACATGGCGACCTCACCCCTTTCTTTCTCCTTGCTAAACATTATAAAGCACTCATGTGATTACACAAAGCAGAGAAGGAAAGTAAAGATTGTGTTTGCGCAAACAATGAAAAAAAAAAAAAGACGAGATGTGAAAAAACCATGTGATATCTGTTGCGAGATCAGTTTGCTTCTTGCATCGCGTCCCCAGTGTTCCCTGGGCTGCCTTGGTTGTGCCGTCGAGGGCCAAAGATTACAGGGCATAGGTTTATCGCAAGCGTCGTCTCTTACTCGAGCTTTCTCTCCTCCTCTCATTAGCTTAGGGCGCTAGCTCCCATGCGGCAGTAACAAGCGCGAGGAGCTTAGCTGGTTTGCACCTGAGGTTGATTGGCTTTGAGGCTGCGCAGGGCCCGGCGCGCGGCTGCAGACTTGGCGATGCGGTAGCTGCGGCCCACTCCCTTGAACTTGCCCTTGCCCACCACCTCCACCGTCACACGGACCTTGCCGTCATACGTCCGTTCTGCAGGGCTGGGGACGGAGGGGGGAGCAGGGTTACAATTGCAATCGGAGGAAAGACTGAATTATTTTCTTTGACGCTACCCTTTGGAGTAACATCCTTGATACTTTAATACTATACTTGAAATACTAATGCATGACCGTAATATATATATTAAGAGTGACCCGGTCCTTACCTAAACTTGGCAGTTTCTGGCTCCATCTCCAGCAGCTCCCTCACCGGGGAGCGGGGCACGTTGGCAGAGAATTTTTCTGAATGATGCAGTAAGGATTTCGAGGTGGGGGGGGGGGGGGGGGGGGGGGGGTACGGGGGAGGAAAAAGAAAAGGAGAAGAAAAGAAAGATTGAATAACAAACCTCCACCCCCAACGTGCCAAATATAGAGAATGTCATCACTCACATTCCCCACATGAACTTCTACACAATCAAGGAATGAGAAATGCAAAAATGAAACTCTCCCCGCCTATCCCCTTTCCCCGGAGCAGTGGGTCTCCTCACCTATAAGTGGCCTCATCATTGGATAATACACTTGCCACACGGTCTCCAACGACATCCTGCTATCCATGTAAATTGCTCCTGCGAGCGACTCGAAGATGTCTCCCATGGCCTTGGGGACCTCCAGGTCCTCCTCCTTCTCCTCGTCTTCCTCCGAGCGCCGCAGCTGAGGCCGGGGGGGACAAAGTGGGTCTGTGTTACTTGCGTTGGCTTCACATGCGGTGCATTTAAAAAAAGGCGGGCAAAGCACTCCCGAACGGATTTTTAAATTGACGTGTGGTTGAGGGAAAAATAAAGACATAAAAAACAAACAGAAAAGTAATAGTTCTCAACGTTATTCCCCTGTGACTTGGGAGTGAAGGACAGAGAAATGGAAGTTATTGAACATGCGATGCATTACAGGGGACTTGTTGCTTACTAAACACACATCGGGATACAGGGGCGTTGGAACTTTCACACTGCACTGCGTTTCATTGTGTCCTAGTCCTTGTCTTACATTTCCTTTGTTTTTTAGTTTGGTTTTATGTGTCCTTGTTTATGCCCCGAAGTATAAAAACAACATCTCTCTCTACTAGCAGCATGGGAAGAGATTTAGTGCCAAGATAGCCATTTACTGACAAATTCAATCCAAACGCATTTTTCGCTTCAATGATCATATCACTTGAATGGAAAACAGATTCACAGACACTGGCATTCTGTGTTTTTTTTCTTTTTTTAAGAACTTTAACAAAGATGAGCAAGATTATATTTCCTGCTACAAGGGGTTTGTGGTTCAGTACTGACTCATGCATTGAGATGTCGAGGCTGAAATGTATGGTGTGATTGCGTGCCTGCGTACATTTGCATATATGTAAATGTATCAGGGGTGCAAACTGCTGAGCGCCCAAAAAGTTGACAAAATATTTTTGCCTGATAACAGCAGGACTTCAAATCAAGCAGGTTATATTTTATAGTAAGTGCTCTGCCAATGTGGCACACAGCCTGTCAGTAACATTCAGACCCATTTATATGAAGCAGTTATCAGGATCTCAAAAAAATGTTTTTTGTTTGCAATGTTTTATTTTTATATTTGCGTCACTTCAAGAGCAGCATCGAGCCTCCTCAAACCCCCTCATTTTGAAAACAACTTAACTACAACAAACTAACTTCATTGTCTGTCAAGTAAAAAGATGCATTTATAGTTTAGAGGTCCATATATCATTTAATATCCACCATTATCATTTCTAAAGGGGTCATTTACAGTCTTGTATATGCCATTTTGAGCATTATAAATATAGTTCTGTAGTACAGTGGTATTACATGGGTTGGGAGAGTGGGGTCCTCCATCCTAAACATAGGATTCATTATATTATTTATTTGTATGTTGGCCTAATATTTTCTCTCCCCTCTGTCCAACAACAGTCATCTCTCATTTAAAAAAAGTAAGAAAGTATTTATATATATATGCCATTTGGTGGACGAACAAGTGGAAGAGGAGTCAGAGATGAGCTCTAAAATTTGGAGGAAGATTTGTGGAAGAATTAGCACTAACATTTCAAGAAACATAAGTATACTTAAAGCCACGAGAAACCCAAATCCACGTTTCTAAGTAATTTAGGGCCATTTTTACATCTAACACGCATTAAAACAAGTCATAGGACATAAAACAAGTCATACGTCATAGGACGTATTCCAAATTCAAACCGTTTTATACCAGGTTAAATTTGGGCCGGATTAAGGTCACCAAATGTCATTAAATTCTCTAACCAATCGGTTCATAGATTTCCGGGAGTTGGCTGAGGTCAGCAAACTCCCAGATGAACAATTAACCAACCAATCAGCTGCAACAAAACCTTTTTGCGTCCACTTAAATTATTATTTAATGGAGGCGTGGCTAGGTAGATGTCAATCAAGCATGCCACTCACACTCAACAGTCCTGATCATAGCTCTGATCAGCAAAACAAATGTATGCATGTATGCATGCGTTGTCTGAAACAAATGCCCACCCACCTCGGAGTCCATGCCCTGCATCTCGTTCTTCTCCAGCTGGAACTGCACGAAGTCGTCGATGACGTGGAACAGCTCCGGTGAGATGGCCTTGAAGTACTTGTGGTAGTCGTACTTTACGGCCAGCGAGGCGAAGATTGTGTTGTTGACCAGCGCCGAGCGAAGGTCCGTCAGCACGCCAGGCGAGTGCTGCCGCGGGTCCTCGTAAAGGTGCTTCGTGATGAGGTAGTCGAGGATGGCGTCCCCCAGGAACTCCAGCCGCTGGTAGCAATCTGGGGGGAGGTCAAAGCCAAGCATAAATGGGAGGAAAGGTCATTATGGGGGGGGGGGGGAATCCTGACTAGGGCTGCCACTAACGATTATTTTTCTATTGATTAATCTATCGATTACTTTAGCGATAAATCTAAATTATTAATTTTCATCCCAAAACACATATACTTCATTCAGATGGCTTTGCCTTTGACTGAGAGCAAGAGATAAATAATTATTATCTTTATTATCATTATTAATTATTATTAAATAATTATCATTATTTAACATGTAATATTTAATATAGGATAAATAGTGCGCACTTGTTGCACATTCACAATTATCCAACAGGTAGTTTCGACCAAGCAATCTGATGTAATCTGCACACCTAGCCGTGCTGCCTCATCACTACAAATATTACTCCGCCATTGATTAGAAGTACTATACATATTCCCATGGCAACATTGTAACTGCCATAGTGTGATATTTATTCAGTTTGGCAAATCCCACGATCCCTAGAAAGCATTAGCTCAAGTTGGCTGGCTGACTCAAAAGGGACTTGGAAAGCCTCTGTTACTAGGATCTTTACTAAGGGTTGGCCTACTTGCTGGAGTAGTAAACTAGGTTTTAATTACGTAGGAGTCTACGGGTGTGTCTGATTGTTTTCCAGGTATTAGTCAGACCCCATGGAGGTTTCCAGGGAAACGGAGATAACAGTAGCAAAACGTTTTTTATTCTCAGAGCGAATTGCCCCACAATATGTATTTGATTATATATTTTATTTTGTTGGTAACCATTGTAAAATCGCCATATTACACTTGAGGGTGTGCTTTACCGTCATTATTGGCATTTAAGTGACGCTTACGGAACTTGGTCCAAGCGCCTCGGTCCTGAACGCATCACTGTCGTGCCAATAATGAAGATAAAGCATACCCTCTCGGGTAATATTGGTTGATTATCACACTGCCTAAAATGCAGCCACCATCTTCGCTCACAAAGCCAACTGCACGCCCGTCAGTCTCCAAGTCCGTGAGCATGCGCAGTGGCGTGTAAACACAGAATCAAAACTTGTTTTGTTCGTTTGTGAGTACTATTGGAGAAAACGACCTAACCAGGGCAGTTAACATGCGCTTACTTGTGTTGGACAAAACAAACATACAGCTATGGGAGCTGCTAAACACTTGGAATAGATGGATGTCAATGGCTCCTTAAAGGGGCACTTGGCAACATTTTCAACTTAATAAACCCGTCTGGAAATCATTTGGATGGTTAAATGGTCTGTTCCGGTGTTAATGGTGACTATCCCCGCTCCCCCCAGCGCCCCCAGGTGGAAAACCAGCCTTGCAACTTTGGGACTACCGTCCCGGTAAATTGGAAATGGGAAGTATCGTGAGAAGCGAGAACGAGCGAGAAACACAAACTGCTTTACGGCAATTCAACATAAACACACACGCCCCCCTCAATAACGGTTAATCACGCCGGCTATACATGTCAATGTTCTATGATACAGTGTATAATGTATTACCCACCTCGGTAGACATCGCGCCACAATTCACAAAAGTGAAAACCAGCGAAGAAATGGCTAGAGTTGCCAAGTTACCCTTTAACTGCCCAATTTCAGAACACACGTAGACCGCGACAGAGGGTCAGTTGAACAAAAATCATGGCTGATTTACATCTCGACAAAGGCAATGACAACAATTAATATGATGGCAGAAATAGAGGTAGGTAGGTAGAAAAATTAGATGCGGTCTACATCCCAAGGCGCACACACCGTCAATCAACATAGAATAAGCCCAGACTGTAGATTCCTAAACATGTTCTAATCAACACTCTTTAATTGAAAAATCTAAGGTAGTAGGCAAACGACTTTTACGACAATCGTGACTTTAATAATGAACGTATGTAACAGCCACAATGGCAAAAGCTCTCCCATCTAATAATAATGCGTTGGTAATTTGTTTCACAAACATGAATAGACAGAACCACGTCATCTTGACCGGAGAAGACGCGGGTCTGGCAAGTTGAAATATTGTAACATTGTGGTCAAAAACTTCGAAGCACATCAAAAGAAAGTAGCTCAGCACAGGCTCTCTGTACCACAGCAAAACAATGGTAAAGTGATGTTTTTAAAAACGCTCTGTGTGATCAGCCAACAGTGTTTTTGCCTTTTCTGGCGGTCTACCTTCCCAAATAGCAGATATACACATATGCTTTCTTTTCAGGTGTTCACGCATGGCGGTAGTGCTGCTGTGAAATGCCATTTTGCACAGCGAACAAATGGTTTGTTGTCAGCAAATTAGTGTGGTTGCAAAGCAAGTCCCACTATTGTTATTCTGGTTTTTTTATTATTAGTGTGGTTGCAAAGCAAGCCACACTATTGTTATTCCATGTTTTTATTATTATTATTATTATTATTATTATTATTATTATTGTGGTTTGCAAAGCAAGCCACACTATTGTTATTCTGTGTCTTATTAGTGTGGTTGCAAAGCAAGCCACACTATTGTTATTCTGTGTCTTATTAGTGTGGTTGCAAAGCAAGCCATATCTCACATATCAAATATTGATGTTGAAGCTAGTGGGTCGATAAATCGGGCCGACATCTGAAATTTTTTGATTATCGGCATCGGCCGATGCCAGCGCTCACAAGGCCGACAAACAAAAAAATGTCTGCAGACACATCTGCAGGCAGCCTCGTCAGTGCAGCTGCTGTGAGACGATGTTAGCACTCCCCCTTGTGTCGATTTTGCCATTCTACAATAAAGATACTTTGAACTTTGACCTTGAACTTTGACTGGGCTGAGTCAGTAGAACAGTGGGAAACGTGCCAATGCTGTGTGTAACATTACCTGAAAGAAAAATGGTAAGACCTAAATTCCAAGCTTTCAGAGCTCAATATATTTAATTGGCCACCCTTTATACAATGTTTACTGTCTGTATAATCCCATTGATTCCAGTTTTTTGTGAGAAAATGCAAATGAGTTAGTTGAGAATTGTAACGGTAGCAAGCCTTAAATGAGCTAAACTAGCTTACAGGGCTCAAAAACTATTGTATGGCGTCCGCAGCCCCCACTACCAATGAGCCAGAGTCGTAAAACATGTATCAGATTTGTCATTTGGGATGGTTGTGGGACGGTAAGCAAGTGCCTTTTATTGTTGGGGAGCCTGTCGTCTGCCGTTAAGCATGTTACATAACTGACATATTTTCTTCATCAATGGCGCTCATATACATGATCATGCCAGTGCAAAGTTTCTCAGCGGTACAGTAAAATGAATAGCCAGCTAGCAGAACTATTCTCCAACGGGCAAAGCCAGCAGCAACTCGTAATGAGAAAGTAGTGGATTCGCAGGACAGAATCTCCACTCCATCACATTGTTGTCACTTCTAGTCACTTGGTAGATAAGAGTAGGTTGTGCAATGCGAGTGAACAAAGTTATTTTTTCTTTAACCACTAGACAACCTAGATTGGTTATTTGTCTTTGTGGAGTGTGTGTTGTAGATAGCTGTTTACAGCCTCACCTGGCCTGAGTCAGACTGATTAGACTCTGGGGCTGGGTGAGGCTGCACACCTGTGGTGCATGAGCAACCATGGCACCCAGGATAACACACACACACACACACACACGGGAGAGAGCCTCTGTCATGGCAGCATATAGCACCATGCCATCTCCAAAAATTCATACATCTACAACAATCTACCTGTGTCTTGTATCGGAGGGCCCCAGCAAAAGCCACTAAGGTGGCATGTGGCAAACTGCCACATGAGTCCGTCAAAGTAAATTTTTAGGTTAGTCAGAGTCTGTTAAAGTTACCTGTTAAATGTTTATAGCACCCTGCTAAACATTTGCCTAAATTTCCTCAGTCGCCATCGTATTTTGTCAATGTTAACACGTTTCTCCCATCCTAAACGAGAGCAAATCTAAACTAAAACCGTTACTGGCTAGCTTTAAATATACATTATGTTGAATGCCGTCGCTTCTGACATACTGTACTTCAATACCAGTCATGTTCTCAAATATTCAGTGCACTTTTCTATTTCATTAATTCATAAAAATTCCATCTAAAACACGATACTGGCTAAGCTAACCATGTATATTAGATTGTAATGTGCATGTATATTATTAGATGCAAAAAACATGATATCGGCATTATATATCGGCCATCGACCATCCTGCTCTCTAAATATCGGCCATTGGAAAACCCATATAAGTTGACCACTAGTCGAAGTCATCGATGACGTTGACGAATCACAGCAGCCCTAATCCTGACCAATGACTGCATTTACATGCAGACCTTTTTCCCCAGTACTGGAATTGCGCGTTTTAAGAGAATAATCAATATGTTGATGAAAACAATAATAGTTAAGGCCATGTAGTGTAAAGCTCAAAGCACACTGAGCGCGAATTTTGCTTCATATTTGTAGCGCGACCCAAAATACAGAATGGAATCATTGTTTTGGCTGGAGCAAAGCACACTCAGAGCGAATGTAGCGTGGCTGTATTTTTTCACTTGCTTCTAAATCACAAAAGGGCATGTAAGCAGCATAGACGTGGTTGTGCATGGCTCAAAGAACCGGGGACTGACCAGTGATGGTGTTGTAATGGTAGGAAGCATGGGTGAAGGCCTGCAGCAGGTAGGCCTTGTTCTGGAACGTGTAGTTGATCTTCTTCTCAAAGTTCTCAAAGCCAGAGATGAGGTGGTTGAGGGTGCGCTCGGCGTCTGGGTGGTCCAGCATGGAGCGCGGGGGGATCTTCAGCCAGCCATAGCCCAGGTCAGGGGTGGCGGCTGCCTCCGTCCTTCTGCCCACTGGTAACACCTACCATAAGGAATGCAAGAAATACCCCAAAATCTGAATCTAACCTTCCAAATTTCAGTGAGTACTCAAGTAGGCTTTTTGTAGGCTGTTTTTATTTTTATGTCTGCGATAGTTTCCACTAATTTACACATATGGAAAGTCAGTTGTAATCTGTATTTTATACAGTCCATGTGCGTGCTTCATCCGATTGTGTATAAATATTCTGCAAACGATCGCTCTATCGAAAGGAGGGCAACTAGACACCCAGTGATCGCGTCTTTAGTTCACCGCATCACAACGCTAATTCATAATGTGAATATCTGTTGTATATCCAATATCATTCCAACTTAAAATAGAAAAATCTTGCTAGGCATAAAGCATGAGTAGCACATTAACAATTTAAATAGTGTGTTTAAGGATGGGGGATTCTAGTCATTGTGATTGCATCCCATGCTCTTGTTCCCCACTGATCCATTCTCAACTCCTGTGTCTTCAGTTGGAAGTGGAAGCCATTACTCACCTTGAGGCCTAGGGAGCAGAGGAACATCTGGGCGGCCCGCTCCCCACAGCTGGTCAGGTAGCAGCCCAGCAGCGCCTCCACACAGTCAGCGATGCTCTTGTCGGCAATGCACTGCTCCGTGTGCAGGTCGTACGAGATGGACTGCTTGCCCAGCTCAGCGCCGCAGCTCTCCTCCGACGGGTTCCAGAAACCCACCACAAAGTCGTCCTCCTCGCCTGCCTTGCTGGGGTCTAGGTAGCACATGGCGTCCCACGAGCTGTAGTCAAACTCCTCGCCTCCGCTGGCAGCCGAGGATGAGGCGTGCGGGGCGTCGGATGAGGGGAAATGAGCGGTGGTGGAGGCGTGTGATGACTTCCGGGGTGGCTTCCACTCTTCTTGTGCCGGGGACGAGGCGGAGGGGTTCGAGGCCGGGGTGGGCGAGGGCGGGAAGCCGATGGTGATTTTCTTGCCAAAGGCGCCTGAGCCGATCAGCATGCTGTCTATAAACTTGATGTGCTCTTGGTAGTACTCAAGGTCTTCTTCCATGTTCACCTCGTCCTTGGGCTCATCTTTTAGCAGCAGCTCCTCATCCACTTCCTCCTCCTCTTCCTCCTCCACTTCTTCATCCTCGTCATCGTAGTCCTCTCCCGAGCAGCCGTTGGCCTGCAGCTCCTCTTTGGCCTGAGCAAAAATAAAGATACAATGCTTAAATAGTTCAACACAGGCTAACCTAACCACACATTTCCTTGTATGGACGAGTAGTTACACAAAACGTGTTGCAGGTAGGAGTTTAGAAATCAACCAACAATGTAACACAAGGGACTGCACTGATCAGTTTTTTTTTAGGCAGATACCAATTACCGCTTTTTTTCTAATTTGTAATCAGCCGATCCGATACCGATCCAAGTTTTTAGTCAAGTTAAATATAGGCTAGAATTGTCCACTTTTTTCACAAATTACTTATACTGGGCCAACCAGTTTTCTAAACCCAGTGCTGCCACAGACCCTATATAGAACCTAGTACTATATTATGGAAGATAATGAAGATAATTTTATAATGCATTTTAATTGTATTTATGAGCTCCTTTCAAGTCACTCAAGGACACTGTACAAGTCAAAAAATAAGAAAAATGAAAAAATACAACAAAGAACAGCAATGAGATATATATACAGATATAAGAATACAAATCATAATATACACATTATGATGCACCAGGAAAGGCTAATCCAAACAGGTGAGTTTTCAGTTACAACTTGAAAGCAGCAACAGATGTGCACTGGCGCAGACCCTGAGGGAGAGCATTACAGAGCTTTCGGGCAAACCACACTGAAGGCCCTTCAAGGTGTTTGCTAAACGTGATGCACGTCCCAACATCCACATCTGGTCATGACCTTATGTGGATCAGAGATCAGGGAATGTAATTAGCACTCTTCGTTCTGGTGAATAGAGATGCATTATACTAAAGACAACAATGGCAAAGAAACAGACTTTGATAGTCGTTTGATTAGTAAGAGTTAATTATACTACTACTACTACTACTACTACTACTACTACTACTACTACTACTACTACTAGGTGTGATACTGATATAACTGTTTGAGAACTGTGAGACTTCAAGTCCATTAATAAAACCATTTATTACACTTTTTATTCTTAATAAAGTCGCTAGGTTTAGTCGACTAGATGAGGCAGGCATATAATGCTCGGCCCCCCCACCAGGCCGTGAAAATATTTCAAATTTGCATACCGGGCCACACTAATAAAAAGAGCCCTGGTCTATTCAGTGATGCAGGCATTTGTAGTCATTTGTTGTTTGTCACATGTAGACCATTTTTGTGCTGGCAGGTAATGCCGGCCGCTTTCACCGGCTACCCCCACGAGTATATTTCAGACCTATGGGAAACACCGCACCCACAACGCCAAAAAGACAGAAAAATGACTATCCGCTTGACAAATTCTCATAAAAAATGATTATTTTCCATTTTATTTTCCTTTATGGTGAATATCACTGCCTCACTTGGCAAACCTCCCAAGTTCATAAGCTTCAATTTGAGCCCAAGGTGACCTTTCTATCTTGAAAATTACACTTCACAATTTTTCACTTTCTTCACTATTCCTTAAATCAGAGAAAACAATTTCCTGTCAATAGCCTTCCAGATAGTACTGCTACTACTGCTATCTGACGTGAAGAACATGAAAAGTGAATACTACTGAAGGAAAACAAATGCTTTTGAATGGTATTCAAAATATTTGTGTGTTGTATATGCACAGATACATTACTAAGGAGATAAAATATAACCTTACATCAGCTCAAACATTTTTTTGGTTCTCGTCTTCATTAAGTCATCTTCGAGTATCATTAACGAGGCCATGCTTAATGTTACCATCTTGAAAGCGTGTGGCATAAAACCAGAAAGTGATCCACAAGTGGATTTATCTTTCATATCTTCATTAAATCACAGCTACTAAGGCCACAAATCAGCATTTCTGTCCTGATGTGCTATCCATTGACTCTGACGCCATATTCCAACAACTCAACAATTGATGGCTTCTTTGCAAAGACCAACATAGCACATAGCTCCCTTTCCCTAACCAATGAGGTCTCATTCTACAGATGGGAACTCCTTATTCTTCATGAACAATGTGCCCAAGACAATGAAGACTATCAGAGCGCATCTTCAAAAGTCTACCAGCTGCAGCTGAAACAGTATTCAGCACAGGCACTTGTGTTGACCATGTTGACCGTCTTTATTCACCAAAAGCCGCTGAGCGGGATCGTAGAGGTTGTGGTGAAAGGTTTATAGTTGATGGTTTGAATGTTCATCAACATGCAGATTGGAAAGCAGAAAGTGATGAAAACAAGTAATCACTCATTCATTTACTTCGAGCACTGGATCTTTCCAGATATGATGGAAGAGATCCTCTGCAGGCTTGTCATCTTCATACGGTCAAGCTTTCAAGACACAATCTCATGCTGGAGTGAGGTCAAAAGAACTTTTACCTAAGATCTGTTCAAACCATGAAAACTGTCTGAATCACAGCAAAGGTGACTGACATTTTCTTCATTCTTATCGCTATAGCTGCGTTTTCACCGCAGGAACTTTCCCAAGAATTAGGAACCTTTAGGGGAACTCCGAAAAGGGTCTATATTAAGTTACAGGGATTATTCTCCAGTAGACTGACCTCTGGTGGCGCGTGTTGTGCACAACAATACAGCCTAATCTTTGCAGGTCTGTAGACCGCAGTGGTTCCTTGAAAAGTAGTTCCTAGGACTACAAGTTTGGGGTACTTTGGGTGGAAACGTGGCTTATGTCCCTTAACTCAGATAAAGAAACCAAGGTTGAATTGAATTAATAAAAGGTAGACGGCCCCCTATGCAGTAGGACAGGGTGTCAGAAAGAGGGGAAGAGAACAGTGATTCAATGTTTTCAAGAACTTCTCACAGATGTCCGAGGATGCTTCAACATTGTGAAAGATAGTGCTGGACAGAATTCTTGGTCTTTGTGATTGTTACTGATTATCCCAGAAATATTTAGCCCTGCCTTTTTTTGGATGCCGTTTTGGAAATTAGCCAGACTGTTTTAAAATATTTCTGCCTAACTCAGCAGAGTTTGCAATGGCTTTTTTTGATAGGCTTCAGCAAACTTGATTTGCAGTGAGGTAATTTATGTAGCGGGAATAGTAACCAGGGTTTTTGACAGAGGACTAGATAAGGTGGCCCCAAATAGAACAGGCATATGATCAGAAAAACATGCATCCTTGATATTAATATTATCACTAGAAAACCCATAAGACAAAAGATCAAGAGTATGCCCTAATACATGGGTAGCCTATTTATATGCTAAAGAAGACCAGAAGAATCCAAGACATGCATGAAATTGTTTGCCATGGGTTTACTTGGACAACATATGTAAATATTAAAATCAGCCAAGAGCAACAGTCCATGCAATAAAACAATACGAGACAGGAAGTCAAAGAACTCAGTTATAAAGTCTTAATCCGGCATGCGAGGCCTATAGACAAAGTAAAAGACTAGAGGGTTAGTCACGGCTTCTATTTTTACAGTCCGATTCAAATGTAGAATCTCCCAAAAGAAAGTAATTTAAATCGATTCTTAAAAAATGCAGCCACTCTGCCAACACACCTAGGGGTGCTAATGAAGACATAGCTATTAGACACAGACATTTTCCAGGGCCATTTTTGCCTTAAAACAAAGACTGGTGGCCATGGCGTATTCCAATGGGAGTATGTTTAGGAGATTCACCCCTCAGCTTCGGATGCGCAGTCTCGCACAAGTTGAAGCTATACTTTTTTTTTAATGGCCAATATGGTCGTTAATATATTTCAGAAATCCGGCCATATAGAACAACTACCGGACATGTTTTAAATAGCCATATAATAGCCTACATTTAAACAGCAATAAAACAAACGCTATGATCCAACAAATGTATTGTATTTAGTCAGCAGAATGAACACTTCACAAACTTTGCTAACTGAGCATATAGGCTACAATAAAATAAAAACAAATAGTATTGCTATTGTTAATTAAAAAATGACATTAGCCTACATTACATGTATGTCTCTTTGAATTCCAAGTCCATCAAATTAAATAACTTCTAAATAAGCTAAATGAATTAGAATGACAAACGCAAACTGCGTTTGTCAAATTACCGTTTATTTGCTGCACAACTTCATTGAACAGAAGTGCTCCACTGTTTGTGCAAAGTTGAAGCCATCCAACCCCTTGGCACAACTTGCAATTCGCATCAACTTTGTCACCTTTCCTCAGTGAGGTAATCTCTATAAACAGATATCTGCATATGAATCAGAATCTGTACGCAACGGGACAAGATTTTGGTATCGGAAGCGTTCTGTTTTCTGTTTGTAGTCTGAGTAGTATTGACCAATCACTAGGGATGTCCGATATTGGCTTTTTTACCGATAACCGATAACCGATATTGTTCAACTCTTAATTTCCGATACCGATATCAACCGATTACCTGATACCGATATATGCGGCCACGTGAAACCTCCGCTTTACACTCATTGCAAACCGCAATAGGCTTTATGCGACTGTTTCGCAGAATGCGTTAGTATGTTGAGCTGACCCCTATTTTACTATTCAACGTAGAAACTTTGAAATAACTCCAAACCACCGACATAACTACAGCTACAATTAGCGTCCCGCTACACGGCCGCACACGCCCAGGCTCGTTATTGAGACGGCGCGGCGCGTTTGATGATGTCATCAAACCACGTCCTCACTTGAAACATAACAGATGTCTGAAATTATTTACAAAATCGATTTCGGTATCGGTTAAAAAACCGATACCGATATTTTCCGATATTGATTTTTTATGCCAATATCGGCCGATAATATCGGTGGGCCGATAATATCGGACATCCCTACCAATCACGTTTGACTGTGATTGGTTGCATGCAGGTAAACAGTCCAAAAGAGGCGGAATACATTGGCCAAAATCCAATCTACGAACACATCAGCTTTTTATAAGCCTTTTTTGTTATTCATCTGTATTCATTAGCAGATATCCATTTATAGAGATTAGCCGAAATGTCGTCTGGACACCTACAAAAATGATCAACGTTTGTGTATAGTGGAGAAATGGTTGCAAATAAAACATTTCAAAAAAATCAGACAAAAAAGCTGTGCACTGTGCATACTTTTATATTTAAGTTGTCTTGGCAACATATCTTATAGGTCACATGATATTAGGCTATTTAATATGCTATTCATCTATTTATTTGGCATATTTCCCACCAGACATTTTGGCCATTGATATTTTCATCTGCCGGACAACTACACGTGATACTGACATCCACGTTGCCAGAAGAGATTAAAATTGGCAAAAGATTGCATGCATTTTATTATGTCTGGAACTGTATCGACAATGTCATGTACTGCAGCAGCTGGGGAAAAAAGAGTATTGACTCACTGACTATAGAGTCACCAATAATAGTCTGATGGAGGTGGTGGGAGCGGATAGCAGCTCCGCAGGTTACCAGTTGTCTGGTATGGCCTGACGTTGACTGCCCGGACACTGGACATCAGCTGCTCCAGGCAGGGTGGATGAATGAGAGGATCAGGCAAGGGATAAGGTTGTGGACTGTATGTGGAGTGTGTTGTTGATGGTTGGAGCTGGTTTACAGCCTCACCTGGCCTGAGTCAGACTGATTGGACTCTGGGGCTGGGTGAGGCTGCACACCTGTGGTGCATGAACAATCATGGCACCCAGGATAAACCAGCTATCAACACACTCAGCTCTGTCATGGCAGCATATACATCTGCTCGGCAAATACCATCTTGCCATCTCCAATAAATGCAGTCTATAACATCTACCTGTCGGAGGGCCCCAGCAAAAGCCATTAAGGTGGCGTGTGGCGGTAGTCAACTGCTACACTGGTGAAGTGAGAAGGAAGGTTAAATCGGCTCATCCAGAATCTGGAAGCGATTTCCAAGCTGGAGAGCCTACGGAGCAGGGAGAATCTCTCCCTCGCCGTTTTTTCCGCGAAGCAAGAGTCCAGGGGTCTGGAGCACAGGGCGTCGGGCAGGTGACGGATTTGGGTTTTGCTTCCAGCCTCAGCCAGAGACCCTCCATGGGGGGCCGTCAGGACGTTGGTGGCATTGGTGCCCGACCATGGAATGGTGGTGTTCTCGGCCCGCAAAGTCGCTGTCAGCAGGAAGGAATCGACAATGACAGCCGGAACAGTCGGGAGGGAAGCTGAGTGGAGCCATGGATGAGCATGACGGTAGTAGTATTAGCGGGAATAGCGGAAGTAGCAGCAATAGCAGCAGCGGTTACGGTAGGGCAGCTAGTTAGTTGTTGGTGAGCCGCGTAGGTGTCACCAAAGAGAACAAAACAGAAATCTTCAAGATCGCCACTTTAAGGAGTTTTGCACACACAGAATCAAGTTGATGAATGCATCATTGGGACCAATAAATAGAGCCAAAACAACAATTAAAATATTACACATAAATAACCAGTATGCAAAGGAAACATTTACAGTTTCACATGAATTAATATAGCTTGCCTATGCCAGAACTTCAAAATTAGAACGGAACTGACTCCGACTCTTTGTGAAATCAGTACCCATAAAAGGAGTGCCGTCAACGGTTTCACTCACAACCTCAGCCCAGGGATCCAGCTGCATTGGACAGAGCTGTTATAAAGTCTAGGTTTCAATAAAGCCTTGTTTGGCTTCACATTGTAGGAAATATGTTTTCATGCAAGTACTGTGGCTACAAAAGCTTGGGTTATGCCGTTTAAAGACAATTATTTTGGAAATCGCACTCGCTCATCTTCAATTAAAGCGGCGGAGTAGCCAGTTAGTTTCACATAAAGCAGAAGTAATTAGCAGCCTTGTCCTATGAGGTTAGAGATACTTCAATAGTTTCAACTAACACGAGGATGTGTGAATTATGACATGTGTGGGATTACCAGACCTGCCAACCTTGGACAAAACGAACCCTAAAAACACACTACTCTTAGCATTATTTCAAGCGTTGAATTAGGGATGGGCGATATGACCTAAAATCCATATTGCGGTATACATTGCAGCCTCTTGCGATAACGATACATATCACGATATATAAATGATAATAAAACCATTTCAGAACAGGTTACATAGACCCTAAGGAAAGTCCAAACTGCTAAATGTATTTAAAAAAGAAAGAAAGAAGGAAAGAAAGCAGTATGTAGACATACATTTATTGTGCAAAACTGTAATCATACAGTAAACTGTAAACATAATGTTGCAGATAAATAAAAAAAACTGGTCTTTTTAAGGAACAGACACTGTACTGAAAATACTTCTGTGTAATGACAGATACTTATATAAAAACATATTTCTTACACATAAACTTTCTTACTTGAACAGATACTGTGAATTAGGTAAATACTTCCAGTATTAGGCATGGCTATTTTAAATAAAGAAAAGTATTCCAAGTGTAGTGCACAGATGCTTCAAATGAAAACATAAAAGTGCAAAATGGAAGCACAATATTTTTTTGGAATAAAGAAAATCCTTCCAGTATACATATATAGTGTTGTGCTGTAGCCTATAGACAAAGTCAGTTATAAATGACAACGATTTGTGGCCGTGTTCGATCGGGAGGGAAAATTAACCGGATGCTCTATGGGTTTTACTATTTCACTTCCTGCCCGGTCGATCTGCTCTGTTGAAATTGACGTGGTTCAGCAACGGCTCGCGTCAAAAATAGAAGTGCTATGGAATGATATCGCCGCTCCTGGGACGCTGCGTGGCAGTGATCAGCAGCGGTGACCGCGGCGCAGCCGTTCTGCAGCGCTTACGTCAGGCACATATACGTAAACTAAAGAAAATGTTTTCTCGTTTTCTTTTCTTTTTTCTTGTCAGACGGCTTAAATCCAAACCAATTCCAAATTACGGAAGTTGTACCGGTCTTTTTCACGAGTTCTAGCTGCTCCGTTTCGCCTTCAGCCATGTTTACCAGATGATGCGTTGCAGCTGGTTGCAGCTCGTCATTCTAAATTTCGTGGGTCACAGGAAGATTGCGTCATCAACATGCGTTATCACGATGGACCATAGAATTAAAATCTCTATCGTGGGCCATTTTTTATCGTTTATATCGTATATCGTTTATATCGCGCATTACTACGTTGAATGGTATATCCAGGTGGAAATCCACCTGGATAATGTTATCACTAATCTATAGAGTGCAAGCTAGCTAATCCTACCTGATAGCAGCTATTTTCACATAACTGTATCATATTTTAACGAATACGTCCGAAGAAAGTCACTTGTTCAGGGGGAAAAAAATTATTATTAATATTAATATATGTATTAATTTAGCTAAATAGCAGCGTTATAAGCGGCATTTAAAGTAAAGCCAAAAAGTGATTTGTACAAGTACATTTCTCTTCCACTTGCCCCACAAAAAAATGTAGTTTGTTGCGGACAAGCATTATTTCGAGCCCTAATACCCTAACTACAGCTGCAAAATCATCGTTTGTTCATTGCTTCCTTTTACCTTTCAACAATGAGTCAACAATGAGTGTATAGTTGTCAATGTTCTTTCAACTACCTAGGATGCATAAAGTGCAGCTGTCAATGTCAGTGTCCGCACTGATTGATGAAGTAATCTGTAAAGTAATCTGCACATTTTTATGTTGATCGGCTGGTCAGTGTCACCGATCATGTGTTTAGGGCATATAATCGGCTGATAATGATCTGCGGCCGACCGATCGTGCATCACCATGTAACAAGTGAGACAAAGAGAGCGATGTTCAACAACAATTCTAACTATGGAACTTGTTGGAAACGTACAAGCAACAAATATTTTGACATAGTTACAAGGTAGTAAAACACTGTTTACAAATACAAGCAATTTAATTCCTCTAAAATGGTGTAGACGTGTTCCAACATGCTGAAAGAGATTTGCAGGGATTACGGAGCCAACAGCAACCTCAGGTCAGTGAAAACAGGCTGTTCTGAGATGTGTGCACAGGGATTCAGTGGAGCCAAGTGTGACTCACACACACATAGCCGCGTTGGTGCCGCAGGGCAGGTTCACCCATGTTTCAGCCCGAGTCATAATACTACAGCCATAAATGCATTACTGTCACTTGTTAGCAAAAATAAGTCTGCTTGCCAAACAGACGTAATCCCCTGCCATAACCAACATTGTAAACTGAGAACATAACAGTTTATGGTTTATTAGAAGGGTGTAGGGGTGGGCGATATGACCTAAAAGTAATATCACGGTATTTTTCACTTTTTGGACGGTGACTGCATTATATCACGGTATCCTTTTTTTTTGGCTTAAGTTTTGAGAGGGGTAGCCTGTAAATGATATGTATCCTTATCAAACAGACATCGGATGGTATGCATTCTCAACAGCATTTATTTTGCAAAAAAACCAGACCTTGAAATTCCCTAGCGTTCGACAAGTTTTACAATAATATCTGCCCAGCCGGAAAGTGTTTTTTTTTTTTTTAGAAAGATAAATCGAAATTTAACAGATATTCAAGCTCTGAATTGTGATCTGACGCGGGGAACTAAAGACGTGATCACCGGAATGAGTCCCACGTGTCTAGCGGTGTCTACCTGCCCAGGAGATGGGGCTTCCAAGCGAAGCCATCGGGCAGCAGCACTCCTCTGTATAGAGCCATTGTTTGGCCAATATTTCTACACAATAGGCAAATTGGTACCCGGCCCTAAACAATAGCCTAACTAAAGCGCAATTAAATCTGATGGGTCTTACATTTCAAAATGTTCCCAATAGATGCAACAGTAAAATCATAATTTAGAAGTGTATCAAATTGTTTATTTAAACCAGTATGAATATTATCTAACCTGTATAAAAATTAGGCTATCGAAAAACAGATCAATTACGAATTAGCTCTGCAACAGTAAAAAGCAGTTAAAAAAAAACAACTGTGTGGCCAGTGGAGCTCCTGTGTGGATGTTAACGCACATAGATTGTAAACCTTGGTGGAAACTATCGCAGACATAAACAAAAAAACAAAACAAGTACAAGTACTTATTGAGATTTGGTAGTTTTGTTATTAGCTATACCCCTGCTCTACCCCCACTTGTCCTTGGAAGGACATTCCAAGGACAAGTATTCAGACCACAACTGAACTTTTGAAGTGAATGAAATGCCTTATTTTTTTAGAATTAGGCTATTATTGATTTATCCGGTGATGACGGTATTGCAAAATCCATGTCATGGCACAAAATCACACCGGTTATGATGTCATCACACTAGTGACTGACACCGACGTACCACCAACCCCTAAAAGGGTGTATATTCAAAATCGATCATTCAAGCTTCAATCGAGGATTCATGCTGATCACATTTAAAGTGGTTAAGTGTCAATCATAACACCATTTCACCAATACTATACACCTACTAATTCCAACTATTAGCTGTATTGCAAAACCCCACTGCACAGAGTGCAGAAATGCAACTACTAGTGTTTACTTTAGACCAGCGGTTTTCAATAGGTGAGGCGCGCCTCCCCTGGGGGGCGCCAAAGAGCCACAGGGGAGGCGCGACGAGACGCGAAGAAAAAATAACGTATTAAAAATAATAAAATAATTTAAATAAACGTAAATAAAATAATAACGTAAATAAAATAATCCCCTTCACCTCCACCTACTTGTGTGAGTGTGGGTTTTCCGCACTGACCCTGATTAAATATGTAAAGCTGTATCGCGATCGCGGACCAGCGACCGACGCGGGGGCGGTGCGCGATCGCAATACAGCCCGGACCGGCGACCGACGCGGGGGTGGGGGGGGCGGCGGGGTGCGCGATCGCAATACAGCCCGGACCGACGACCGACGTCTATGGCCATGAGGAAAAAAAATATATATATACCCAATCGCAAAGGGCCCCTCTCGGCTCAAGGGCCCCATGGCAAATGCCCAGGTTGCCCATATGGTAGATCCGGGCTTGCCTACTGATGTTAAGTGATTTTAAAAGTAGCCTCAATTAGGCCTGCATGAAGAAATGATTTGCTGTTGCAAAGACTCGTTTATGAATGCACTTTTTAAAAAGGTTGTGGAAATAAAATGTCTTCAAATACAATATAAAAAAATATTTACATTTGATCAGTTATTGAAAGTCATCATTGCCTGGAACACACAAAAGCATTTACTGCAGTGGGTTAGGTCAGGGGGTTGGGGGGGGGGGCTCGGCTGTCCTTACCTACTTTAAGGGGAGGCTCACATTCACCCAATTTGAAAACCCCTGCTTTAGACCACACAAATAGCTGTACAAAAATGTCATGTACTTTTTCGTGTGTGTGTGTGTGTGTGTGTGTGTGTGTGTGTGTGTGTGTGTGTGTGTGTGTGTGTGTGTGTGTGTATTCATTTACAGTGAAGAGTGGCCTGAAAGGGAGCCATCCTACATGGTGAAATCTCACCCTCTAGTGGCTTGAGGCAGACATGGGGGAAGCAAATGGGAAATCAACTGACCTCATCCGAGTCCCACTTGTCGGGGCTGCTCCTGTCCTGGTTGACCACGTAGCCAGGGGGCAGCCAGTTGACCGGCGGGTCGAAGATGGACACCACCATCCTACTGGGGAGCCCCTTCTTCTTCCCCAGCCGGTAGAGGTTACAGTTGCTCACCTGAATCAAAAGGTTGTGTTCAACAGTTGCATATGCACCATTCACTACAAACTCATATGGATAGGAAAAGTTTCTCTAGCATCTCTGAGATAGATCAAATGAATGATTCGTAATTGATATTGTTATTCGATAGCCTAATTTGTATACAGATTAGGTAATATTCATACTGGTTTAAATAAACAATTTGATAGTCGTCATCTTTGGGGAGCAGTTTTGTGCGAAAGGAATTAAAGTTCCCGACTCATGTCCCGGTTGTATTCAATGATTGATGCAAATAAAAGTCTGGGCTATTAATTGAAGTTTTAATCATAATTTAGATGTTGAGAGAAGACAGGAAGTGGCAGAGACAGTCCACACCTATTCCTATTTGCAGTGAAAATCACAAATGGACTCGGATTGAGAAGCGTCCTCTCACAACATCCGGTAATGAAAGGACGGACATGCGGTATGTAGAACGTGCAGAGCGAGCTAGCTTCAACAGCTTGCATTCCATTTTATCTCAAGGTGCCACAATTCTGCCGTCTACAAACCAAAATCTGAAGTAGTAGTGGAGTTGTTAAGTGTTGTTTCAGCTTTACCTACATTTAATTTTCAAATCAACGAAAGTGACGTTGTGTGACTCCTTTCTGTCATGCTGTGCATTCATTGCAGCGGCCGAGCCCCACGCGAGAACTCGCGAGGCAGACGGGCGCGGTAGTGCTGCTTATTTCACCACAATCGATTATTCATTTTCACAATCTATTATTATTTTTCTTTGATATAATCGAATTCAGTAAATTCGTTGACAGCCCCATCGCATATGCGAGTACAAATGTCCTTGCGAGTTAGGGGTGTAAACATGTGCTTGAGTAAACGAGTACTCATCTGTAGGCGTAATTAAATAGTCCAAAATAAAAACCTTCGCCGTTGCATATTGTTGTCGAAACTAAATTAGCTTCGCTGGCCAACAGCGACTGAGCTCACCTTCTTGCTACGCATGTAGGAGAGGCGTCCCTCATGGGCGTCGGGGTACGTGCAGAAAAGGTAGGTGGTGATGGCGTGCTTGAGGAACGAGTCGCCCAGCATCTCCAGGCGCTCCAGATTGAAGCCATCACTGGCGTTGGACAGGGTGAGCGCCTGCAGGATCAGCCCGGGGTTGGGCCCCAGGCCCTTGGGAGAGTCCGGGGCCCCGGCACCCACTTCCACGTCGACTGAGGTAGCTTTATTCACGTGGGCCGCGTGGGCGGTCCGCACTAGAGCGTGACCGTCGCTGGCCGAGGGCTGCGGGGGGGCTGGGGGGCCCGGAGAGAGCTGCGTTGGGACTGAGGTAGGGGCTTGTATCAACTCCACGCCCTCCAGTGGCGGTGGTGGGGGCGAGCCGGGTCGGGGCCGTAGGTCGTGTTGTTGAAGGTGCTGTTCTGAGGGGCCCTGGTGGTGGTGGCCGTTGTTGCCGGCTGGGCAAGTGCCGTTGGGGAGGTTCCCGGTACAGGTGTCATCTTCGGGCTGAGGGGCTGTGTCAGGCAGGGGCGAGGGAGGAGGACTTGAGGGCTGCTGGGCATCCTCCTCGGCACTCAGCTGGTGCTGGCAGGGACTCTCACCGCACGACTCGGGACAGGAGATGAAAGCCTTGCTGTCAATAGACCTCTTCCAGCCAAAGTCCAGGTTTGGATATCTGTGGTCACATCATGTTGATTTGTAAAAACCCACCGTCACAAATACAGCCTCACATGCAGTTTCACAGATTTAGAGGAAATCTCTCAACCCAAAGCCCCAAGATAGCGACACATTAATGTATTCATTAATTATACATGCGTTAAGGTTCAACATTCAACTTAATTTCATAAACCCAATGAGTTGGGTCAATGCATCTCTAGGGGTGGCGGGCAGCTACAGCGCAGGGCCAGGGAACAACTCCAGGTCTGGTGCCGGTTGAGGAGCATTAACCTAACATGTATGTCTTTGTTGTGGGAGGACAGCAGAGCATCTGGAGGAAACCCACGTGAACAAAGGAGGACATACAAAATTCCTGCTTTTAAAACTAGACATTATTGGTCATAGTGTAACCAGCATAAACTAATGACAGACTGTACAAGAAAAGCAACATCTATTTTTGCTTACGTATGTTTACACTAGTTCTTCATCCACCAGATGAACTGGTCCCATTCATATACTAACCTGTAACAGAACCTAATACAAACTAGAACTAAAACGAGAATCCTAGAAATTCCATTTCTAGGATAAGAATATCAGTATCAATATCAGCAAGCTGCATCTAGGTCAAAAACAATGTGTTATTAGTAGGTGTGTATATCTACACAAAATGTAGCCCACTACTCAGTTATTTATTGCCTAAACTAGCTTCAAAGTGTCCAACAATATAAAACATGTTTTGTCAAGTTCAATAAGTGCAATACACTAGCTAAGCACCAGGTGTCAGGATGTGCAAACACTTTAGATCTGAAGTCATTAAAGTGAAGAAGACACGCAATTGGCCAGAGTATCTCTGGAACACAATTAGAGAATTGTAAACAAAATAAGCCAATTTGAAAGTGGATAAATTGCCCAACGTGTGTCATTCAAACTGTGGGACAATCTTGGGTAGAAGAAAATCTTGGGTATTGTGGGTATTTATATTAATAAGTGTTGCTGTGCAAGCCGAACCTGAAATCAGGAGGAAGAGTTTGGGTTCCCACGCCAGCATCACTGGCTGTCTGGGCCCTCAGCTCCTCAGCTGTGAGCAGGCAGTGGAGGCGGTAGAGGATGCTGGGTAGACACACCGCCTTCCTCCACAAGGACGCGGGGATGGGGTGGATGGCACACAGCTCTGGAACCAGGATCTGCAGAGTGCAACACAAATCGAGAAATTAAGAAAGAAATTACCCATTTTAAATAACATTCACCACATGGCAGAGAGAGCTGTAGCAACTGACTGGCTCGCTTTAACTGTTCTGATCGGCTCTTTCTGACATTCAAATGCAGAACGCCTCTCGTGTGCCAATCAAGAAGAATAGATTGACAGAACAGTGTGCTTAAGTAAAGCAGAATGTGATTATTTATACCTCAATAAAGGACATTCAACCCAACCCAGCATAAGATGCAGACAATAAGTTTAGTACCAGTCAAATTCATTAGCCACACTTGAGAACACTTCATAATTCAAATATCAAAACACATTTGATGTGGAGGTTTCACCTGCTTGTTCTGCAGACTTTCCCACTTGGCCTTTCTCTTCTCTGCGCTGCTGAGGGGCAGGGCTTTGCCCTTCTGGTTCAGATGGCGAGGGGTCAACAGGTTCAGTCTGAAGATACCAGAAACACACAAATTCAGGGTTACCATTGCTAAGAGCAGTTATTGCCAATGCTAGTCTTCCTTGATGATCAGAAATGGCATGCATAGCACAAGCATAGCAAGACTGACAGAATAAAATCCATTACATTCTGCAAAACAAACAACAGCGTCCTAGACCTCGTCCCCATAATTCACCTGGAGGAGGTGTGGTCCACGTCCAGGAGTGGCTGGTTGAGGTTGGACAGGTCCAGGTTGTACTTGGTCTTGTAGTACTCGGCGAACGTCTCATACTCCGGCGACGGGAACTTGCTGAGGGGCGTCAGGTCTGTGTACACATCGGCCACGTAGAAGCGGTGTGGCTGGTCGAAGTTACGATACCTGGGGAGGAGGAGACATGGGGTGATTCCCTCTAACATGGCTACTGGCGACGCTATACTGGGGATGTCGCTACCATTGACAAGAATATCTCAAATACAAAAGACCAGATACCCAGACCCATGTTAACTGATTAGACAAAGCAAATCCTGCTTTTATTTTTACACACATGCATGCAATGAATCTCTAATGGGTTACTGCGTTAAGTGCCAAAAAAAAGATTTAGATTAAAAAAATAAAATATACAAAATTGGATGTGTACAAGAATGGCATTTCCTCCCCAACCACCAGGAGTGTTGCAGCCCTACCGTGGGATAATGACTGCGTCCTGGTAGTCCTCCAGCTTGAAGGTGAAGGGGTTCTGCTTGGTGTACTGGGTGGTGGGGATGCCCACGCGGGCCTCAGACTTTTCTATGTCCTCCATGAACTCAAAGTCCAGGTCCAGTATGTCGGAGTCCCCGACTGGGAAGAGGAAAACGCAAAGTAAAATCAGCACAAGGTCAAAACAGGAAACGGCATCAACTTATTCTTCTCTTGCCAACAAGATGCCATCGGTCGGCGGACGCGTTCTTCCCTCACCAACGTTTAGTGGCAGCACGCAGTAGGCCGAGTCAGCCAGCGTTGGCTTGAACTCCAGGGCGGGCTTCTCCAACCGCAGGATGTGGGAAAAGACGTACTGGTGGAGGCGCGTGATGAGTTCCAGCTGTGGCGGCTTGAGCGTGAAGCCGGACTTCTGCAGCTCGATGGAGATGGTCACCTCCCCTGAGCGCGTGTACACCGGGAAGTGGGGGATCTAGAGGGGGGGGAAAGGGGATATTGTGTGCGTACTGTAGGTCACGCCGGTTTTCTGACGCCAGCGGGGGGGGCTGGAACAACCCCAGAATGGGAAGGCAGACGCTCGCACTGAGCCAAATGACTGCAGGTAAGTCTGTGATATGTATACATCCCGTCTCTTGTGTAGACATAGCCCAATTATTCCATCCCTCCATAATGTAGATTGCAAATCACAGAATAAGCTCCCTCTGCATGATCCCAGGTAGCAGAAAAGACGTTCATAAATAAACAAAACTAGAGTGCACGCACCCGAGGGATTGGCTTGGCGGTGAGGATGCCGAAGCACCGCGTGGTGTCCTCGGGTGGGTAGAGTTTCCTCCGGCGGAAGTTGAGCTCGTCGGGGAGTGGTGTGGTCAGCACCATGCCGATGACATACAGGTAGTAGGACTGCTCCGCCAGGGCGTAGCTGTCCCGCAGACACTCTGGTATCTGGCAGGGCAAAGAGGGGTAGGTGGGTGGTGTTAAAGTTGGGTGACGTCAATCAAAGTCAAAGGATCGCTTTCAATGTCAGGCTTTTATTTGAAATGAATAGTATATGAAATTTATTTTAGCAGAATTATTTAAATGTCAAAGTAATGATAATACTAAACGTTCATTGAACTACTATCATGCCGTGTCATGTGAAACCCTTGCAGTTAAAGGATATGGACAAATACAAAAAGAAAATGTCATAGTATACAGATGTGACAGCAGTTTTAACGCAGGAAGAGATATGAGGAGGGCCTTACGGCTTTGGGGTAGCACTGTCTGCGCTTGGTGGAGCCGGGCCGGCCCGGGACGCTGGTCTCCTCCTCATCGTGGAGGTCTAACTCCTCCTCGTACTTCACCGTCTCCTTCCCCACCGGCATCAGGTGGTCGTCCAGCTCCCCTGAAACCGTGGCAGAAGCACTGGTTAAAATAATATCTAATAAATATCTTGTTGAATATCAAATCCACATTCTTTCAGGCTTTACCGATCTTGTGAAGCTTCTCGCAGCACAGCAGTGCAACGGCTTTCTCGGCGAGTCTGGCACAGCTCATTATAGGACCCTGGAAACATAAGCCATGTTAATGACACCTCCCATTGCTGCATCTGAATATGTGGATGTGAAAAAAAGTCAAGGCTTTCGGTCCTTACCTTGACAGGAGCCCGCAGTGGGGAGTTGATGGGCAAGAAGAGTGTGGACTGGTGGCGGCCATCCTTCACCTCATAATTCTTACACTTGGGCGCTAAATGGGTGAATGGGTCGCTGGGAAGCCGAGCACAGTACCTAGAAGACGGTGAGAAAAACAGACAATGAGCAAAAAATATGTATGGAACAGTATGGGTGCAACATAAGGGCAAAAGTTCAAATGAAATAAATGACTAATAACTCAGGTAATATGTGACGGGTAATCTGGTGACCTGACCAGCTGATCAGTTGAGCTGATCTAACCAGCCGTTAACCAAAAACATATCTCAAAGTACTCCTAAAGGACAAATGTCTCATGTTTCATCTCAGGTTTACCCTTGTGAAAGCATTAATTTAAACCTGGACCAGTTGAAGCCTCATATACCAGATCCTTGAGGATACCTGTTGATGTGTCCAATGGCCGTATTGATGGTGACCCTGGGCCCTCCGTCCTCGGAGCGAAGTACGTACGGCGGGAGGATGTCGTCGTCGTCCAGCACATGCTCCACCTCAAACTCCATCAGCTCTGCTGACTTGGAGCACTTGTTCCTCAGGATCTGGGTTGAGACACACAAGGCAACCGTGATGCTGTGATATCCAGAAAGTGCCAGAGATTACACTTATACATTAATTACATTCATGACCCTAATCCCCAGTGTGGGATTGTTAACGACGAGCTTGCATGGTAAAAATTGGGGCATGACTTTGGATATGCCATTATATGGTTGTTTTAATGAAAAAACCGATGGAGAAGGCTCACACACTATGCCTTACACCAACGCAAATAACCGGCAATCATTTTAACCAAGCACAGGTGACCTATGGAAGATGAATACCTTCTCTATGGCCTTGTAGGTCTTCAGATCCTCCTGGAAGGTTTTGGTGCGCTCACTGTCTGCCAACATGATGTAGTTGGAGACAGGTGCACGGGCCCGGCCCTTGGACTGGACGTAGGACCTGTACTCCATGGGCAGGTCGAAGCGCACCACCAGGTTGCACTTGGGGATGTCCACGCCTTCTTCCACGATGCTGGTGGCAATGAGCAGGTTGGTTTCGTGGGCCCGGAATTTGCGAAGAACCTGCGATAGGGCCACAGTCAGGCGGAGATGCATAAAACTGGCTTGTCCGATTAGTGAATATGCATGTTGCAGATTAGGAGCAGAGGAACTACAACTATCCTTCTCCAGGTAAATGTTTAAAGGGGTTCACCCCCAAAGCACTTTCAGTTGAAAATGGTTCCATTTGGGTCTCACAAAGTGTTGGTGGACATTTCCATGTCATTTGAAAAGTTGTTAAACTGGGGAAATTCTCTGCTACTTTCGACTAAAAACACTTTTCCAGAGTGGTAGTTTTCCATTAGCTGGGCACCCTGGCTCAAGCCAGTGTGACATGGGTTTTGACAACGTCCCGCACACTTGCTCCTATAGAACCCAATGTTTTTTTTCTAGTACCTTTACAACCTACGAACATGCTAAAACAGAGGTTTATTTACCCTTTAATATTGCAACCGGTTAACAGCCTTTTTTGTCACAGCCTTCCGTTATTTGTGAATTATGCAACTGAATATGAGAACGTGTGTGTATACCTCCTCCTGTTTCCTGAACTCCACCTCCATCTGCTTGTTGCGTGGCTGGTTCTTGCCGATGCTGTGGCCTGTGATGAAATTGCTGCTGATGTATGCCAGCTCTGGGTCCTGCTTCCCTGCCTCTTTGATGAGACTGATGACAGAACAGGATGCAGAGAGCGAGAGAGATACTTCTTAGCTAGGAAATAACCTATTGAAATACAATAGTAATACAGCTTTGCAAATACAGATGGCGCTTCAGGACTCACTGGTGTTGCCATTCTGTTATCCTGGGGTTAGATTGGGAAATCGTTAGGGCTGACCCCTCATAGTGGACTAGTCGACTAATTTGTCGAAAAGGTTTGCATTATTCGAGTAGTCACATTTTTTGTTATGATAAGCACGTGCTTTCATTGTTATTATAGTCTCCCAAGGTTTCATTGTTGTTGAAACTAAAATAGGTTTGTTCACCAACGTTTACTGGCTGGCCCGGGTAGGTGGAGTTCCCAAGTTCGACAAGTTTTACAATAATGCCCACCAGGAATGCCCTGACATCAAAACTTAAAGTGAAACGTAAAGCAGCATAGCGCTGCTGTGTGGTTGGGCATTTAAAGAATCACGCATCTCAATAGCAGCTTTTGTAGTTTAAAAGTTTTTTTTTTTTTAAGAAAGAAAGATATTGGCTTTTCAACTGATATTTACTCAGATCAATACATGTATCGGGAAATACAAGGTCTTAGTATATCTATTGATGTATGTATGTTTTAATAACAAGTCACCCTATAAAGGGAATTTACTTTTAGGTGGTAATATACACAAAATGCGAAATGCTTTGATGAAAACTCAATATAATGTGGAAAGGAAAGTAGGGATGGCCCGATACCATTTTTTTCAAAACGAGTACGAGTACGAGTATTTACATTTGTGTACTTGCCGATACCGAGTACCGATACCGATATTTCTACCGCAAAAGTTAACTATAGGCTCCCAGAAAAGTAGACGGAAGGCAATTTTAGAAAACAGATGGGAAGACCTCTTTTATTTTCTTCTCTGCTTGTTTTAACAAGACTAAAATAAATAACAATGAGTGAAATAATAAATGTAAGCAAAAAAAAAACAACAACTTCAAAATAAAAAAAATAAATTATATATATTTGTTTGTGCAAACAAAAAGCTTCAATACTGGTACTGTCTTCACAACTGACAAAATATCAATAACACTGACAACTCAGAACAATGAAACTATTTGACACCTTCTCCAGCTTTCCATTAAACAAAATGTCAATGTATTGTGTATAGTCTCTGGCCGAAACGTCACGCAACAGGCCACTGACGTGCTTTTTCACCTCATCAAACACTTTCGGTAGCATCGTGTCTGTAATGTAGTGCCGACTGGGGATTTCGTATCGCGGCTCCAGTATACCAAGCAGATGTCGAAATCCTATATTTTCAACAGCCGACAATGGCTGGTCATCAAGTGCAATAAAATATGCAATTCCCTCTGTTATTTTTAGTGCCCGTGGATTGTCTCTGTACATCTTTTCACGCTTCTGTAAAACCTGTGTTAAGGTTGGCTGCCGAGTTGCTTTCGCGTTAGCAAACTGTGTATATTCAGCGCTATGATGCGTCTTCAGGTGTTTGATCAGATTGCTCGTGTTAAACGATGTACTCTCTTTCCCTCCTCTCGACACCCTAGCTGAACATAACTTACAGTCTGCCTTGCTGTTGTCATGATCCACTATTTGGAAATGAGCCCACACTGCCGACATGATAGATAAAACTTTCCTATCACTTCACCTCAAGTTAGCTCCTGATGCACTGTAGCACTCTCCAACGGTCGCGCGGCGGTCAGTTTCGTTGTGCAAAATTTACGTGGTATCGGTGAATTTTTTATGAGTATGAGTACGAGTACATGAGTACAGTATCGGCCCGATCCCCGATCCCAGTATCGGTATCGGGCCATCCCTAAAGGAAAGGGATGAGGCATTGAGAGGTTGTTATAGGGAAGGTGGGTGTTATAGTGCAGTACAGGATCAAAAGAAAGATACACGTTTCCTTATACATGTTGAATAATATCTTTTTCCCCCATGTTTTTCATTTGGTTGCCAAGACTCAAAATACATTTTAGATAGTTATTTGATACACAAACAGCAAAAAAACGGGTCGATGGAAACCTTACCGGTTGAGGACGACGGCGGTGTAACGGCGCTCCACAAAGATGATCCCACACAGGATGTTGGTGAAGGGTGAGGGGAAGCTGGCCTCTGGCCGCTCCTTGGCCTCCACCTCCTCGTCCTCCTCCTCGTCGTCCTCCTCCTCGGAGTCACTCCACGACACGTAGTTGTCCTGGTTGCGGTTGTTGTACCACTCCACGCTCTCAAACTGCTGCCGCTCGAAGGGCTTGTACTCGTGCAGGATCTCCAGCAGCCGCAGCACCTTGGGTGTGACAAACTTGAGGTCGAGTGAGGCCGGCGAGAAGTGCTCCTCGCACAGCGCGTGCACCTTGCGCAGCGCCGTGTCCGTGAAGAGCAGCAGCTTGCGGTGGAGCTCCTCCTGCTCGTGCTTGACGTACTTCTGCAGCTCACGCACCATAATGCCCGCCACTTTGTCGGCACACCAGGGTCCCAGCACGAGAAGCACCGCCAGGCAGTCGCCCAGGATCTGCAGTTCCAGGAACACAGAAGAGAACATTCATCAATATACAAAAACACATGGGGCAGGGCATACAATCCTAAACCACTATACAACTTCTCTACTGCAGCTATTTACACATTCAAAATATCTGAACTAGAACATTTTTCAAGAATAAAACATCCGTAAGTCAATCCTTCCCGGGAATCTTTCTCAGACTTTTATAACAATACTTGGACAAAAGTGCCACAGTACTTTTGTTATGTAAAAGATATTCCAGTGGTACCTGGCTGGAAGTCATGCTCACTGAATTCAGTTGCCTTGGTTTCCGTAGTAAATAAGTAATTCAGAAGCATTGAAATTAACAGTAGCTGTCATCTGAAAATGATATAGCTCCAACTGCAGCTACAACTCAAGCCACCAGAGGTTTGTAATGGGAAACATAGATAGTGCAGTTTTAAAGCTTTAAGCTTAAAAATCATCAGTTCATTCAACACAGGGGGCTTTGCTTTCTGTTTACCTGTTTGGAAATGAAGGTGGGGTCCCGGTCTTCCCTGGCCGAAGGTATGTTGCAGTCATTGAGGAAATGGAGAGCTTCATCCAGCTCAGACTGCAGACGTGCCGAGAGGCCGCTCTTGTCAAGGTAAGGGCCACAGTCCAGGATCACCTCTCTGGGCTGAGAGGCGTATCTGGAAAAGGGGGGCAGACGGGTGGAGACCAGTGTCAGCACGGTGCAGTCAGTCAGACAGACCTGACACTAGGGTGGGAAAATCGGCTGTTTGTTGGGATGATCATTTCACTCATCTCTAGGAGACAACGTGATGGTCCTACCGGTCCAGGACTACGAGGTCAGTGGCGGTCTCGGCATTGCTCCTCAGGATGTGCTCAAGGTTCAGGATCTTCCGCTCCAGCTCGGACGGGTCACACTTCCCATTGAGAATGGAGGCGGTGAGGCCCAGGACCCGGGGGCCGCCCGGACAGCCCTCAAACAGCTGATGGGATAGAGCCCGAGAAACACTATAAATATTCATGACCCGTTCCAATGTGAATACAAATGTGTTCTGTGACATGCAAAAAAAGGGGAAGATCGTTCGACCACCGATTGTTTCGGCCAATAATTGTTCTAAATAGTTTGCTCGGTGGTCTCTATAAAGAATATCAGATGACGCAAAACACAGAAGACAATTTCTCTACGCTCCGCTAAAATGGCTTCACCGGTCTGTTGAATATGTTGCCTGCCAATAAATAACAGTTAAAGGCCGTGGTGCAGGTTTAATTTTCTAACGAATTTGCGCATTTGCTTGTTGGTAATAAACATTTAAACTGTTATTCATTGTATTTGATGTTGTTGGGTATCACAAAACGTAATATAATACGAAAAAGTAGCTACTATTTTGGCAGTTTGGGATTGATTCTCATTTCTCCCACAATGACAGACGACAGACCAAAGCCCGCCTTGAGAGAGAGTGGGAGAGTTACGCCAGGTTCAATGTGTTAAACAATAATGTCCGCCCGCCAGGGACATCCCGACATCAAAACTGAATATTACATTTATAGCAGCATAGCGCTACTGTGGTGGTGTATTAAAGTAATTTCAATAGCAGATGTATTTTGATAGTGTTTTTTTTAAGTTAAAGGCCGTGGTGCAGGTTTAATTTTCTAACGAAGACGCCATAGTTCTAGTACAAGGCTGAGGCTACCTTCCACCACGTCTCCCTCACGTGACGTCATCGCCGAATCGCGTTAAAAAGAACCGTTACTACCAAAAACTACAAAAACTAGACTTTAACACCATTTTGGAGACATTTCTAACTTTATATACATATCTTGAGCGCTTTATGTACCCATTAATCGACAGTGGTGTTTAACCTGCACCACGGCCTTTAAGTTAATTCATGCTACTTTCTAATCTTTTAATTTTAATACTTAAAGTGTAAGTGAACCCCCTGTTTCAGCACTGAGATTTAAAAATGTGTTTTGGGACAAGAGTTCTAGGAAGGAGGGGGGACGTGTTATCCTCATGGTTATGACACAGCAATTTAGCGTTACTTTTTTTAAAGCTAGTATCATTGTGTATGAGCGTTATAATGAGCTTTGTATATGAAATGCGCCACACACAGTGGCGTTAAGCTTAACCCTCTCTCGGACACAGCCATCAACCGCTGCCCAGATGGACGCCTCGCCACCTCGTCTCTTTGTCGCAGAAAAGGCATGCAAAGATTAAACATGACAATTGACCCTTCGCTAAGCCCCTCCAAAGAAAGGCTACTGTCCAATCCTACTTTACCAACCGTGCCTAGGCGCGGGGGGCCCGTCAGGCTTTCAGAACAAGGGAAAATGCAGAAACGGTGTGCGTATGGAACCTGCAAGTCCGACAACAGATTTCCTCAAAGTTAAGAGGGGGCATCATATTTTTCGCTTCTCCAGAGCCAAAACCGCAAGAGAGTTGTCGACTATGGATTAAACGGTGTGGAAGACCTCAATCACAGCTGAATCCATCTTATTATTTAATACCCCTTGGTTTGTGCAACTGTTGTGGCAAATATTTAGTTGGCCTTTCCTGTTGTGCCTTTATGAGATCCAATGTATGGATCAAGCCCATGATGTGCGAGCAATATCCTGCTTCAAACTAATGGAAAAGCGTGATCATTTAGTTTTGCAAGCAATGGGCTAAAACATTAAATAATGAAAGCTACAGGGAGTCAAAACTCAACTTTAGCTTAAAATAAAATATATTGACTCACCCTGCTCTGCAGGAACATTGTTGTAACTCTGTGTGGCCTCGATTTTAAAGGTCCTTTTCATTCACAATACACCGCCGACAAATTATATGGTGAATGTAGCTCTCAAATGCATATGGTAGTCCATTATGTCTAGTTCTCTCATATTCTAGAAATATTATTCCAGAAATTTGCTATTATTTACTCTGGAATATCCCTCACTGATATCGTTGAAAACCCCATATTGAAATGCCAGGTGCGAAAGCTTGACAAGCCACGGGGGCGGGACTTAGCGAAGAGGCAATTAACTTAAGTCTTTGTTATTTGATAACCGCTAATAAATACATTTGAAGAGGGGCAAGTAAAAATGTACTTTGGGCAAGTAGATTTCTGACCCAGTTGCCTGACAGGGCAAGTGAAAAAAAACATTGAACCCTTAAACGGAAGATTTAATTTCTGCCTGAAATAAATGTAATGTTTTAGAGTGAATACCACCTAGTGTATTATCAGTTGGTAGTCACCATAGCACAACATCTGAGTACCTGGGTCAAGATTTGATGCCAATGAAGTGAAATAGATCAACAATAGAGATTTTACTAGAAGTAGGTTTAGGCTCCAAATAAAAACAATAAATCCAATGCAAACCAATGCAAAAATGACAATTCAAACATGATGAGACACAAACAGGTCGATAACTCGGGAACCCATTGTTCAATGTTGACATTTGACCCCTCTATTCAAAGATCATGGCAAAAATAATTAATTCACACCAAGCCAAGTGTGTGTTCTGATTGAAGGCAACTGACCCATTCAAGTGAAACCCTCTCTTAATTACTATACATTGATTGTAAACACAGTGTGCAGTTTCATTTCAATGGTGCCCAGACACTGGATTATCCATTTATGGTGGTTTTATGTGATCAAACACAACTTTGACAAAAACAACAAAAGGTAAGACAATTTTTGGTTGCAACTAGAATTTGTTCTTGATGGATTTTTGCCTCTAATTCAGTGGGTTTTGACACATTGGGATGGGAATTTAGCTAGTTGTCCGATTCCTTGGAATTGCATGCCTCCATGACTATCGATTCCTCTTATCGATGCCATGTTTTTTGACAGTTGCGCAAAGACGTTATGCCATAGAGAACATAATGCCTTTCCCTCCGCGTTATTTTTATTAGAGACAATTTACCAAATCAATGGTAGACATTCACGTGTTTGGAAATATAACAATTCATTCAATAGACAGAGCGGCTTAATATAAGGTAGCTGTGATTATTAGCACCAGAGCTGGTATGGCACTCTACACAGCAGTGGTGCCAGGCCTGCTGGCAGTGGTGGCCTCACCTTCATTATCTCCCGGTAGGGGTGGTCAGTGATGGCCAGGTGGCACTCGTCAAACACCACCAGGTTGATTTTAGACAGTGGCAAGATTCCATTCTTCAGAACATGCAGGAATATATGGCACGTCATGACCAGCACCTGGAAAACAAAGACATGAGAATTCATTCAGAAAATGGACAGGACATGACTAACAAAAACCAAGTAAATAAATACAGACTCACACCGAACACTAACAGCTGGGGGCGGCTATTTTGTATTATCAATTGGAACCAAGCGTTTTACTCTGTGCTTTTGCATTGCTGAGCACCTTGCTGTTTCTGCAGTGAGCGCCCTAGACACCCCAAATTGGAAAAAAGTTAACTTGAGAAAAAAAACAGCCAATGTCAATGTTGGTTTAGGTATAGATATTCTATGGTTGCTTTGCAAAAGTAAAAACTGTTAGGGTAGCACATTTTACTGCCTGCAAAAGTGAGTGATCGGCACCTTAGTCTCCCTCCCCAGCCAATGGTTCAATTGACACCCTGAGCAGGTTGCATGCGGAGTCCCCACAAGGTCATTAATCAGGATGGTTTGAGACACACCTGCTTTTCCATCATTTCTTGACTCCACTGTTGGTGGGTCCGTGCCGAGACGTCCTCCTGGCTGATGTACTCCCCCACCTGGAGGTCAGAGTGAGTCCGAACGGCGGCCGCTTGCTGAACCACTGACGAGGCTGCACACCAGACAAACAAGACAAACACGGTGAGCTGTAGCAACAGCTAGAGCAGCTTTATCTTCTCAGGTAACATGTGGTTCATTTCAATGTGCTATTCAATTTCAACACACAAGCAAGTGATATGGGGGATAGCTGTATAAATTCAACTAACATTATGTAATGGCAATATCCATATTGCAGAGAATACATTTAATCTGCTGAAATGCAAGAAATAAGGTAGGATTTTTTTTGGGTGGGAGCAGCAGATGGAAAACTTGCTACAGGGCCCTGTTTCAAGTAGCAGGTGAGGATATGTTTAAGCTCAAACCGGAACTCTGACTCAAGCGAGCGCTTCCTTGGACTATCAGGAGTTTTGGTTTAGGCTTCAAAAGCCATCATCTAGGGCACCCTGAAAATGTGATGGAGCCTTAAGTGCCTCATCTACGGCTTTTTTCACCCCGCCTAAGCCTTCTAGGAGAAATCTTTCAAGACAAACCATGTAAAAACGATTACAAATTGTCCATGTATGTATTGCTGGAATTAGGTCATCCCAACAGCAGGTGCTGCTAGACTTGTTACATTATATACGCAATAACCGTGGAAGAGGGAAGCGGTACCTCTCAGAGCCGGAGAGAATGACGTCGACATCAAAAGCGGGACATAAGAGTAGCCTGGCTAGTTAGGCACGTAATAATTCATCATTACAAAGGTCATAAAATAACGTTAATTGTGAAACCAATAAAAACAAATGATAGAATGAGAATAGAGTAACCGCCACAACAACAATAAACTAATTCATTAGCCGCCAAAACATTGTTTAAATAGGCGATTGTTCTTTTCCATTGATTTCTTTAATATAAGAGCCTAATAAAAGGAAGATGAGGAAGTAGCAAGGTGAACACATTAAACAAAAAAAAAATGTTTTTGTGTCTGTGTGTATTGTATATTAGACACTGTGTATTAGGTTTCTATTCTAATAGCTATGCATTATAAGTGATTTTCCATGTGTTGTAAATAACTAGTCAGGTCTGAACGGCAGGATGAAGTGCAAGAGCAGGTAGATGAGGCACTGGATGAGGCGGGGCAAGAACAGGTGGAGGCAGGAGATGGACTGTAGACAGAGGAGACTGAGCCTCATCCAGGAGATGGCCAGGGGTGAGCCATGAGGCTTGGATTCATGGATCAAGGGTATCCTGATTCATCATACATTTTTAATCGAAATTACATTTCCTTTTACAAGTAAACATGTTGCTGATAAACACAGAACCAGCAGATTTGACCCAGTCTGGAAGAAAAACCTTGCTTATATATTTATTTTTAAAGAAAGGTGAAGCTGTTTACTATAGAGCCCATAGTGACATACTTTTAACATGCATCAATTCGAATTCCAAAACAATGTTAATAAAGTTTAATAATCTGAACCCACCCCCTCTTACTCCATGCCACCCCCTGGTGATGGGATGGCCTATTGGTGATCTCAGTAGCCACGATTGGACGATATGAAAAATAGAAACAATCGCCCAACCCTAATGTCATCGTTCAGAAGTGTCACATAAATCACTGCTTAAATAGCATACTACACGCATGGGTAAGCACACTTTTACCAAGTGTGTCTATAGAAATCGCCATTACATCAATTTGCATCATGTTAAGTTGATTGTTAAGGTGAAATACTAACAAGGAAAAATGCTTGAAATGCAATAGTTTGTTGTTCATGGCCATTATCTAAACCAGTGAGACGGTAGAAAGAAGTCACCACTACAGCTGTGGGCGGAGTCATCTCGGAGCTAACCCGCTATGAACCAGGTTTGCTCCAGGTTAGGCTCACAGCATGAGTCGCCATGGTAACTGAACTGAGATTAGTCTAAGCTTGATATCGTAAACCCAAAAAAATCTGTCTTTCCCCGAATTCTGAAACAACATATCCATTTAAGCTGGAAATCCAGCTTATTGAAACAGGGCCCAGAGCTACTGTTGGGGTTACCTGTGTTCACCAGGAAAACAGTCCTCTTTGCATTTTCTCTGAAGTCGCCGCGGATTTGGTGGGAGAGCTCTTTTGTTAGGAGTACTGCGATGAAGGTCTTCCCTGAGCCAGTATTCAAGCAGACTATAGTATTGTGTTCAAGAGCTGCTTCAAGAAGTTCTACCTGTAATAGGACAGTTTACTTACAAATGTTAACCCAGGCAAACATTTAAACTAAAGTCACGTCCTTGCTACCAACACTGACTTTATTATACATGAAGTGTTAATATGTACAATGTATGAGCCCATGTTAATACTGGCCTGATATTTCCTGGGTGTGTATATGTTGTCGTGGATGGCCTCCTGTTGCCACGGCAGCCCAAAGAAAGGCCCCATGGCGGAAGAGGCAGGAGTGACGAGCTGTAGGCCTGCCATGCTTCAAATGGAGAGGGAGGTGGAGATGGGTGCAGGCAGGGAGGTCGGGGGCTGGGCTCCTCCTGTCGTCCACTTTATCTCATTTCATCCTCCTCCCGCAAGAATTCACTGGACAGCGAGAAGAGAACATGTCACTGCTGACTGCTGGGGACCAGGATGTTCCTGGTAATATTGCAAAAGCCCGATGAGGTGATTTCTTTCATGCACTGATTGTGCATTTGTATCTATACTGAGAGGTCCCAGATGCCCAGCACAATTGTTTTAAGGTTGACTGATACATCATCAGTCACGTCATATTTCTACATAATACTCCCCTTAAAATGCAGTTAAAGTAATAGTTTCACTCGCTCTTAGTTTACTGCACTTGCCTGATGGATTAGTGGTCCTGACATTAGACTCCGAAATGTAAACTACTCGCCAGCAAGCTTAATTTCCATCCCTGCCTACAGGGCCAGCTAAAGTTAGAAAACAATAACAACAATTAGTCAGCCAAATGTTACCTCGGCTGATCTTTTCATCTGTGGAGAATTGACACTGCACTTTAAATGCGGTTGAAAGTAGGGAGGGGCTGAGCGCATAGAAACCCTCCTGTTGCTGTACAATTCCAAATATATGCTTGTTTATATGCTTTCTAACTTTCTATTTTGTGTACTTCAATGTCACCCCCCCCCCCAAAAAAAACCAACAACAAACGAACACTCTTTGGATCTAGACAATTCACATAAGTCACCGAAAAGCGAGCTGGTGATGAGAGGTCATGAATCTTTAGTAGGCCTGTTATCTTTTTGACACCATCGTATTGCACCATTGTAACATCAAAACAGGAAGAACCTTAAGTGAAGCTGCACCGTGCCTTGTGGCCAAAAGTTGAGCCTATTTTATCTATATCTATATCTGTTAGTGGTGCAACGGGTCACGGATTACCCGTGATCCGTACGGATCAACCCTCACGGGTCGGGACGGACGTGATCCGCGGATCAGCTGACAAATAATAGTTGGGCGTGTATTTGTCCTCCTTTTTGAGAGCGCAATAGTAACACACCGCGAACCCCCCCCTCCCCGTCAACAATCGCGAACACCCCCCCCCCCTGTGGCACCAGAATGGCCTACGAACACGGCAACACCTCGAGCATGGCCAGCCACGTGAAGCAACATCGTCCTGGCGAGTCGGGAGTTTAAAAAAAAGACGCGCAGCAACTGCTTCTCCCCGATGCATTTAAGCAGTGCTTTATTATTATATTATTATTATTTTATATTTTACTATGCTTAGGAAGCAGGATTATTATTTTGTTTTTACACATGTTACGCCTGTTATTCACTGTTGAATGTTAAAAATAAAACCAAAAAGCAATTGAAAGCCAAGTCACATTTGTTTTGTTTTTTTTGTTTTTTTAATGACCCGACCCGTGACCCGTGACTCAAAAACCGTGACCCGATCTGACCCGTGAGTGTTGTGATCCGTTGCACCCCTAATATCTGTATATAGATATATATAGTTCCCAGCAAACAGACTATAAAAATCTAAATGATTTTACATGAACTAGGTTTAAGCGTAATCATAGTGCGTTATTAATTAATATGGCTTTGCACGACTCACGGTCAACGGAATGAGAGCGTTCATACAGGAGGGGAAGCCTTGAAATCGCCCTACACAACAGTAGATGCTTCCACATTCACAGGCTTTGACTCGGACATGAACATCTCAGTCCGTATTTACGATGTCTGTGTAGCTCGCTGAATTGATATATCACGCAGCCCTTGTGTGACACTGTCACAGGTGCCCTTTAAACTGTGCCTTTAGGAAGGAAACCAGGAAGTTGAGGAGGTTTTAAAAGGAGAAGGGGACATGTTTGGGGAGGGGCTTGAGGGACCAAAATGTTTGGAGGGAAAAGGTGTTGAGGAAAGGGGGTTGAAGGAAATTAAGTAAGAAGGCTATGTATATTTCATGTTTGTCCCTGCAAGGATCACTTTCATGTGGAAAGATACCTTAAACCGATTCCTTTGTTTGATACTGCCATCTATTTGCTTTTGAGTTGTCTTTCCATGCAACTATTCTTCTGGGTTCAGGGATTCTCAAACTTTATATAGCAAGGCTGAGATATCAGTCGATTGTTATACTAGTTTCTGTGTCTTTATCTTCTGGTAAAACAAATGAAGTGGTCCAGCAGGATTTCACGTAGAATTTGGAAAACCACATTAATTGGTGGTTAATGCTACTCACAGGTAGGGTCAGAGGTCGTCTGGGGAAGGATACAGCACTTAACCTGGGCTTCATGATAGAGGTGCTTTCATCCAGTCCAGAAGCCCCCTGGAATACAAGAAAACAGTATTGGTACAATCAAGAAAAATACACTTCTTGCTTAAGCGTACACTCACACCAGCAGTGGCATGCAGCCGCAACGCGGCCGGAGGTCATCTCATTTCCAATGAGAGATTTCGAGAGCGACACATTATCAGATAATTCATTTAAAAAAACAATGCGTGGAACAGGATATCGGAGATTGTTGGGATCCCTGTTAAGGTTTATTACACCAACTGAAGTAAAAATGTGAAAGACCAAGTTTGATCTATGTTGAAGTAAAGTTCTCATGGAGACTGTCTCTGTACTTTTATATAGTTTGATTAAAACGCCCTGGTATGCGCTAGAAGCGAAAGTTCTTTGGCGATTAAGTGTACAGATAAAATCGCTTTTGATGCGATCGTACAGTAACTATTTAAGGATTCAATAAGGATTCCTTGGAAATGTAGAATCATCAAATTTCATGATTGGATGAGATCACACATGTATGATACAATTGGATTGGAACTTGCAAGTAACCATAAGTTTGGTAATTCTGTAATGATGCAAAAGCACGCTTGTCTCAATGTACAAAAACAACATCTAATGGGGGGCCTTGAGGGACCAGCATCTTTATTCCATTGTGTCCAGAGGGCAGTAGCAGAACGAGAAGAGTTGGGAAAGTGTCAGACAGCATCAACGCCTTTCAACACGGCTCTAAATTTCGCCACCACACGTATCCCCCACAACCAAACTAGTGTGCTGCACAGCTGCAACAAATAAAACTCAGCTTGACTCACTTCAATTTGGACTCCGAGATACATCCAAGCATTACATTTATTTGACTCAGATTATTCATTGGGGTGGTGCCAAGAAATACATGTGTAGCATTGATATGATCCCATCCCATACTGCACATATTCAGGCTCAACACCTGTTTGATATTTGCTGAGTGACACATAACACTGCTAGTCTCACACTACTTGAATCATAACTCGATTATAACAAAAGCAATAGATATGTTGATTGTAGTTGATGTCAAAGAAATGCAAGAAGTTTGTTCACAAGACATACACCTATCAATTAGGGATGGGGGTAGGGCTGGGCAATATATCGATATAATATGAGACTAGATATTGTTTTAGACTTGGGATATCATAATATCGTGATATGGCAGAAGTGTTGTCTTTCCATGGTTTTAAAGGCTGCATTACAATATAGTGACGAAACAAATGAGAAAGTACTTTTCATTTGTCAAGTATATAATTCACACAGGAGCACACAAAAATAGGCTTTATCATGCGGTTATTTTATATAGACTATTTGAGTTACCAGAAAACATGCTATATCATGATCTACATCGTTTGAGATATTAAATTACCTATATCGGGATAGAAGATTTTGGCCATATCGCCCAGCCCTAATGGGGGTAAAACAATTTTAAAAAATAATTTTAAAATCAATTCATGTGACAATCTGGATTCTTTGCTTCCGCAATACTTGTATTGTCAAGTTGACTCAAAAGTCAACCCAAACCCCAACGTTAAACCACACACAAAAAATTGTATCGCAATACACACTCTGCACCTGTCTAAATCAAGATATCTGCCCACTAGCATATTATTTAGCCAACTAGACATCACAAGTACTTGTACAGTTTGCAAGTGGATTAGACCATGTTGCAACTTCATCAATGACTTACATTTTAGATAGTGGCGACATAAGATAACTATTGTGACTGTAACAAAGTGGCTTAGTCCCATGTTAAACAAAAGCAAACAAGACTTCAACGATGGCCAACGCCCACATGACTGGAACTATACACACGATTTTCCCCATCGACTGCCACTGGTATTCATATCTTAATTCAGAACAGGGTTGTTGTTGACTAAGCATGCGATAGACGTCTCATACATTACATCCAGAGGTGGTTTTAGGAATGGTTTTCTAAATCTATGTTTACACTGAGAAAATAATGAAATCATGGTTTGACGCTAGATTAAAAACATTAAGGCGACAGACTGAACCATTTACTAGACACCCACACACACACGCTTGGTTAAGAGAAGGTGATCCTGGTAATAAAATTGTTTTTCTGCCTTTTTAACTCCCAAAAGTATGTTACGCCTTTGAGATTTGAGTGCTACGGTTTGCACAGTGTGTTCTAATGACAGGGCACTGCGTTTTCTGTTCCATCATTTAGTGGTGGTTTACATTGGTAGCCCGACAAAGCCCTGCAACTTTTACATGCAACTCTTACCTCCGCTCTTTATAGCCATGTCACAAGCACAGACAGAAGCACACAACAAGCTTCTGTGTGTCACCCAACCTTTTGGACAGTTGAGTAACTATTGTATGCCTTTACTAGCCTAGAACTCTAGACACCCCCTAGCGGCAGCAAATTTATTTGGCAGCCAGGTAGGTCTAGCACGGCTCCGTCGGCTTTTTGGTGCTGGAAACACCAAGTGTGTCAGACCAATCACAGCGTGAGGGGCGGAGTCGAAAGCCGGGCTACCATGACGACAGAGTTGCGACGGTTCCGTGTTAGAGGTAAACAATGGCTGCTGCTGCTGGCGAACGGCTGTCTTTCGACTCGGCTTTGGCCGCGACTCTTCAAGACTTGAAGTTAACATTTTATTTGAGAAAAGAACAAAGAACGGCACTGAAGTCTTTCCTCGAAAAGAAATATGTATTCTGAGTTTTGATTAATGACGTAGTCAGAGCCGTCGCTCTGACTACGTCACCTTCTTCGTTGCTCTGATTGGTTGTAGCGCTATCCTATTGCGTGCAGAGGGAACTTGAAAGACAACCGTTTATCCCGCCCACACTGCCAATGGAGCTGCGCCAGACCTTACATCTTTCTGATGTGGGTCTGGCTTGCCAGGCTATGCCTTTACAGTTCTTATATGAATACAATAGGAACCTGGCAGGTTGTATTTCAGTCAGCAAGGGCCACTGTATGCCATGAGAAAATACTCCACCTCCCAAACTGTATAAAGAGACTATTCTACCAAACAAATGGACACAAAAAAACATGTGTACCATGCTAGGCATACCAGATGCAACACTAGCTGAAATGAAAAGCTGAAAACTGTAAATCAATGTAAAATCAGGTGCCAGATGTTCTTTGGTTGCACCAGCTTCTACATTGGGTGCAAAATTAACTTTTGTGACCACTAGCCAAATGGCTAGTGAATGTTCAAATTTGACCAGCCACTCAACAGATTGCCATTGTTTTTTTAGCTGGCGAGTGTAACAAATCTACCAGCCACTTGCATATTTTACCAACATTTGGCTGGTGCTAATTTTGTGCCATCAGCCTTATATTTTAATTAAGCAAAGCACTGATTCCCTTCCTATCGATCACATGGGATAAGAGCTGGTTTAAAAGCTTTTAGTATTCAGTAAAAAAAAAATCAATTTAAATCTTATTGGAGTTGTGTATGTCCTAATCTTATTTACTAAGAAGGGCACACACACTTTACCATGTCTAGATGCCATGTTCATATTTGGACATGTTTGAACCGTTTTAAATGTTTTTGTTTAACATAAATGATTGCCCTTTCGATTCAACTACTTGACTTAAGTTAATTAGGGTAATTCTGTAAATGTCCAAAGGGAAATTCATTCAACAACGTCTAGGAATGGCTTCTAGCTCGGTACTTGTTATAACAGTAATGCTACAGCAGGTGTTAGCAACACCAACGCTGACTGTTAGCATCAAATGCTTTATGGGGAACTGTCATAATAACGTACAACATGCAGATAGCGGGGGCTGTACATTAAGCCATTTTACCTCATCTGTCTTCATATAGTTGTTTACACTGCAGTTCTACTGTTACGCTTTACACAACTGTGTTAGCCGAGAAAACGTGATGGGCTAAACCGGGTCTGGGCATCTAGTTACACGTTTTAACGGTCATCACAAAATACCTGCCGTTAGGAAGTCATAGTTAGCTCAAGGAACGCAAAGCTAACAAACTGTAAGTCGATGTGTACCGATTAATATCACATCCAGACCCCGAGCAGGACACGGCAGACCCCTCATGTCAGATGCTAAACTAACGGACACCACCACACTAGCATCCACGCTAGCATCTACATCTAAAAGAGCATTAGCATGCGCTAGCATCTAGAGCTAAAACAGCGTTAGCATACGCTAGCATCTACAGCTAAAAAGCACTAGCATACGCTGGCATCTACGGCTAAAGGAGAACTGGCATGCGCTAGCAGCTACATCTAAAAGAGCACTAGCATGGGCCAACAGCTACACCCAGAAACGCACTAGCATGGGCTAGCAGCTACACCCAGAAGAGCACTAGCATGGGCTAGCAGCTACACCCAGAAGAGCACTAGCATGGGCTAGCAGCTACACCCAGAAGAGCACTAGCATGGGCTAGCAGCTACACCCAGAAGAGCACTAGCATGGGCTAGCAGCTACACCCAGAAGAGCACTAGCATGGGCTAGCAGCTACACCCAGAAACGCACTAGCATGGGCTAACAGCTACATCCAGGAGGGCACTAGCATGCGCTAGCTAAAGCAGTCATCCTCGCGCCTGCCCAGGACCAGCACAAGGTGTACAACCCGTCTGTATGAGATGGATGCCATTTGCTTTCCAGAACTGGCCACCGCCGTTCATATAGAGGGTGACTTGTACACGATTTAGCATTAGCAACGCACGAGATCGCTCAGCGCAGCATGCATGTGTGCATCATCGTGCTAGCCAACTGGCTAACACCTCTTAGCCTAGCTGCTCTGCTTGGAGAAGGCCAATACCTGCAAGAATATCACAGCGCAGCGTAGCACCATTTAAAAGAAAACGTCTTTGACCTGGTCTATGTCGCCTCTGTTCCGTCGTTGGGCACAGAGACTTGCATTCATGAGTTTGGTGGGCTTTCATCCATGCACTTGTAGGGCTGTGTTGTCCCGATTAGCTGATTAGTCGTCCACCGTGAAACCACTTCCTTCACCTTGGCCTCCGCTTACGGAGGAATATTTGCGTAAGATACGCAAAGTGAGCGGCGGCGGCGGCGGCGGCAGCACGTGCGTCTGGTGTGATGCTAGAGACTCCGGATCCAGACGCCGTCTCGGAGCGGGAGGCTGCGCGCGGCGGAGAGGTCATCACAACCGTGGATGGACGATAACATAACCACGTAGTCACACTACAGCAAGATTAATAATGGATATTTAAAAAAGCGTATTGCTATTAAGAGTGAAGATGAAGAAATGAAGATGGATACTAGCTGCCTAAATGGAGGGGAGCATGTTGCATTACACGTTCAATATATGAATTCTCTTGAAAACACCCTTTGTGCACATCATTACTGAGTGTTTCTTCAGCTTCAGTGGACATTGTTTACGTTTTATTAGTAACATAATTGGGCATTATTGAGGTAGATATATTTAATTTGTATTATGTCTACTTCTTAGGTGTAGGCATATAATACTATGTAATTGTTTAGCTTTTTAATGTGGGGATATATTGATATAAAATCATACGTGTTTATAATGCTATAACAAAAATCTCATATGAATTACAAGACATTTCCATAAAAAGATAAATACCGGTATCTACATACTATAAATACAAACCTGGATGAATGTATATGACGGCCACTAGATGACAGCAAATGCAATGTTACACCCAGACGTGAGAGGACTAATAGCAAAAGGAAGTGCAGTTTATTAAGTAAAAGGCTTTCATAATTTAAAATAAAAGCCTACTCTGAATTCCTTTTTCATCAGCCTATAGCCTCACAATACAAACTACATTTTATTTGGCACCACATCCTTTATAGTGTCTTACTCAATAATAACCACAGACCAAAGTTGAAAACATATCATTTATTGCACTTGACTGGTGTTTTTTTCTTAATTATAACAATGAGGTCCCAATACAAAAGCAAAGACGCCATTTGCGGGGCACATTACTAGGTCAGTCCTTTTCAATGTCAGATAGTGGAGATTGTGTCCCATGGGCATAAACAACAACACACACACACACACACACACACACACACACACACACACACACACACACACTAATGAAGGCAACCTATTTTGTACAGAATTTGTATGCATGGCTTTTTTTAACACCCCCATTTGGAGGAGTATTAGCATTCCTAATAAAAAGTACATTTCAATCATTCTTGGACCATTGTGGGAACACTTATGTTTGCTTGGATAGACATGGACGGTAAACAAGCAATGACCGAAATGAAGTGAATTTCAAAAGGGCATTTCGCATAGTGCTTCAGTCAAAATGAATGTCCCTCAAGAACAGAAGACATAAGACATAAAGCATTCACTAACGATAGGCAGGCTTGGACACTGTTTAAGCATTGCATGAATCGCAAACATTTTCTGCAATTAAATCATTAAATACCCCATCGCTATAGGAGCAACCCATACAAATATTAATTTAGTTTATTTAACTAATATACAATAGAGAGCTGGCGGCATGTATTATAACAAGATATCATAGAATGTATTTAAGTGTTACGAAATCAAATAAGTGTGGCCAAATTTCTATTATAATTGTTAGTAATTCTAAAACGGGATCTTTGGCAGTTGATGAACTGTTTCAAAATTGCAACATACTTCATAATTCCCCTTCATCCAGGTCACTTAGTTATCTTTTTTTTTTTTTTTTGAGAAATATATTTATTGAGTTTTCAAATTTTTCAACGCACAGACAAATACAATTATTCACATATAAAACAAATCAAAAACAAAGTACAAGCAAATAATAATAATAAGAAAAAAGAAGAAGATATATAAGTAATTACAACCTGCATTTTCTATACAAGGTTAAGCTTGTAAATATTGCACTGGCATCAGAAATGGCAATCTAAGCCTCAAGCAAACCCCTGGCGTGGTGGCTCTCAAGAAATCCCATAAATTGTCCCCACACTTTAATTTTCCCCTTGGAGGCATATGTCAATTTTTCTAAAGCTAAACAGTTGGAGAGACTTTTGAGCTCACTGTCGGAGTCTCCGTACTTTTCCATGTGACTGCTATGCAGTGTTTAGCCACTAGGGAGCAAAGAATAACAATTTTTTTGTTCAGACTAGACAACTTTAAATCTGGTGGAAGTACTCCAAGGATAAAAATGCGGGGGCAGACAGGCAACACAGTGCAAATCACATCTGAAATTGTTTTAATGACCTTTTCCCAAAAACATTTAATATTGGGGCAGCTCCAGATGCAGTGAAACAATATTCCCTCTTCAAGACCACATTTAATACATAAATCTAGGTTATTATTATCAAAGAGATGTAACAGAGAGGGAGTTATGTATGTACGCATGATCCATTTAAATTGTAATAGTTTATATCTGGTGTTAATAGTCTGGGTTTGTGCATCATGGCAAACTCTCTTCCATTCGTCCTCAGCAATCTCTACACCCAAATCTCTAGACCAGGCCAATCTACTTTTATCTGATGATTCTTTAGATTCATTCACAAGGATCTTGTATATCAAGGACAGCCTTTTCCAGACTAGACAAAGGTGGACACTTAGTTATCTTTAAAAAAATAGTACATACAGTAAATTGCGCGAAGGCAGTGTCAAAATCCAATATTCTATTTGTTATACTCCTGCAGTAGTGCTAGTTGTCATTGTCTAAGAATTATTTAGTTTTCCTTACAAAATGCCTTTGTCCATGACATCTTCTAAAACAGGTTTAACTCAAATAGTATTTGTGCATTTAAATACTAGTATATCTACATCTTTTTGTGCTGTATATTTCTATAATTTTACATCTCTTCTCTATCTCTCGCTCTATCTGTCTCTCTTTCAGTCTCTTTCTCTCAGCAACAAATAGCTCACGTGTCTCCAGGAAACAAAGTTACGATAGCATCTTTAAAATGTGATCAAGCCACTTCAAACGCTAAAAGCCAAAACAACAAAAACATCATATAGTTTAGAATTTTAACATTTCTAAATGCCTTAATTTGCTCCCGAGACAAAGAGACAAAAAAAAAAAAACGTGGCGGTCAGGAACTGCCTTGGTGTCTTCATGTGCTTGTGTGTTTATAAATGTTTGTATGTTGATTTCTATGTGTGCATGGGATCTGTGTTACCATCCAGTGTTTTCATGTATGTAAATGATCTTACTATATGTGTGTGTGATTGTATGGCAACGTATTTGTTTGTGTATGTTTCTCTTGTGGACTACAATATACAACTAGGGATGCACTGAGAGCAATTTTACAGGATAGACTCAGACTCATGTAATGTTTCCTATTAAAAATGTGTTTTCATCTAAACAGCAACATCAGGCCAGTGTGCCATTTCCGTTGGTGTTTGTTGGCTGTTGTTGGATAAAGTTTTCTGTTCTTTTGTTGGCGAACATGTCAAATCAGTGTTGGCCAACTTCGGCTAACACTCTATAGTTGGGTGTTGGTGGTTTTGACTATTGTATAAAAAAGCAGGAAATTAATGCTTTCCTAAAGTATTTCCATAGTCCTATTTGATATGACTAACGGAACCAGATCTTTGTGTGGGGCCATCTCTGATCCTTCACTGCAAACGATCCCGGTATCATATCACATAGTATCAACATGGGAGGACTTTTGGGTGGGGGATAGTAGGTGATGTCCCTACCAGTATTATAGATGACTTGTCTGTAGCAATATTTTTGATATTTCATAGTACAGCTGTATTACAGCTGTGTGTGTGTGTGTGTGTGTGTGTGTGTGTGTGTGTGTGTGTGTGTGTGTGTGTGTGGGGGGGGGGTGTATTTAATGGTCCAGGTTAAACAGGAGGCTCGGCAGTGCGCGGAGCTCCATCTGTGGGAGCAGCCAGAGACAGTAGAGCAGCAACCACAGCAGCAGGATCAGGTACAGCTCTCTGTCCTGCAGGGGGCCCTCCCTACACACACACACACACAAAGATAGATGAAGACACACACACACAATACATGTTTTTGTTAGTTTTTTTTCATTCTAAACAAGCGATGCATTTATTGCTGACATCCCTTCTGGTTCTTTCCCGAGTGCTTCCTATTCCCCTGATGAGATCAATAATGACCAAAGCACTAAATCAATGCAAGGCCTCGGGGTGAAGTAGAGGTAAGAGGGGCTTGTCTTATCTCACACACATACACAAGCACGCACGCACGCACACACGCACACACACACACATACACACCTCAAGGCAACTCATTTGTCAAAAACGCACAAAAACACTTGCTTACCCAAGGTCAGCGTTGGTGGAATTTATTTTGATGATGGGCACTATCATCTGCTTGTCCTGTTAAGGAAGATATAACAAAGAGGTTATAACATCTGAAAGCAACATACAGCTCACCCCCGTCATGCAGGGGTGAGCTACATACAGCTCATCCCTGCATGTCGAACGTGCACTACAGTCCTCGGCCAGATTAATCTAAAGCAGGTTCAGATGCAGTATTAAACCCACCGATGAGTTGAAGACACCGGGCGCCTTTCTGTGACGCAGAACGGTGGGTAAGAGGTCTTCACCGGGCCGCCCAGAATGTTCTTCATCACTGATAAGAAACGTCAGCAAGTTTAGAGCCCCAACTGAGTCACAGTTGGGTAACACTGTTGAGCAACAGTCAGCATATTGTAGTTATTAAGTCATTAACCACTCCTGCTTCTTGCATGATGCTATGCATCCATTTTGACACTTTTTTGGGGGGAAATAGCTGATGAAATCATTTTGCTATAGTTATCACATTGGTACGGCAGTAAAAACCTGTGAATGTAGGTCTAGTACTATAACACAGAGCCACATTTGGTCAGAACATTTGCCCTCCACTCTTGCAACTTTCAAGGAACCCTTTTGGGAGATTTTGCTCCTCCCCATCGAGCCATTTTTGTGTTTCTCTTCTCGTCTATAAATAGCAGGCCTACCTCATGGGCTCCGTGTTTCCCTTGGCAATGCTCTGCATTTTCCCTTCACCATCATCCCTGCTGAGGTGTCCATCCTCCGTGGGTCCCACCTGCTCAGCTGGCCCCATTCCTCCAGTTACATCCATGGGCAACTTGGGGGCGGAGCCTGATAGCTGCCTGGATTCCAACTCTTTGTCCACTCCCTAAGAGAGAGAGAGAGAGAGAGAGAGAGATGAAAGTGGTAGCGGGTCAAAAAATAAAGATAGGGCTCTATACTGTATATAATTATTCATATAATATAATTCATAGGGGAAAAATGGGTTATGGGAGGTTTCATTCTATTTCAGCTTTTAGGTACTGACAATATGAATCTTAGATAGAGGAGCCTCCATAATGAGCTGACCTCAGATGTCCTTCCTACCCCATATTACTGTATTCACATTAAGCCTTCATTTCCGGTAAACAAACCTCCCTGTCCTCTCTAGGTATTGGTCACTCACTACAACAATGACCAGGAACATGAATGAAAGAATGGCTGGAAGTCCAGTACTGTCTTCACTTAGTCTTAGTCATTCTGCTCTGCCCTGGACTTCTTGTCCAGAGTCGCATGTACCTCTGGTTTCTATGTCATTGTTGGATCCCTGTCATCGACTACTTCTACTTGTGTCAGAGAGTGATAGTCCGGACTCTGCACGTGTTAAAGAACAGGCCAGATTCATTTGGAGCAGAAGGGTGCGCTAACACCGAACACCAGATGTGTGAAGCACATTTAGACAGTACAAATAGAAATATACAAATAGTACAAATTAAATGTGTTAAATATACACATACATACTGATACAAAATGCCTATTATTCCTATATAGGCTGCTAAATCTGCTTATATATCTGAAGAGGAACAGAAAGATAATTCTGTTCAAATGCACGCGCACACCAACTTAAGCGGGTTGGTGGTAGTTGGATCATATGTGACAATTTTAACTTGAGAACATGAAGATTCCCAACAGTCATAACATACACACATAGTTTATATGTAGTAGTATTGGTAAAAAGAAACAAGCGCAACACGAAATTACCTCTTCCATCTTTTCCATTGCCAATTTCTCTCCGTTGTCATAGTCTTCGTCAGGGACCTTGGGATTGCCCACGTCTGTCTCCTCCCATGTATGGTCGATATCTGGCAGCAGAGGTTCTGACACTGGCGCTGGCTGGAGAGCAAAGACCCCAAAGACAGAGGGCAGGAACTCTGTATCCGCCTCGGCTGGGTCTGTTAACATCACGTCCTCTTTGTCTGGATAGAACAGATCCATGGGCTCCAGCGCTTCCCCAAACAGCTCTTCTGACTGCAAACTACTGTCTATGTTGGTGTAAAATAAGCCCATTCCGGTGTGTTGGATGGAAGTCTCGTGAGCAGGTGACACCTTGGCATGGGCACCCGAGTCACAGGATTCGGCCTCATCGGGTCCATCTCCGTCTGGTCCCGTCCCGACAACGGAGATGGATGCAGCGTTCAAGGTTTCCTGGCATAAGTTGGGTGGATCTGTTAAATCACCGCCGAGAAGAACCAGGTTACTTTCTGTTGGTTCAGCAGGTAAACCCACCTCTGCATTTACCGTTGAGGTTAGGTCAAAGTACAAGTCACAAAGAGACACCGGCTCCTCTTCGACATCAACTATTTCTGCGTTAACTATGGCCCCAGACTCTGATAAATATGATTCATGATTTGATGAGCACAATGAATCTTGTTGGCTCACATCGTCCAATGCCCATGCCATTTGTTCTAGGTGCGAATATTCATGGCTTTCAAGAATTTCGGAACCAGTGTTTTCTTGCACGTCTGTGTGGCCATTGAAGCCTCCTTCATTTGTCTCAACTTGTGTTTGTGAATTTTGAAATGCCTCTTTGTTTGTTTCCTCCAATGTTTCCATTTCCTCTCTGTCCTCAAGAGAATAATATTTACTCTGACATGCAGCTTTCACTTCAGGCTCATCCAAGTGGCTTTCAAGGGTGGTCTCAGCAGGTGACTGTCCTTCAATAACTCCACTGGGGTCTATAGCTTTCTCAGTACCTTCATTGTCTCCCTGACTACTTGCCTCAACACTGTTCTGCTCTTTGAATTCTAAGAAAAGGTGGGAGGTTAACAAGTTTGTGTTGAGATCGGGCCGTGACCGGTCCACCTCCACGGGTTCTGATGAGCTACCATCCTCGGAGATCACCTTCTCTGTTCCATTGCAGCATTTCAGAGAAAGAGGTTCCTCAACCGAGTCTCGGCCCATTTCAAGCTGACCGCCGTTCATTCCTTCATGCTCTTGCTCTGCTTTGTTCTCATCCGTTTTCTCTTCAGGCACATGCATGGCCACCCAAAGGCTTTTGTTAAAGTCTAAGTTGGCCTGACCTGTCTCCCCCTCCTCTTGTTCGGTTTCCAGCTGTGATTGTATTCTTTCCTTAGTGCTCTCTATTGAACTCAAAGAGTACACCCCTTCATCCACAAACAGTTCAGGCATGAGCTGTTCATCTGGTAGTGTGTCTACTGAGGAAGGTGTGAGGCCCTCGTTCGGAGTGGTGGCCTCTTCAGCGTGGCTCACGCCAACATCCCAGGTGGTGCCGCTGTCGCACAGCGAGCCGTTGCTGGGGCTCTCACCCCACCTGCTGTCCTCCTGCCAAGACTCCGGCGAACCGATGGCAGAGTCGCCAATTGCCGAGGGAGAGCCCACGGGCGAGTGGACGTACAACGGCTGCGGGGAGCGGGCGGTGGAGACGGTGAACACCTCCGTCACCTCCGGGTCCCGAGGTTCCCCGTCTGCATCGGCTGACGGGCCGGGGTCCAGCAGAGAGTCTTCGCTGGCCCAGGAACGTGCTCCGGCGCGGGACGGGTTGTGGGTGAGCGACACCGCGACGCCCCGGTCTTCAGACACGGAGGACAGGAAGATCCTGGGCGGCGGGTGCTGCGGCCAGTCCTTGTCGGCGGTGCAGGGCCTCTTCTTCAAGCGGCTGCGGTCGAGGCTGTTCTTCACCTGGTGGTCGGAGTCAAGGTCACACGTGTTGAGACGGCCCATGGAAACACTCCGCTCGATCACCAAGCTGGGTTGCTCCGGCTAGGAGAGAGAACCGGGGGGGAAAAAGAGAATTGGTGAAAAAAAGGATAGTAGGGTGGCAGAAATAGGAAGAGAAAAAATAATTCATGAGAACATTCCAAGGATTAAAATAGGGATGAAAGACTTTTGATAGATGTTACAACTAGGGATGTCTTCTGTATTCCTCACCTCCTCTATGCCGGGAAAGTGCTCTAGAAACTGGGACACGTAGGTCATGATGCACTGCTCTTCTGGACGGCTGATGGTTACATCTTGAGAGATAAAGACAATTATTTATATTTGCAAGTGGGTCTACGATTATATTGTGGATCTAATATGAATATGATCTCATATGAATGTCCTTACTTGCATTTCAGTCTATATCTATATAATCTAAATCATGATTGGAATTGATATAATTGCATACATTAGACTAATACAACTTTTAGAAGCCAGTTAGAAAACAACATAGTGCAAGGTGAAGTTCAAATATAGAGATAATAAATAAATTAGTGGTGGGCATAGATTAATTTGTTTAATCTAGATTAATCTCACTGTAATCTTGGAATTAATCTAGATTAATCTAGATTAAAATGGCTCATTTTAATTCTGTCGAAGGCATTCATAATATGTGTGTGCTACCTAAATAATGACTAAAAGTAAGTATGCGCGATCGTAACCCACCCCGGACCTACGACCGATGAAGGGGGAGGGGGGTTGATGTGGGCACGATCGTAACCCACCGACGGGGGGGGGGTCGCCGGGCAGAGGACGCAGCCATTCCGCAGCGCAGCCGTTCCGCGGCGCTTACCTTGGTATTCCTCTGGTATAGACCCAGCTCCCAACCCAACTTTGAGAATAGATTAACGTCGATATCGCGTGATAAGAGTCTCGCGTTATTGCAGCACGTTAACGCCGATAACGGCCCACCACTAAAATAAATACATATATGTTAAATAATACAGATTCTCAATTGAGAGTAGCGGAATGATTCCAATCTTTTCAATGCAGTAGTTGGCTATCATGCTAATGATATGATATGGTAGCATGCAAAGCTACCTTCTGGTTCCAGGAGGCGAGGGATGCCGAGGGTGTAGTGGGCCGTCCTGAAGGCCTCCTCCAGGTTCTCCCGGGGGCTCCTCAGCAGGGCTCGTCTCATGTCCACCAGGCTGGGGTCGATGGACTTTATGACGGCCAGGAAGGCCAGGCCACTGGTCCAGCTCTTCCCAAAGTCCTGCACTGCTACGCCGTACCTACAGTGTGGGGGAGACACCCAACAAAAAAGTGTGGGCAACTCCAGATAAAAATGCGCACACACACAAGCTACGTGCACACACACGCATGCACACAATCTGGGTTTGTTTTGTATGCCCAAGATGTTTTTGAAACATCCCATGAATATTTATGTTGTTTGTGGAGATCAGAAGATTTACCATACAGATATTTATCATACAGATATTTATCGTACAGATATTTATCGTACAGATATTTATCAGAGATATTTATCATACAGATATTTATCATATAGATATTTACCGTACAGATATTTATCGTACAGATATTTATCATACAGATATTTATCAGAGATATTTATCATACAGATATTTATCGTACAGATATTTACCGTACAGATATTTATCGTACAGATATTTATCATACAGATATTTATCAGAGATATTTATCATACAGATATTTATCATATAGATATTTATCATACAGATATTTATCATACAGCATTTTATCATACAGATATGCAGCATACAAACTATGGCCAGGGAAAGTCCTGGTACTAGAACATAGCACAATCCTGTCTCTGTGTCCTCATTTAAGTGTTCGGGTCTTGGTTTTGTTCTTGCAGTTATCCACCAGTGGTGAACGTCATGTAATGGCTTTCGGCTGATAATTGTTGTCAGGACAGGCCCTTGAGCAGGACAATGAGCCCTAACAGCTCAACGGTTGTAGATCACTCTGACTAGGCATGTGAGCTCACCTTATTAAATGTCAACATGAGGTGGGTCACTCTTATGCCCTTATGGGTATACGCCTCATCCGATTTGATTCGAACACATCCAATACCTAACAAAGCCCTTTCTATTTCCATTTCAGCAATAAATTGTCCTTGGCATGTGTAAAATACAACTGAAGGATTGGTATGTTTACTACTGACTACTGTGAGTGCTATTGGGTGGCGGGTGGACTTATATCTGCAACGCTCACCTTTTTATGTAGCGCCTCACTTTTACATCACTTTTACATCTGTTTCTTTAATTCTGGGTAGGGAAAGTGAAAAAGCAGCGTTTGCCCCTCCCTCATTACCACCACTGAGGTGCCATTGAGCAAGGCTCTTAACCCCACCTGCTCCAGTGGAGCTGCTCATTGGCCAGCCGGTCAGACCGTGGTTGTTCTGGGCAGCTTTCCAGGTGTGAAGGTGTAACTGTGTGAATGTGATCAGGGCATTCCTGCAAAAGAGAGGCTCAGTTCCTCTCAGTGAAACTTCCCTGAATAAATAAAGGTACAAAACACTACTTTTTATTTTATTTCTCAGCATGATTTCAATGTCCATTTGCACTCCTGACCCCCATTCTTCAAGCTTACAAAGAGCACATGCCACTACCTCTGCCACTCACTCATTTACAATTCAAATGTTTACCCATCAGTCCAAAGCCACATTCCAGGAAGTGTTTGTCACACGTGATCACTTGCAAATGTCTGTGGTCATAGCAACTTCTGAACTCATTCAACAATTTCTATATATGCTAGCCAAGCGTATTACCTTTATCCACAAATAAATGACCATCCAAACATGTTGAGGTCTCCATCTATGCTAGTGTGAAGTGGAAGCTAAGTCCAGTTTGTTGTTGCACGTGGAGTGAATTCACAACAGAAAGGTTGCAGAATTAGTACTAGGCCGTTATTTGCATATTGAGAGGGAAAGCAATCTCACTAACAAAGTGGTCTCAGGACAAGCACATATCGACACATGTCAATGCGGAGTGTCACTTACAATTCGTCTCAGACACTCCCTATCTCACAAGTTCACATTCTGTTTCTCTCTGCAGATCGGTCTGGCCTCGATCCCATTGAAAGCCTTTTCCAAAAATGTAAAAATTAGTTTCAGTTTCAGTTCATGACAAACAAGGAGCACCACCGTCTGCTGAATTAAAATAAACATTTTTTTCAAAACAGTTTTATACAAAATAGCCTGAATAACAATGTTAAAAGATTAACAGAAATCTGCACAGAAGGCTTCTCTCAGAGGAGAATATGTTTTTGCTTTACTTCACAACCAGATTTGGCCAGAGCGAAGAGAGCTAGAGCATCACTTAGTTGTTGAATCAGATTGGCTGGAGCTTTTTTTCACAACGTAAGGCTGCACCCATATGTGGAAATTAATTGCTGCCCAGCCAAGGCCAGACTGATATACATTGCAGAATGCAAACTTGAATATCTGGATGGTCTCACAAGGCTAGCCTCGATATGCATGACGATACAAAACACCAGGTCCGAAACGCAAAACAGAAGTAGTTAGTTGTACAACAAGCGGCCGACGCAGGACAGTACTGACTTGCGAGTGCGTTTCTGCACCCACTGCAGCAGCTTCTTGATGGCCCGACCGTGGCCCGCGTGCCCGGCCGTGGAGGGCGCCCTCCGCTCCTCGGAGGGCGTGCTGGAGTGGGAGGTGTCCGAGTCGGAGCTGGTGGGGATGGACGACAGACTGGAGGTGGAGGGGAACTGGCTTCGGATGTTGCCCGTCAGCTCCTTGATCTGGGTATAGGGGCAGAGGGGAGGGGAAGGCCGGGGAGGGTGGAGGGTTGGAAAAGGGGGACCACAAATAAGAGCAGAAAAACTATTACTATTCAGCACAGTGCATTTCTAATGCAGCAATGCATTGGGCTGTTGATTCCATAGTTCCGTATTCAAAGAGTTTTGCATTCTTGCAATTTTTTGCAATAGCTATTGTTCGGGGTGGACATTTTTTTTTCTATGACGTATTGTTCAAAAAAGGATTATTCAGTTCAGCCTTTTAAAATAATAGGTATTTTAGAATGGGCCTTACGTAAGCACAGAGCGGCACTTAACAGCAATTCATGAAAAAGGGTAAGAGGACATGAGACAACACTGAACAGTTAAAAACAGGACCAATACAACATCACAACATGTGCAATGCAGATGAGCACAGGAGCAGTACAGGGAGCAGAAGCTGCAGTGGGTAAGAGAGCTACAACGTATGTGCACTCTCACTGTGTGCACTAGGAGGCTTACATAGGCAAGTATGGGCTTACATAAACCCTGAGCAAACGGCTCCCTCTGCTCCCTCCTACACTCCCCCAGCTCCCTCCTACACAGCCCCCACTCCCTCCTACATCCCCCCCCTGCCCCACCCCCTCGAGCTTTGCAAATGAAAAGCACTAAGGACATGAATCTGCATCCATACATCCCCATGCTACATCTATAATAGTTCATTTCATTTTCATAGAACAAAGGCAAGGAGAGACAGTGAGCATGAAAATCAAATAGCGGGGAATCAGAATTGTCGCTATGAGGAACTGTTGAAAGACCATAGCAAAGAGAATACAAGGTTGAAGAAAGGTTGAAGACAAGAGACAGTGGATTGCATTACCATACAATGTGACTCAGAGTTTGTGTTGTCTCCCTGACGACAATTGCCATTCACTGGCATTAATGTTAATCCAACCTGACGAAAAACATGAGCTGAAAAACTCCACCATTACAATGTCCTCTTCCACTCCCTTTTGAGTTCAATCGTTCTATTGGCCAACACTTGGCGGAGTTGGAAAGGACATCAACAACTGGAAGCATTAGCAACCCAAATAGCAGTGAACAAACAAACAGCCCAATAGGCCTAGTACACTTAGCAATGCCAGCACTGTTAGTGTACATTTATGCACACTAACTTTGTTCAAGTTGGCAGGATGTTGCATAATGGCAATTTGCACACATGACACTGTCACAGAGCCTATCAATAATAAGGAAGAGAGCAAAGCAAGGTGACGAAAGGGGGTCCAATCAGACCCAGGCACGCATTGTTACCTGGAAGAATAGGATGATGTTCCAGATGAGGCCCAGGATGATGGACGAGTTCCCGTCAGCGATGTCAGCCGCGTCAATGCTAACCAGCTTGACCTGTGACAACACAATTACGCACACGCAAAGACACACACAAAGACACACACAAAAACCAAGTGTTTGGAAGATGGTAGGTGGTTATATTTTTATTATTATACATATAACCCATTTTAACACAAAAGTGACGATTTATGTTTTCGCTGGCAACAAGCAATTGGGTGGAAATGAAATTGTAATGTAAATGTAAAATGCTACCTTTCTTTATGTCGGTGTGTAACTTACATTTCTCTCTTCCAGGAAAGTGAGGACCTTAGCAATGTTGTTGAGTCTGAAAATACGGTGGGATGACTTCTTGAAGCCGTGTAGCTAGAAGGGGATTCAGGATGACAAGTATACATAATTTTTTTTTGCATGCATGCATGCATAAAAATAATGAATGCACTCATTAAACAAGAATATGCATACAGTAATGTCTCATGCATGATTTAATACAGGAATAAGAAATGAATTTGCACAGTTAATAGTATTATAATACATATTGTAACTATTACTACTACCACCACAAATATTAGAATAATATTAATGACAGCAGCACATTGCAAACATATTAATATTCAGTCAATGAAAATGTCTTCCACTGAAACTATATAATTAAACTACATGGCATTAGTTATTGTAATAGTAATACATTTGTGCTGGTCTCACCAACTTGCAGCCAGAGAGCTCCTCCAGCAGGGCCATGAGAACACGTCCATCTTGGATGTCCCGGAACAGGTCCTGGACCTCGGTGGGAGGGTCACACTGGGAAGAGGCAGTCAGCCAGGGGGGAAGGGAGAGGGGGGAAGAGGGGGAGGAAGAGAGGAAAATAGGCAGACCGTCAGATGAAAACAAATTGATCAAATGCTGTCAACAAGTAGGTCACTTCTGCTGCGCAATCAAAGTTGACGTCACACTTTGTTGTTCTAGTGACATAGGAATATATTATTTATTTATTATTAATTATTATTATTATTATAATTTTCTCAATTTTGGTAGTTATGTTGTGATATAGTCATTCCCTGATCCTGAATGCTACATTAATGTTAAGTTTTAGAAGATCTTTGAACCTATTAGTGTGTACTCTAACATACCATTCTCTTATAGTGCTTGGTCATCATATGCACATTACAACTTACTGATTAATTGATTATTGTCATATATGCTGTGTAATAGATCACGCTGAAACCATAATGCCATCCGATTATTTATGCCAACGTCTAGGGTCTGCTCGGGTTATAATGTGCCAAATGCCTTCATTTCCCCTGAGAGAACTGGTGCACGTCAAGCATCTCATTCAGGGGAACAACATGGAGGCCACCCAAAGCTTGCTTGCTTCCATGAGAAAAAAAAAGTGCTGACACAAGCATAAATAAACCAGTTTGTGCTTGGTACATACACAAAAAGAAGAAGAAAAAATCTGCAGTCTCACAAAATCACCGGTTGTTGTCATTATCACAACAAGCCATTGCCCAATAGGTTCTGAAGCAATCAAGTTGAATTAACACATTAATTTGCTTGTCTGCAGATGGTGAACTAGGGAAGGGGAGGGGGGCAGCAGAAAGGACTGGAACTTTCCAAAGACAGCACAGGACAAATGTATGATTGTCTGCGATTGGTGGGTCAGAGAATTGACGCCGTGCCCGACAGTGAACAGAAGAGAGAGGCTGATTGTGTGTGTGACAAAACAAAAGGAGCCCAACCACACAAAGTCAACACCAGGCTACTACTCTCCACTCCCTGGTTTCGGTGACTGGGAGATGATAAGACAGCTGTGGAGCAAATATGAAAAGAGGTAGCACACAAAAGCACTGGCCAATGTACACAACGATGTTGACAGCTGTTGGGGAAGCAATCATATTCCATCTACAGTATATGGGACTGCAAGTTTGCATTACACATGCGTGTTTGTGTGTGTAGGCATACTTTTTATGTGCGCATTAAATTCAAGCACCCTGTGCCATTGAATGATGGTACACGCACCGATTTTTAAAAGGTATCTAATGAAACACAGAGAAATGCGCAAGTGTGTGTGTGTGTGTGTGTGTGTGCTGATAGGAGCATGCAATGTTACTCATTTAATGTGGCACAGTGAATACTCATTTAATGTGGCACAGTGATTGGTAATTAATAATAAATGTGTTGAAAGATAAGGGATTTACAGATTGAACACACACACACACACACACACACAGAAAATAGACCACACTGGTGCGGCTGCGGCTAGCTAGCAGACAACATTCTCTTAGATTAGCCCTCAATGGTGAAATAAAACTTTAATCACACACACAAGTCAGTCCGCACCACCGCATCTATAATTTAAGGGTCTTACAGGCGGGGGAGGCTGAACGTGTTGTTGTGGGGTCCCTTGGAGGCCATGTCGCATGCAGCAGGGGGCCCGTTGTTCAAAACACACACACGGTATGAGCCATTACCCCGGGGTGGGCCGTGTAGTCCCAAGCTTCACGGACTTGGCTTGGGGTCCCACGACGGCTACTGGAGGTGCAGTTTACACAGTTTAGACCCGAGTAGACTGCACACACCAAGTGAAAAAGTACTACCACACAATTACTGGGGCGGGACTGTAGAGCTCTAACATTGTGTGCACACTGGCCTCTGTCGTGTCAGACAGTCACTCACTGTTTATATGCGGTGGTGGCGGTGGTGGTTAGCTAAATAAGTCGTCTGCCACTGCCTTCGGCTGGTAAACAACAAACCTTTTCCAAATGGAGGTTCATCCACCGGGTGAAGGTCCTCTTCTGCACTACTTCTCTTTCCACTGAGAGAGCGAGAGGGAGAGGGAGAGGGAGAGGGAGACAGAGAGAGGGAGAGATGTAAATCACATGGTTATACTGAATACAGGTTAGACATCCAGATGGAGATGAATCACTTCATGTGTCATCACTACCAGTGAGACCAGAGCAGCAGGATAACCGCAGCTTCCATTCACCCAATGTGGGCAATATGCCTGGTAGGGACCCAGTTTAGATTCTGGCCTGCAGTCCAATGCTACATGTCATTCTCTCTCTTCTTCAATCCACGTTTCTGTTTCTCTACACTCTCCTGTCCATAAGAGGCACAAAACATATATTTTTAAATTTAGGAAATTCATGTGGCACAAATAAGATCACAATGCAACAACAATAATGACTACATATGTTTTCAGACACATCAAAAGATAACTTTTTGTAGATATATTGCAAAACAAAGGCATCAGTGTGGATTGTGTCATTTCTGGGGACAGGAGGAAACAGTTGTAGTCCACAGTTACATTAAATATAAATGATTGTGAGGGATCATTTGGTCATCCCATAGCCTACTATTGGTCGGGACCTATCCCTACCATTCATATCCAATAAAATACGGCCATGTTGTAACATCCATCCAAATAATGACAATATGTTTTCTGAGCTACATCCCCCCGTGTATATGTAGTGTTCGCAGCAGACGGCTGACTTTTGATCTGTATTCACACGGCATGGCTCACAGACCCGTAGCACATTATTCTTTGTCAGAGCCGAGACGTGTAGACTGTGGGAGAAGATGAGAACGAGAGGCGAGGCAAGCAAGTAGAGAAAAGTAAGAAGAGAGCTGGTGGAGGAGTGGTAGGGAGTTCAATTGTTGTTGTTTTTCATTTGAAATCAATCCATACCAATTTTATTTGTATAAATTTGAACATTAATTTGAACATAAAAATAACCAACTCTGTGTCATTGATTATATACAATAAAAAGGTCTAGAAAAAAACTATCAAGTCGTCATTTGTTCAAACAGCAACAAGTTTGTGCGTGTCGAAGTCAAACGAACAGGAAAAAAGTTAAAATAACCAGACTTTTGGCCACTTAAGTGCAATAAATCACAGCAGCTCACAACGTGGCACATAGCGGATACACGCTGAGCTATATTCCACCGAGACCGGACACTGTGACCTAATATTTCATAATAACGTCAAAACATTCCACCATCACTGGCCTCCTACTCTCTTCAGGAGGGGACTGGAGCGCCCAGTCCCCTTAACAGAAACCACAACCCTGCTTTGGATAGCGTACCTGGAAAAATGACATCAACAGGCGCCAATGGATTTGAACCCAAATGGGCACAGAAGCGTTCTTCTTCTTCTTCTCCAAGTTATTGCTTTTTTATTTTACAACTCTGTCTCAACTGTACTTGTCACACTGTGACTTATTAGGTAATTCACTCTATTTTCTGGCCGTACTAGTGCAGAAAGAGAGATAAATAAACCTTACGTGTAAAGTAAATGTTTTAACACTTTGGAGTGTCTTTTAATGAGATGTGTGGTCATTGTTTATTGCCTAAGAGGACTGTAAAATTGAACGATGGGGGAGTCGTGATGGTATCGCTTATTTGTGTTTGCTGTCCGCTGGTATGAGGATTTTTTTTATCGAAGGATCTGGATTTTCAACATCTGTGCATTGTTGTATCACCTCTTCCAATTTACATTCCCAGCAATAATTCACAGTCTATGGCAGAGTGGCCATATAGTGGGTAGTATATCGAGTATACAGAGCACAAACACAAATACATTGCACATGTGTTCACCCCCCCCAGTCTACTTCTTTCTGAAGAGGGGGGCCCATTTCCCCACCGGCCCCCTCTTTATGTCAATGTCCCATGAGTAAGGGTTCAGATGGGCTGGGCCTGAGGCACAGAGCCCATGTTTGGGAGAAAGCAGAAACTTAGTCAGTAACAGCTCCAGGCACTGCACTTCTAACGGGAACCAGAGGGACAGGAGAGAGGAGAGAGGAGAGGGAGAGGAGAATGTGGAAAGACAGACGTGTGAGGAATAGCAAAAAGTACCATAATAGAAGTTAAGAAGAGACACATGGATATCGTATCAGTTTCCAGTAGCAACTTGCATTCTGTGTTTAACTTTTACTTTCGAAACTCAGCATTGTACGACTTACCTGTCTCTCCAACATGTTGAATATAACGATTTTGTTTTTCAGCTTTGGGCTGAGATGTAGTATAATCATATCAATTATTTGGACACAACATCAATTATCTCATCCCTATAAATCTTTAGAAAAAATGTACAAATGTCAGAGTACATCTGTGCATGTCATTATATTGAAGGAGTGATTTGTGATACACTACTTTTTAAATGTATCTGCAAAAATGACGCATGATATCTTAATTATATGTGGATAATACTCAGATGGTAAACGATAACATTGATTCATAATGTTAATTCCATGTCAATACTACTCAGACGGTAAACAATAACATTGATTCATTGCTCAGCAATGAAAGCAATCCTGCTCCTCCTCCGGCTATTCAGCAGCAGAACAATTTCTTGCAAAGTGGCAAAAAAACAATGAATTAATTATCTGAATGGAAGACAACATTTCCTCCCAAGGGTGCACACTGCAGAAGATGGGATATTTTGCTTGTAATAACTGCTACTACCATCTCATTAATCTTCTTTTATATCTGTGAGGTCATGTTTTTAATACTGCAAATATCCCAGCTCTTGAACTGAATTGACACAGTGATTGTGCCGAGGCGTTGTTGGTAATGTGGAACCTACATTTTCAATGTCAAAAATCCCATATGGGGAATCATACAATGCATTAAGTGCATTGAAACAACAATCAAAATATTGTTCTTTGTCCAAGTTAAGCTCCCTCGTTGCCATGAGCGACAAACCTCTGGTTTTGTTTATGCACATTGAACACGCCTTTGTCTGTCGCCGCTCGGGGGAGGGGGGGTGTGTGCAGTGTGTGACTGTCTCAATGTTTCAATTTGTTGTATTTTCTTCCCTCAGCATACACTGCTACATGAGCCTGGAGGCCGCTTCTCTGTCTGCTGAGTCAGCTAGAATGTCCCCTCATTCACCTGAGCTGGGAACACGACCCAGGAGAGGGGGGGATTATTGCATAACAACAATGCAGCCATCACCATCAGCCTACTAAACCCCTTTCACCCCAACCTGTCATCCCCAACCTGAAAACACAATATTAATCGCCAAATCGGTTTGTTTTGAGAAGGAGGTGGTTGCCGTGCAAAGCTTCACTTTTGTACGAGGACAAATGTGCAGAGACGACTGTTGAGAGACGGTTTTGAAAAAAAAGAAAGGATTACAATAAAGGATATTCTTTTGTCGACAACAACAACACCAAAACACCCACAGAGGGCTACACCGCAAATGATTATTCGGTTCGGCTAAAGGTTTCAAAACTGAAATGACCACAGTGGATGGCCCTTTGATCTTCTTACTTCACTCCTTTGTTCTGCCAAACCACCACACGTCATGAAGAGGAAGATGGCTTATTTAGCCATCTTAAAGTAATCTTATGGAATATCTGATAGGAAGCTTGGTAACGTCTGTCAAACTTTGTGTCGTGCAAAGGTGTTTTTGGATGTTCTTCTTACATCCGAGTGACAAGGAGGTATTTTGTGGTATTGTGCAAACACACAACGTTGCCGATGGTTAACCATTCATAAAATGTTAAGGAGGACACATCTGTTAAGAAAATGGGCTATAGGTGCTTATTTACATCTAGTTTTGGCACCAGGTTGAGTCTGATTTGGAGGCAGGGTCCAAAATTCACTTTCAGAATTTTGTCTTTTTATCTGCCAAAGTGGAAAAATCTACCAGCCAAGCAATTGTTTAAATATGCAACCCTGCATTTTTTTTTAACTTGCCAAATGGTCAAATCTATCAGCCATTGGCTGGTGGCAGGTGTTTATTTTGGACCCTGTTGGGAGGTATGATTCATGGATTGCATTAGTGAGCCATTGGTACTGAATGACAACTACATGAGTGAACACACTATAGCGCTTGTTGGTTGGTTACCGTTTATCGCATACAATCAGATGGAGGGGAATCAAACAAAACTGCTTCCATCATACTCCTGTAATCACATTGCCTCAGGCCTAATCATCCAGAAATGAACACATACATTTTTGGTAGGATAATAAAACATGGCCCATGGAGGTTTTCATAATGTTATGATACACATCAGTAATTCACAAAGCAAATTATTTTATAGGAATCACAATGTCGCCAAACCAAACAAGGGTCACATCCCAAAGTTTGCCACTTCCTTTCACAGCGAAATCCTAATGGAAACTATATAACATACTTAAAAATATACTACAATACTGACTGTATGACGTCAACAGGGGTTTTCCACTACATGCCCACTTCAACTAACCATTACATTGTATTATTGCCATAAACAGATTATTCCCAGTAACTGTCTGGCATGTGTATCTGTTTGGATCCAGTCTAGCGTGTGTATCTGATCTGTTTGGAGATCCAGTAGGGCATATGTATCTGTTCTGTTTTGGGATCCAGCCAACCTAATCTCAAGAAAATGTTGAATTGCATTCTTAAGCTTTCTGTTTATAATTTTATGATAAAAACAGGGTTTACATTTTTGAATGAAATGACATAGAAGGTAGGAAAAGGAAATCCCTAATCCCTCTTCTATCCTGGAACAGTTGTAGTCCTACGACTGACAGGGTGAACCATTGTAGCTTCCAGATTACGTTAAGTAAAAGGCTTAAGATAAGAGCCCCAAAGTCAAGCGACTTAATGTCTCATCACAAGGCTTTCCAAGATGGGAGAAGCCTGCCCCCCCACATCAAACCTGCACCATGGAACTCTTACACCTTCATTCAATATCAATTGAATTTATGTGAATAAAGGGAATAAAGAAAAATGCCCATCTACCCATATTACAAACATATAGGAAACATATAGGCTACCTAGTGGGTAGTACTGACTCATGGGCTGTCAGGTGAAGTCTTGAAAACAAATGCACAGGTCTTGCTCTCTCTCATAACAGCCTTGACTTTCACAGCCTCATCTCAAAACGCCTCCAGATATCTGAGTAACGCCACCTACGCATGCCATCAGAGGAAGAGATCTGTGCCTTTGAGGATGAAAGTGCATGCCATGGTGGAAGTTTGTTCCAAAGAAATTACTTTTAATGAATTTTTTATTTGCTCGTCAGATCAAGATCAATCATCCTTCTGTAGCTGTTTTCATTTTTTTTTACTTTAGCCCGTTTCCATGGCTAAGCAGTAAAAGGACATTTTAATTATCGAGTACCATGAAGGAAATGGAGGATTAATTCAAATATAATAATTAATATATATTTTAATTAATATTCACATTAAACAGTCATGATAGGGGTTATTCCTCTCAGTCCTCTACCTCTCTGGTAGTGCATTGGTCTTAATCATTTCACAATTCTGAATAGTTTGGTTGTTCTTGTGATTTTTTGCATTTTAATAAGTTGTCACTCTCCTTCTTGCCCATTCAGAGTTTTGTTTATATCCATATAAGGATACAATGAAATACAAATGCATGTTTACAGCAGCCAGTTTCCCTGGAAACTGTCTATTTTGTCAATGTGTGTGAGTGGGTGTGTGCATGTGTGTATCTGAGATGGTTTGGGGGCAGCGTATGAAGCCTGCTTACATAAGTAGACTAACAATGGCACAATCCTGAACATGGTGAAGGAAGTTGGTGAATAGTGTGCATCTTGGCTACAGCAAAGAAACAAGTACAACTGAGTCAAATGCTGTTTTCAAAACACAGGACTCTGAAGTGACCGGTGACAGGTTGGGAGGCAATCAGGTTAATCATCTCTGAAACCAAGGTCTCATCTGCCTATCTGCCAGTGGGGTGATGCAATTAGATTTGACAATAATAACACGGTTGTTTTGTTACATTCTTAAGTTTTCTATTTGCACTAAAGAGCCTTGAACTGTCTTGTGCAAACAAGCACCACTAACTAAAGAGAAATCTACAGGCAGGTTTAGTCTGACTAGATTAGTGAAGGAAGCTTAAATCCTGGCCAAGATATGTTAGTTATCTTATTTTGGATCAAACAAGGGACATGGGAGTCCCATAGGACCCTTCCAGAAGGAGCTGTGATGAGTCACCTTGCTTCACTGCACATCTCCCCTGGGCCAAGCTGAAACAGAGGTGGCTTGTATCCTAGAAGCCCTGTCACTTAAAATTACAATTAACAAGAAAACAGGAGCCTACAAATCACATAGGCTAAAATTGCTGAAGGGACCCAATACTGACGAGAAAAAGGGATAAGTCACTATATTATCCCACAAAATGGTAATTGTGATTATGCTTTGAAATTGAAATATGTAGAACAGAACAGTCTCTAAAGCAACAGTGTCATTTCACACCAAGCGTCAATTACACTAGACATGTCGAATTGTGCATTTTCTGAAGAAAATGTATGTGGTTGCATGAGCCAACTCATCGTATGCGCAATTGTCCTTGAGAATACTACCATGCTAATGCTAGCAAGATACACCAAATACACCAAACATGCTAAGATTCAAGTACCTGGGCCACTTGGAAGAGGACTTGTGATTGATTGAATGTTTGCTAATTTGCATATATTTATCTGTGCATCACTCGGCCATTTTTAACTCAACAAAAATTAAATATAACTCTTGCCGGGCACATCTAAGGAGCATGTGTACCACATTCTGTGTCATTTGGGTTAATGTTTCATGAGAAAAAAAGTAAAGGTTTTCAAAAACTTTGAAGGGACAGAAATATCTATCCTGACGGACCTCAACAATCCTTGAGGCAAGGCCAAGTTTCAGAAATTTTCGTCGAATGGGATGGGGGTGCTGATCATTTCACTTTGACTACAAGTTATAGCGCAAAGAGGCACTGTCCTTAAGGCAAAGAATTTGCCTCAGACTTCAGACTCTCAATCTCTGAGCATGCGCAGTGGAGTGTAAACACAGAATCAAAACAGTTTGTATGCACTTACTTGTGTTGGACAAAACAAAGATACAGCTATGGGAGATGCTAAACACTCGTTTGGAATAGAATGGATGGCTTGCCAACTGCCCAACTGGCAATGTCAACAATTAACGGGTCTTAGCAAACCGGCCAAATCCTTTAAACAGCAAGGTTGTCAGTGATGACGTACTCTTAAGGCATTCTGTTGTTATTATGTCATTCACATGTTTAGCAAGTAGCAGCTTTGGCTTTTTTCCTCTATGTTTCGCGAGTGAAAATCCCCACACTTGCTATTACATTGTACCACTTTGAGAAACGGCAAGACAGACAGCGCTGTCAAGATGTGTTGTTTGTTTGTCACTGGGAGCACTTTAAACTAACCGATAGCCTTTTAGCCTGCTATATGCTAATTGAAGCCAAGTGCTTTCATAGCTGATATCATTAATTAGTTGTAATAAAAGCCTAAGTAATAATCTGTTTTATTTAATAATGCTGGGGGAACATGGTCACAAAGGCTTCACATAGCCAGTCGGCACATGACAAAACACTGGATTTTAACAGGTTGATGTGTTTAACTATTCAAATATACCTTTGCATACGTAACGATTATCAGAAGCTTGAAATTTGAAAGTATGCAATCAGGCCAGCCCTCCTTTCCAATGAAAGGGGTCTCAGACTTTCGTTAGTTAGAATTAGTTACTTATTACTTATTGGTTAATGGTTAATGACCGGTTAATGAGTGTCAGTTATCAGTCTGAAAAATATGTCTGAATTAGCATCCCTAGTTGGACCATTTGCATATATTTATTTGCGCACATAACTCGGGCACATCTAAGGAGAATGTGTACCAAATTTTGTCATTTAGGTTCATGGGAAGAAAAGAAATTCATGGTTTTCCAAAACTTTGAAGGTACAGAAAAATCTATCCAGATGGGTCCTTGAGGCAAAAATATTCAGCATGTCAAATAAGGCCCATATACCAAGTTTCAGAATGTTTTCACAAAAGGGGCAAGGGGACTGATCGTTTAACTTTGACCTCGAGTTTAAGCACCCCCTGTGTTCAAAGTGGTACTTAACTTTTTGGAGACCTGCTTACACACGGTTTCTATATGGGCACCAAGTTTGCCAACTCTGAGTGGTTCACCTTTGGAGTGGTTGAAGTCAGCAATTTAACCTAATTGACTTCAATTATAAAAATGGCCACCATGGGCAAGCATGGGTAAATGCATAGGTATTAGGTAAATGTATCAAAATCATCATCAATCATATATCTAAGGTGAACAGTGGCAAAATCCACCACCAAAACAGACTTGAAAAATGATGTGTGTACCTCTTTAATGGCCTGCACAGCATTTGCGAGAACCGCCGGTCGAAATGGGCCAACTTCAAAAGAATGTATCTGATTCATTTTTTAGCCACAGAATGGTATGATTATACTATTGAGTCTCCTCTTCATATGCAGTGTTATAGGCATTTAAATGTCTAAAAAAAAAGGTAAACGTGGTCAATGGTACGTTGAAATTGTCACTGTGACGTCATTTTTTGAGCTATCAACACGAAACTCGTCACATAATCTGAAGGCTGTCCATCAAGTTTCAAGTATCTGGGCCACTCTGGAGTAGCCTGGTCACCAGCCTCTCGTACTACATTTCATTTGTACAGAGAGTCTGGCCACTCACCATTGACAATTGTTAACTAATTGAAGGCGGGTGCTCTGTTGAAGTTTAAAACTATTGGCTCTGCCCAGTGCCACTCCGAATCTGCCATAACCAATCGCTAACGTTTGGTCGTGACGTATTTCATGCGCCAGAAACCACGTTGCGCGCAGTATACAAACGGCAGATGCAGTGAGCATTAGCATTAGCCTCCGCCCGCCTCCGTACTTACACTCAATAACTGAAATTCGCGCACGACCTCTACGTCACTGTTCTCAGGCCGCGCCTCCTGTTCGCTGATTGGACCGGTAAAACTTTACCGGGAGAAAACCCGCGAATATGCCGAATACCCAGACCTAGTACTGAAGGGAAATGAAAATTGAGCGGAAGTACGTCGGAGGGCGGAGCCAGGCTAACTCTGGAGCAGATTTGTGATTGATTGAGTAATGTCTGCTCATTTGCATATTCTTTATTTGCGCATAACTCTGCAATAATAATATTATTATACACATTTATTTTTTTTAAAGTATACGTTTGCACTATAAAATCTATGTGCACTGCACTGATATTTACCGATTTTGTTTGGCATTGGTTTGGTGCTGATCAAAAACTGTAGGGTGAGATAGTTACGGAAAATGAGGCAGAAGAATAAGAAAACAAATTAGAAGAAAAAAAACGAATACAAATATTGTGGCTTTCTTTGCAACCACGCTAATAATATTTACTTTATATAGATATATTTATGTTTCCCTTTGGGGTAGTCCTTTGGCTCCTGAGAATGACTATGACTAAATGTTAAATGCAAAAAATGGTTTCAAACAAAGCCTATTTTGACTTCCAACAAACTCTTCCTCTCCAACTAGGAAGACATCACTTACCAAAGAAAATACTACCAATCAAATAATGAAAATAAATAAGAGAGGAGAAAAAAACACAAGGGGGCAATTACTCATTTGCTGATATAAAAGAAATCACAGAAAGTGCACTTGAAAAGTCCCCCATTAGACTATCCTTAATGAGGAAAAGTAGACAGTGTGCACCTCGCTCACATCTCACAGACGATATCAACAAAGGACTGGAGACTATCAGGTATCTGCCAAGTTATCTGATGCAACTATATAAATCCTTACATTGCACATTGCAATTAGTTGTATGAAACATTATGATGGCGATGAGACTGGGCATGTAGAGCAATTTTAATGTTGGCTTTCCATGCGTCACAAAGGATGTTATGTAATTGCATCATGTTGGTGTTGTTGTTATTGGAAGATGTAATGTCTATGCCAAAATAACCTACATTTCCACTGTATTATCCTATTGTTGATATTTACTCTTGTGAGTTGTTTTTGGGCCTCTGTTAAATTTTAAATGTTCAAAAAGCCCTATCCACTTAAATAGAGCCTTTGATGTATGGAGTTGTACTGCAATATAATACATTCCTGGTGCATAATAATAATAATAATAATAATAATAATTCATTGCATTTATATAGTGCTTTTCAAGATAACCAAAGTGCTTTACATACTGAGTTTGTGTGTGTGCATGTGTGGGGGTGTTATGACACCTCATTGGATGAGGACTGTAGGTAAGATCTTAGAGCTGTAAAGAGAGAGAACAGAAAAGAGCAGAAGAGAGCAATATTATGAAAATAAACGACCCAAGAAAACACCCCCTCTCTGCTCCCTTCCTCCCTATGTTTCTCTGTCATTGAAGTGTTGCATTCATGCACCTTTGGTGGAGCAATGATAAAGCTGTGTGTGCACATGTGATTGACAAGCAAGATGGATTCTGGGAATCAGCGATCAAGAGATGCCCTGATTGTTCAGAAATTAGGTCTAAAATCGAAATCATCTCATACAGAGGCAGGCGCGGTCAACTAGAAACAGATATTCTCACAGCGCATTTCACTCACTAATAGCAGACGGATGGCTATTGGCTATATTGCATTTCTAACAAATTACACTCAAACAATAGCTCTTAAATCTTACCTGCACCTTAAATACCCTATATATTGATCAACTGTCTTCAAAATGTCTCAATACTTGTCTTTATTCTTCACTACTATAGAGGGTACCATTTACACCCTAACAACAGTGTACAGAGATTCGTCGGTTAGGCCAAACTGGGTGTCGTCACTGGCCTGGCTCACCACAAGTTAACAGGAGACAACTGTTCAATGGATGGATTTTACAAGGCCGCTTCATATACCCTGCAGCAAACACACCTGCATCTAATAAAGTCAAATGAAAAGAGGAAAAAAGGAAAGGAGGGGAAAAAAAGCACCCTGCGCCCACCAGTTGCAGACCTCTGAAGACAAAGAGTGAGCTCAGCCAGGCCTTACGTCACCTGGAGGTAGACTGTTTACGTGATAATATAACCACTGACCTTTTAACACAACAGCCAGGGTATTTTTAGAGGGTAGGAGGAATTGGGCATGGTTTCATAATAATACCAACAAAAAAAGCTTTTTGTTCTGCTTTAAGCACTTACAGAGCAATTATGACCAACAGTAAAACCACAGGGTGGTGACCGGGTTGGTTTATATTCCTTAGAAGACAACAGCAAGAGCCTCGTGAACATTCGAACGCAGGCTGGGTCCCGGGAAGACGACGTGAACTAGTGAAAGTGACAATTAATTGAAGTTCATTTATTTAGGTAGGTTCTTATCACGGTTGCGGTCCAAAAGGGCTTCACATGACCACAATCAAATGAGACTTGTTATAATGACTCCTAACCCTAAAGGCTTAACTTGCCAGATGGAAAAACTCCTAAAAACCCCAGTGGTAAAAGCCTTGAGAATGGACCTACTGTAGGTGAATCAGGTTGAATTGTGCCACTTGACAGCTGGGCATTACCAAGTCCAGGCCTTTTAAGGTTACGTGCCAATTCTCAAAAATCATGTTTTGATGAGGTCATTTCATTTGTATCGTGGTGAAAGTCTAACATGGTCTAACATTTGATCTTAAATGTCACTTTTATGGAAGGTTATCATTGGAATATGGTTGAGTCCAACACATGTTGTCCCTTCAGGGTCAAACAGCTTAAATTACAGTAAAGTGTGAAGCAAGCTTCCAAAAAGAGTTCAGACCAAGACAAGACTCAGCTGTGATGCAGTGTCCTGATTCATTAAGCTTGTTTTTAATACTTTGCCTGTACTCAGATGATCAGAATGTTCCTTGAATTCTTAAGTAGATCCGTCTCATGAAGTTCAAAATGCTGACCCTTTGTAGCTAAATGGCCGATTGGGGTTGTGCATCTTAAAACCTCTGATGTGTAAAGCACAGCTCGAGCATTGAAGGAGTTAATGGCTCTTACATAACAGACTTGCCACTTCTCACCTGCGTATTCACATGGAAAATATCGCCCACATAAAGACTGCAAAAGACATTTCTGATGATTACTTTAGTACATAAGAGGTCGGCTAACCCATCTGCTAATTAAGAGGAAATGAATGCCAGAGCAGGACCCGCTCACAAGGGATCCACTTCCATTTTTTCATACAGATGTGACTTGAATGAGTGCACATTTTACATCATGCAGCAGTCACATGTGCCACTGAGCTAGGCAAGCTCATTTCAAGCAAGTTATATCATGGAACTTCAAAATACCACTTTTAAAAATATAGTAGAGTGCTTCATGTGAAGTAAGAGTTATGGGAAAAAAATAGAAAGGGAGAACAGCTCTCTCCAGGCAGATGAATACTGCATGCATATCTGAAAGAACATGAGGCAGACAAGCGTCATATGAAACCACTCCTCAAGCCTTGCTGAGAGAAGGATTCAACAGGCTGGAAATGTCCGTCTATGGTCTTTAGTATGACATGATGGTTAGTCTTCATTCAATAACACAGGACTAGTGCTATCAATGATAACATCTATGGGCCTACCTTTTTGGCTAGTTTACAATGTGAGTGAATGTTACATTTTAGGGTTTAATTTCATCCTGCATTAATAGTGTCTCTCTGGGACTCTGGGTCTTACTGGTCTGATTTGACTTGTAAATACAGACACATACATTTCATTTGAACAGAACAAGCACACTTGAACTTTCTCCAATGCCCTCAGTTCAGTTTACACTAATACAACTAGTATGGGTTTGTTTTGGTCATCATTTTGGGCTAGATGTCCCATTCATAACTTCACTAACGTCACTTGTTTTTTTATTACATTGTTCAAACTCATTGTTGAAGAACGAAGTATAGCAGAAGTACTGCAATGAATGGGGTTTGACTAATGAAGATGAGGTTGATGAGTGTGTGTGTGTGTGTGTGTGTGTGTGTGTGTGTGTGTGTGTGTGTGTGTGTGTGTGTGTGTGTGTGTGTGTGTGTGTGTGTGTGTGTGTGTGTGTGTGTGTGTGTGTGTGTGTGTGTGTGTGTGTGTGTGTGTGTGTGTGTGTGTGTGTGTGTACACAGTATGTGGGACATGCATTGTGGGAATGCACTTCTTCCGAGACACACTGCACACTATAATGAAGAGGGCACTCTCCCTCTCTCTGTTATATAAGGTCCTCCAGTCCATTGTTTTAATGCCTGCTCATCTTGCTGCTCTCATCTGGCACATCGCTCGCCTCCCCTCCACACCTATTAGTGACAGAGAGGCATCCAGTAGCAAAGTGCTGTGGCCAAGGTTAGTTTTAGACCAGGTCAGTTTGGGATGCAACCTTCACGAAACATAACCGCATCTAACAAGCATCTAACCGTGCAAACACTCAGCCTTGTCCTCATGATGATACATACAGACACCCTGGCCAGCATACGAATCGAATGAATACCAAAGAAGAGTGGTTTTAAATAGCGATGGTTAAACACCCCCCTCCACACACACACACACACACACACACCGACTAACTGGTAGGTTTATGACACAGGAGGAGAACCCAAACAATGCTCAATTTGTCACAGCTCTCCATGAAATCATGCCATCAACTAGCCTACTTCCACTGTTTCCACTTGTGAAGTCATTGTCGTGGTGGGTCCTCCCTGTAACCCAGTACTGGGATACTGGGACGGTGGCCAAGGGCGAGGCGCACCCACAGGTGAAGGTTTGAAGCACATAAGCAACATGGTTGGCCTTAACTGTGCCCATTACTTTCGCTTCATGGATATGGCCGGTAGGCTTCCTACATGTGTTATTACCCATGTGTTATTATCCAAAAGGAGACCAACTACCTGTAGCCTAACGGTGTGCATTCAAGGCTTTTGGGGGGATTTTGCGGCCAATAGGGGAATAATGAAAGAGGACGACGTGCGACTGAAGCATCCTCCGCTAAAAGTTGCAACTCCATACTTTCCTTATGCATTAAACAATACAAAAACACTTCATATCAACACAGCCACTGTAAGTCGCATCTCATCTCACGTTTCTTATTAAATCGCAGAGACAAGTGTTGCGCACGCATCCCGGATCGCAGGTCCAGTCCCTTACCTTGCAGGTTCTGCACTCGGATGTCGCTGATTTGCCCGATAAATTCCTCGCGTGTGAACCAGTCTTCCCACTCGTGTCCCGCCATCTGACCCCACGGGTGTGTGTGTGTGTGTGTGTGTGTGTGTGTGTGTGTGTGTGTGTGTGTGTGTGTGTGGTGTGGTCCGCAGCGACTCCAACACACAGCGAAGCTAATGAAAGTGGTGTCCCCGATCGGAGGCGGGAGGCGAGCTGGTCTCTGTCTTCTCCGCTATTGTGCGGACAGCCCAATGGAGGCCATGTGGTGAGGAGCAGGAGAGAGAGAGAGAGAGAGAGGGGGGAGGGGGGGAGAGAGGAGGGGGAGGGGGGGTCAATAAGACCCTAGCGAAACACCCTCCCGCTGAGATGAATGTGCTCCGTGCATTGTTGTTATCGCTGAGTTTCTTCCCGTGACGTAGACGGAGGCTGGGAGGTGGAGAGAGAGAGAGCGAGAGAGAGAGAGAGAGAGAGAGAGAGAGAGAGAGAGCGTGGGACGGGAGAACTGCAGCACCTGGTTGGTATTGTAGCGGTGGGATGGTGCAAGCTTCAGCACACGCCCACCTCCTCGTCCTCCTCCTCCTCCTCCTCAACAGGGATACAGTAGGAGACGCATAGGCTGCTGGACTATTAGAGATGTATGTGTTTAGTCAGCGGGCCACCAAGCCGCTCGATGCTGTGGTGTCGCAGCAAGCTGTTGCGGTGGTCCTGGCAGAGCTACGTTACTAGTCACTAAGAACAGCACGGCCTGTGTTGGAAACTGAAGCTCATACTTGAGCTGTAGTGGGTTGGGATGGTTGAGAATATAACTGAAGGATGCTTCATATAGGATCAGTGTCACTTTATTCGGAAGTGCATATGCGTTTATGGGAAGGCAATTAACACTTAATTGCAATAAACCCGATGGTGGAATTTGTATCAAAACCCCAATCAACAAAAAATGTCCATGTAATAGCCTACAGTTAATATGGCCTACTAGGGTTAGAATAAGTGTAAATGGCTTCTTTTAAAACAAATTTAAAGTTACAATTATTCAAGTAGTCTATGTAGGAGTAGTGTACTGGAGAAGTGGCATGATGATATGCCACTTTCAACTCTCAAAAGCTGTCTTTTGTAGTACAAAGGTAGTTCTACCTTTGTACTACTGAAAAGAAAGGGGTTCAGCCTTAGAAATGTGACAAGGGACATCTTGCGAAATCAGCTGAACACCAAGGTTGCTCACACCAATGCCCTGGCACCTTCTCCATTCCTGTTGTGACTAGTAAAAGAGTAAACAAAATGAAATCTTGCCAGACTTAATGGAGCCTATCATTGTCAACAGCACCATCAAAATGGGTCTTCTTAATGTTAGATCTCTGGCTAAAAAATAATCTTTAGTTAATGATCTTATTACCACTTCTAAACTTGATTTTATGTTTTTAACTGAAACATGGTTGGAACAAAATAACAGTGCAACTATTCTGATTGAGACAGCTCCTCCCAACTTTAACTTCTTGGATGTATGTAGATCTGGAAAAGAGGTGGAGGGGCTGCTGTTATATTTAAAAATGTATTTCAGGGTAAACAGATGTCATTTGGTGATTTCCCATCCTTCGAATCCGTTGTGCTGTTTTGAAATGTTCTCCCCAGTGTTCTCCTATTAATTATCTACAGGCCAACAAAATATCCAGCAAACCTTTTCGATGACTTTACAGAATTATTGTAGAGCATCTCCACTGACTCTGATAGATTATAACTGGTGACTTTCATTTTCATACTGATAATTTGAATGATAAGGGTGCGAAAATAACTCTTTGCTATTCTGGACACATTTGAACTGTCTCAACACGTGAAAGGGTCTACTCATTGTAAGGGGCACACCCTGGAATTGATTATCACAAAGGGTCTCAGTGTTTCTGCAATTTCTGTGATTGATCCTTCCCTGTCTGACCACTTTTGTGTTTTCTTTATATATCCTTTATTCCTGACATACAGATCAAATCAAATACTATCAATAATCAATTAATATTCTAGTGCACTCTTTAAAAATGCCATCTCCATGCTACCACCTCCTTCCCCATGTTCTACTGATGATCTTGTAGATAACTATAATTCCAAAATTGTGAATGTCATAGATGTCATTGCACCTGCTAAGGTTAAAATAATCTCTGGTAAGCAAAAAGCACCCTGGAGAAATGTTTCTTCTCTAACAGCCCAGAAAAGAGAACGCTGGAAAGCCGAACGCATCTGGCGAAAAACAAAACTTCATGTTCACCATGACATCTATAAAGAGAGCCTCCGTACCTACAACTTGGACTTAAAAAGTGCTAGAGAAACCTTTTCTCCAATATCATAAATAGCAACACTAATAATGCACAAACCCTATTTGCAACCATTGATAGACTGACCAATCCTCCAACACAAATACCCTCGGAACTCCTTTCCACCCAGAAATGCAACAAGTTTGCATCCTTTTTACTGATAAAATTGAAGGCATTAGACACAACATCAATATTTCCGCTTAAAGCAAAAATGTCTCGAAAACTGCAGTTATTAAACCCCTTTTAAAAAAGCAGAGCCTAGATGCCTCTATCACTAACAACTACAGACCGATATCAAATCTACCGTTCTTCAGTAAAATCATTGAGAAAGTTGTCCTCCAGCAACTTAATCATTTCCTGGCCTCAACTGGCGGCTATGATAACCTCCAGTCAGGATTTCAACCTCTCAACAGCACTGAGACTGCTCTTATCAAAGTTGTAAATGACATCGGTCTTAACACTGACTCCAGCAAAATTTAAATATAAATGCTATTAGACCTCTGCTGCATTCAACACTGTTAACCACTCAATACTTTTGGACAGGTTGTAAAACCGGGTAGGGCTTTCAGGCACAGTCTTACGTTGGTTCAGGTCATATCTACAAGACAGGAATTAATTAATTTGTTTCCATTGGCAATTATGTATCTGAACCAACAAACGTGACGTGTGGAGTCCCCCAAGGTTCAATCCTAGGCCGTCTTTATTTAAACTTTACATGCTCCCGCTAGGGCTAATCACGTAAAATATTAATATTGATTACCATTGCTATGCTGACGACACTCAAATATATATAGCACTATCACCAAATGACTATTGCCCCATAGATATGCTGTGCCAGTGCATTGAGCAAGTCAGAGACTGGATGTGCCATACTGACTGAAAGTTACCCTACATCTTCACTCTCTGCCCCTGCAAACTAAAAACCAAGCCAGAAATCTCGGTGTTATCATGGACTCGGATCTACATTTCAACAGCCATATCAAATCAGTAACAAAATTAGCCTACTATCACCTTAAAAACATAGCAAGACTAAGAGGACTCATGTCCCCAAAATACCTAGAAAAACTTGTACATGCCTTTATTACTAGTAGGCTAGATTATTGTAACGGTCTCCTTGCAGGTCTTCCGAAAAAAGCTGTTAGGCAGATCCAGCTTGTTCAGGATGCTGCTGCTAGACTTCTAACAGTATAGCAAAACATTTGAACACATTACACCAATCCTTAAATCCTTGCATTGGCTCCCCGTATGTCAGAGAATTGACTTCAAAATACTACTGCTCACCTATAAATCACTACATGCCTTAGGGCCAAAGTATATCACTGAAATGCTTTCGCTACATGAGCCTTCGAGACAGCTAAGATCATCTGGGTTAAACCTGTTAATGGACAGAGTCAACACAAAACATGGGAAAGCTGGATTTAGTTTCTATGCAACAAATAGCTGGAATAAACTTCCTGAAAATGTAAGACTTGCCCCAACTCTGACTACTTTTAAATCAAGACTAAAAACGTTGTATCTTTATCCTTTTATAGCTTTTTGTAACTGTTCTTTAGTCTTTTCTTATTTCATTTTCTTATTTCATTTTATTGTATGACATGATTTTATGTGAAGCATTTTGAGTCTGCCTCATGTATGAAATGTGCTATATATATAAAGTTGCCTTGCCTTGCCAAACATGTCTTATTAACCTAACATGTCTTATTAACTTGACATGACTTATTAACCTTACATGTCTTAACTTAACATGTCTTATTAAACAAACATGTCTTATTAACCTAACATGTCCTAAGTTAACATGTCTTATTAACCTAACATGTCCTAAGTTAACATGTCTTATTAACCTAACATGTCTTAAGGCATAAGACATGTTAGGTTAATTCTCCTGCCTGTGCACTTGAACATAGGCACCGACAGTAGACCTGACTTGGTCCCTGCCCACTGCTCCTAGTGCTGCAGCTAGTGCTGCAGAGAACACATTATGTTGTGCAGAACGTATACATGTGCAATGATAAACAAAGCTGCTTATTCTTCTGATGTATTAGAAGATGAAGTAAAATAATTATTCAAGTTTTTAAATGGTTGGATTTAGACCATTTCAACTGGAGGCCAGGCTGGGCCAGTTACATTACACCTTATTATTCTCAACAATATTTTTACGATTTCCTTGCAGGAATTAAGAGGCAAAAAAAGGTCTAATACCATTCAACATTGTATTTATGCAATTGTATGTCACATTTTGAGTATTTTTACAGATCCACAAATGAAACTTCAGGTCAATACATGTGAAGAAAAACATGTACAAATAGATACACAATACACATATGCAAAGACAAAAAAAGACAGAATTCTATTCAGTGTTATCCAGCCAGCTTTGACTATAACATATGTCAGACTACTTTGGTCTGTGGCGATACAAGTCTATGGATCATACCATTCGCAAAAAATAATTCTGTAATAATTATTTTGGACTCCACAATTAAGGGAGCCACTGAAATGTAGTCTTGTGTTATAAAATCTGTATCAAGTCCCTTTGTTAAAGACAGCCACATCTTTCTCTCACATGTTGCCAGCGGACATTATGATGGAAAGGCATCAGAAATGTGTCCTTAACAGCCTCTCTGTGTAATTAAGAGATGTTAAATAGTAATGTTAAAAATAGCTTTGGTAAATCCAGAGACCAGTTGTCTCATTCTCCAACTAAACATAATTTTGCCAGAGATGCTCTTTGTTATCACAAGAATCAAACATGATTCTCTTGAATGGCCCCTTTGTTCGCATAACTCAATCTGATTTGCCTTCTCTTGCTTTTCTGATTCAAATGTAATATATTTAATTTAAATCTTAAAAAAAAAAAAAGACCCCAGATATCAAAGCCATAGCATCACCATATCTTCACCATGGCCACAACTCAACCACTGTCAAAAATATAGAAATATTTACTTCCTTCAGTTTAGAGTTAAAAAAATGTTTAAACTATTTATACCGCCAAAATATGTACAAATAATTCAGTTATGTATTTTTCAGATACATATGTATTGTTATATGTCAATAAATCCAAAATATAAAGGTTTTAATCGTGTAGAATGTGTAATACAATTGTTATACTGCAATTACTTTATTTAAATCTTCTTTGTGCATGTAATGTTCAGTTAAGACTTCATCAGACATAATATTTGTGAATAAAAGATGAGATAAATCCTGTTCACCTGTCCAAAGGGGGTGTGGTCTCAGCAAGACGATGGCCAATGTGACCAATGACCATGTCATCGTGTCAACACAACAATGAGTAAGCTGTTCTGCTGCCAAAGTTAATAATACACTTTGTAGTGTGAGTGCGGCTGAGTGGATGTAGTCGTTTCCAGGAAAGCAGCATTCCAGACAGGTGCCCTATGTTGACACATGACAGATTTTGAGGTAAATTGCAGGTTGCAGTACATTCTTACCAGTAGTGAGCGATGTTACATAAAACACGCAGTGTGGTTGGAACCATGCAAATACTGGCCCTTTTGTAGTCTGGTTGACTGGTTAACTTGAGACGTCAAGACACTAGTAGCAATGCACCGCTTTGATCAACAAATTGGTTGTTATCAAAAACAAACGTCTGCTACTCAAAGCAATTGTCGGTGAATGCCAGATTCACCCACACAAACTAGTACATTGTGAGCAGTCTTCCTCACAGACACCTCTATTCATATGATAGCAACTGTGCATTGAACCACTAATCCTCAAATTTCCCACACAAAACTGCTATACCCGCTGAGCTACGTGTTAACCTGTCACTAACCCGAAACCCTCAGTCCTGCTAATCATTTTGTACTATTGCTATTTTAAACACACAAACAAACTGTTATCAGGAAACACCTAATGGAAAGCCAGATACAAATCACAACTTTTACTGGAAAGTCAGTGTGAATATTTAGCAAGCTTTAAGATTTTCTTTAAAATATATTGGGGTCAGCTTGTGACACACTCGTTATTAATGTTAGAGATACCAACTAAATCAACTTTCAGTTATCAAAACCCATGGCTCATTAACGCTTGTGGGTATTTAAAATAAAAATAAAAATATTGAAATTTGTATTGAATCTGCTCCAGGAAAAACAAAAAGGAATGTGAATAAGTAAATTAGTTATCTTCCTGCACTGCAGTGATCATGACCAAAATACGGCGCCTGCTTTATGTACTCTTGTTGTGCACAGGAAGTGGGAATTCATTAGTAGTGAGGCATGTTGACACACCACACAAATGGAAGCTCATCTGGCTTTACAACAGGGCTGGGCAAGGTCACACTGGGTTATATTGAGGATGCTTATATATATTTAAAATGCTCATAGCACATTAGTATATAGACTGTATATGCTATGTTAAACAAGAGAATCAAATGTGTGTGCATTTTTCATTTTGCATAAAATGCAACACACACACACGCACACTTTACCCTGAATATTCTGAAGGAAGTGGCATTCTCAATACGATTAGTGTGTGAGTGATAATCAAGCCATGGTCTCCCACCCATGTGTCCCGGGACACTACACCTACCCAGTATCATTTAGCAGGTAAAGACACAGACATTGGTTTGGTTAAATGAACCTGACTGCCCTAAACCAGTTGGATTTAGACCATTTAAAGGTCTGGTTTAGAGAGGCGATGTCCAACTCTAACTGGTACAGATCAACTACCGTCTAAGAATGTATTGCATCTGAAACACTCTTGGTCACGCTGCTGTTAATTTGGCACATTTGAGATTAAACAAACATACTCAAAGCACAGTGAGACACACACAGCAAGCAGAAAGAACGATTATGTAATGAGTCCAATAAGTGACAGAACAAGAGCATCCGGCTAGTTGTCCCCGGCCATGACAGGCCTCATGCTTTGTATCTAATGACCCCCCGCAGACCCTCCCCCCCGCCGCCATTTTCTCCATGTCCAGAATTAGTTTATGAATCAACAACAAACACAGTTTATTTGTGAACGTCTGTGTGTTTGTGGTGTGCGTGTGCGTGTGTGTGGTAACCCAGGAAGCCACCCTCACAAGCTGTTCCACCAACTATGGGATTAACCCAGGGAGAGAGAGGGAGAGAGACAGAGACAGCGAGAGGTTGCAAGGAGTTTGGTGGTGGGTCATTGCTTGGGGTCATTGCTCTCCCTCTCTCTCGCCTGGCCCACACAGAGGCAGAGGCTGGCTGTTATGTAACCATCTGTGTGAGATCAAAAGCAGTGGCCCTCCCACATATACACAAACGCACACACACACACACACACTTTAGAGACAAAGGTAGTGGATTGGAAGTAGTCCTAATCTTTGGCAGAGCAAGAAAAAAAAAACTGCAAGCCAAGGCCGAAATCACCTCATCTGGACAGAGTCTAAAAGCCATCTGGCATTAGATTTTTTTTGCCCTGTGTGCAACACTAATATTAGGAAGAAAACAACTTCCAAACAAAACCAGAAAGGCATAATTGGAAAACCACACAGAAACACACAAAAAACAAAATACAAAACAAACATTAACATGAGAAAACTATTTTCAATTAGAAAATGCTAAACAGAAACATGCAACTATAATCAGAAGAGAACCATAGTCCTGTTCTTGATGACAATGCACTACATGGGTACAACTCACATCACATTGTAACTGTAAAACACTGATTAAAAAGAGTCAGGGGCTTTCAATTGGGCAACAATGATTTAATTATATTTCCAATTCAAATACTCATCTATTGTCCTCTCAAATATGATCCTGGAGACCAGTAATGGGATCCCGACCCCCAGGTTGAGATGAATTAACATTGTGCAGCCTATAGCTCCAGCTGAGCTGCAGTATGCAGGCAGTATCTGTACAGGAACTGTACATCAGCCTTGTAATTACTTGCCTAAGAATGTCAAGAATGCCATGGATGACAGGACGCCACATGCAGATCTCTTGACCTCATTAGGGGTCAGTCTGAAGTGCTTTCGGAGGAAATACCAGCTGCTTTTATGCTCATTGGTTTTGTAAGTCCAAGGCAGACATTTTTCTTTTTACTCATTTTTGTTCATGTTTTGTCAAGTTCACTATGAATTTTCATTCAGGAAAAATTGCCGGTGTGTGCACATGGAGCTAACCGTGTGGAGGCGTTGGTGCTATTTCTTACCACCTCAGTTGCCATGGCCTCTCCAGGAATACTCCTCCATGCTCAGATGAGGAGAGGACAGGATCTCTCCCCCCCTCCCCCCACCCCTCTCTTCTCTGTGCGGTGGACAGGAGATCTCTAAATAAAGCCAGAGTATTGAGTTATGCAGGGCAAATTTCACCCAATCAAAAGCCAGATGCCAGAAGAGAGGCTGGTGCTAAATTTAACTATATCAAGGCCTGGGGTTGGGGACAAACTGGCCCAATGTAATTTGACTGTATTGACATCCCTGGGTCCAGTTTTACCCTGCTCTCAGAGATCTGGCCTCTGGTGAGTCACAGCTAAATAGCTTAAGTAGGGGTGTGGACATAGCAGAGGTTTGCACATAGCACAGGTCTGCACATAATAAGGAGTAGAGATCAAGAACTCCCTCTTGGTGAATCTTCACTGAGATCTTCATAAACATGCAATATGGCCAGTGATACATCATCCATTCCAAGAAGCCACAAATATCCTGCCTTGCAAACACCACCACCCACGCACCGGGCCTGACTCACGCAGATTCCAAGCCTTCATATCTCTGCTTCCTTGGCAGAGTTTCGGTGCCCATCTCGCCCATCCATCTGTTGTGCAATGTCCTGCTTTTGAAAACCCATGAGCACAGCAGCAAGCTTTTCTTCATGCACACACTCCACCACACCACACTAATGCACCAGTGCACCAACATCAACATCATATCTATAAATGTCATCTTTATGTATGCTGATGTGTGCCGTTATATCAGTAAGAAGGGGAAAATCTGCCTAAAGACCCCATGAAAAGAGGAAAAGCAATGTCATATTTTTCACCTAATCAAACTTCGCAACAATTTACCTGTTCAACTCTGAAATATGATAAATTATGGAATCTAAAATATTCGCATTGGGCCAGACTGCATGGAACTGAGTGGGAGAAGTGTGTGTGGGTGGGTGGATGGCGCTGGCTTTGAACACAGAGACTTAGAAATCAAATGTTAAAATTCCTCCTAAATAATCTCCCAACTTCCATAGCTCTCTTTGGGGTTTGTTTACAATGATGGTGTGCAGTGTGTGGAGTGTGTGTGGTTGATAGCTGGTCTACAGCCTCACCTGGCCTGAGTCAGACTGATAGGACTCTGGGCTGGGTGGGGCTGCACACCTGTGGTGCAGAGTAATCATGGCAGCTATCAACACACATACGAGAGAGAGAGAGAGAGAGAGAGAGCGCCTCTTTCATGGCAGCATGTACCATCTGCTTGGCAAATACCATCTTACCATCTCCAATAAATGCATTCTCAACCAAGGTCTACTCGTGTCCTCCTGTGTCGTAGGACTCCAGCTTATAGCCACTGAGTGCCCGTGTAGCTGCATATAACGGCATCATCCAGACCATGTCCTGCTAATCCTTCCATGCCAGCTGCTACAAGGTTGAGCCATTGTCAAGCCACTGTATGATTCATTACTACTAATCAATGTGAAACCTCGCTCCTCTAAAAGGCTGTTGTTGTGGTCCAATACCGCTAATCTTTAAGCTCTTTGACTGTCGCAGTCATCATTACAATCCTGAGGAGAAAACCAAAGTTCTAGAAAAAAAATGTACATGTCCAGGCAATCGAGCTTGAATACGCCTCATCCCACTCAAATGGGTGCAATATTTAGGCTATTTTTTTTTTTTTTAAAGGAACACAATTAGCCTCCCTGTAGTAGACCGGAGGTAGATAGGTGTATATTATATATATATATAAGGTGGTGGTAGAGATGGTTGGTGGTGGTGGTGATGGTGGTGGTGCTGAGCTGCAGTCTTCTGGGAAGCTCCAGGCTGCCTCAGGGAAGATGGTCTGGGATGTGGCAGCAGATGTGATTGATAGTTAATGGGTATTGCTCTGGTGCTTGAGTACACACACACACACACACACACACACACACACACACACACACACACACACACACACACACACACACACACACACACACACACACACACACACACACACACACACACACACACACACACAGGGGGATGGGGGGGAGTGATGTGTGAGGGGCGATGGCCAACACACCACAAGTCCTCAGGGGTCACAATAAGCTCCGCCTCAATGGATCTGAGTCATCAGTGGGTGTGTGTGTGTGTGTATTTGTGTGTGTCAGTGTGTATGTGTGTGTGTGCTTTTATGGGAAATGGTGAGCAACTAACATAGTGACAGCTGTAAATTAAGGCGTCCATTAATTTTTTTCCCTGCTGTGTTGCACCAATCTGAGCCCAGTGAAAGCTTTCGAGCGTCGTTATCCTCTGCCACTGCAAGAGACTAGGAAGGGATCATCACTCAGATTATAGCTCCACCAGCAAAACCTGCAAGATACCATGGCAACCCCCAGCACGACGGTGTGAAATGTTATGTGGCCTGTAGGTGAAATGTCGTGAAGAAAAAAAAACCTGGTTCTCCAACGCTTGTCACATGACTTGGGACTTGGAGTTTGACCGTCTTCCCGGCTGCTGAACAAACAAAGAAAGCAGCGCGGTCAGATCCTTTGTAATCTGTACCTGCCCCCCCCCCCCCCCCCCCCCCGCCAGTGTAGCTGCTCTGTCAACACACCACAGGGATTTCTCCATAAAAGAGGAATTCAGATAACAAGAGTTTCGTTTCCCCGTTCCATCAAGGTTAATCAAGGTTCATCAACAATCAAATCAGAGATTATTTAACGCTACTATCAAGCGCACTGCTTTACATGAAAATACACCTTTCAATGCAGAAGAAATACGGCAAAATAATTTCCCAGAATTTCACTGATGCATCCCTCACCAGATCATTCCCCTTCCCGAAACCAAGGGATGGTTTTACACCACATTATATGCCATTTATTCTGTGACAGTTGGAAGAGGCAGACAAGCAGGGCATCTTGTATGTAGGCCATTATGTTCCTTTTTTTTTTTTTTTAGTTTTTTCCACTCATTTCCCTTGTCTTCCACTGTTGTCTACAACGGGACGTGGATGAAACTTGTTATAGTAATTGCATAAATGATAGTCGTGCAGATGCGCTAGCTAATTTGGTGGTGATTAGAGCGATCTTCCTGAGCTGCAGCTCGCAATTAGATTTGCCAGGAGGTTGTTTTCTGGCCCATTCATAGCAAAGATTTATGCTCATTTTAGCGTCGCTCTCCATCATACAAATGGTAACAGTGGGCATGACGGGAACCGATAGCTTTGTTTTGTACGTGGTACTATACGTGGTCAGCTGGGGCTTTTTTTATTATTCTGCTTCTAAAAAATTAAAATTACATATTCAGCAAAGCGAGTTTTACCATCAGAAAAGACAAAAGAGGAAGTTATTTGAACGTGTTACTTGCCTATAATGTAAAATATAGGGGAAAAAACAAATGAATCTTATAGAAGTGTTTGCTGTTGGGATTTGAGTGTAAGTAAGACATTTGGCTAGAGGGCCAGAAGGGGGTGATTGTGTATATTTATCAGTACATTGTGCAAACAGTGGAGCAGACCGGGTTGAAGGACAGAACACAGTGTGCTAACAGTGTACTGCTAGCAAAGCACAGTGTGCCGCTAGCACAGTGTGCCGCTAACACAGTGTGCCGCTAGCACAGTGTGCCGCTAGCATAGGGAGGCATGTGAACGTGACTGAGGGCATTTTTAACAATGCTGTGTCTGCGTCTATCGTCGTACATCAACACAGAGCCGTCCATCTCTGCACACACACTCAAAGGAGTTGTACACGTGCGGCCATCATCGGCGATGATAGACCTCGACTCCTGCTAAAAAAAGATCCTCACTCCTCAATAATTGAAAGGCCATTACTTTGGCTTGGATGGCCAATCGTATAGCAGCTAATCCACAGAGAGAAGGTCGCTCAGGCCTATAGATTCATACGTTCCCTCGTAGGTGTAACATGTTGAACAGCACAAAGGATGGAGTCAGAAGAGGAGTACTCCTCTGCACACACACTGAGGGGAATGTTTAGGATCACAGCGGACTGATATTATTACAGTTTCATGTGGAAAATTGATGTCTATTTTATTTGTGTTATGTTTTTTTATGAGGACCTTTCTACTTAGTGTCCACAGTAGGAGCATGACGGGTGAAGTGATGGGTGGGTCACACACAGACATAAACATGCAGTATGCATGTAAAGTATGCATACTGTAGCCATTAAAATGATGAGCGTTCATGAATATGCTGAGACAGGGAGTAGCTTGGTAATGGTCATATTTCTGGATAGAGAAAGGGAACAGATATAATTAATGTATTTGTACTTTCCATGCCTCGTTTCCAGAATAGCAGGATACTTCCGCAAGACGGATTTCCATCTCATTGAACACTCACTCATCCTAGCTTAACTTCTTTGTGAATCACACACAGACACACACACACACACACACACGCGCACACATGCACACATACAAACACACACCTACCTTGTCCAGCTTAATATGCTCTTAGCCAGGCTCTTTGTCTTACACCAGCACAATTTCAGACATAAACATCACCAGTGCATCTGACTGGGTAAGTGCCCTGGCAGTGTCGATACAAAATCACTTCGCCTCTTGGCCCATTTGAGTAAACCTTTACGCCTTTATATACCTCGGCACATTTTGTAGAGAAAGGGGGAGGAAGTGTAACGTGAAAATGGCACTTTTTACCCTGACCCCTAAAAGTAAATGCGAGCCAGCACACTACAGATGAACACCGATTAATACAAATAGTGGGTGGGTTAATCTAGAGTTGTCAATGCTTGTGAAGGCTTTGCGGCAATGTGCAAGTTGATCAAAGCATCCCCCCTCCTCCTCGTCTGTTTCACTTTCACTTTAGAGGCTTTCAGCTTGAATGGCTTCTTAGGGTTCAGCAGTGAACCTCAAGGTGAATCTGTGGGAGAATGACATGCCTCACCCCTTCGTCTCACTCCTCTCATTACACTATAGGCAAACTGCTCTACGATAGTGTATCTCATTTATATTGTATTTTTTAAATGTTTGATCAATCCTTGTATGAACCCTGTATTTGTAATTGCTGAAACATAATTGTTCAATTTGCTATATAATTTGTGTACAATAAATTACATCAACATAAAATACATACAGATACTACCCTGTCCTCCTGTCAATGAAATATCAATATGAAATATTATTATGGGCTAGTGTGCATATGTTCTATTACAGAGTAGACATGATAGAGCATGTAATGTGTGTCACCACTCACCAAAGTGATTCATATTCATAGGTGGGGAACGTATCAGGAGATTAGGAGGAGCAAAGACATGGGTCATGAAGTGGCTCCAATATCTCCTGGAACTTTTGTAGGAATTGCTGTCACAGGCAGGGAGTGTGCGTGCGAGTTGTTTTAGTGGGCAGATTTATGCCAGATGCAAATTAATAATCTGAATGAAGCCTTAGGCTGGAATAGATCTCAATGCCAAGGTGTGTGAGAGTTAAATTATAGATGTTCAATTCCACTGAAGACAGACTGAAAGCATCAATTCCAAACAGTTTAACACAAGATGTGTCCCGAATATACCCAGCAAAGAATTGGCTTTGATGTGTGTTAGAACTACCATAAAATATGGTGGAAAGCAGTGGAAAAAAAGTGGCTTTTGACGTTTTGAGTTTCTGGACAAAGATTCAGCAAATGACCTCATAATAAAAGGAATATGTCAAATGTCTATCCACTGGCTTAGAAGGTGGCTGGCGATAAAATGTGACACATCTGATAAAAGTACAAGTATTACAGGAGGCGGTTACTCTCCCACATCTCTCTCTCTCTCTCTCTCTCTCTCTCTGGTGCTTGAAGGTGCTTGAAGGAAAGCATTGACAGATGTATGAAAATATTTGGCCACACAGGAAGAAGAATGAAGCCTTACGAAAACGCTAAAAAGGATTTGTTACAGCCTAACCATTCGTTTATAGAAATACACTTGTTTTAAAATTGACCCTTTTCACAGATGGGTCATCGTCGGGCAAACACAGGTGTCCCTCCTAAAACTGATTATGGGTCTGCTATGTACCAGGACACGGGTAGTAGACTAAACTAGTGTGATGAGCGACACCCGTGTTTGCCTACGATGACACCTAAAGGGTCGATTAGTTGATATTGTCATGAGGAAGCAGGTTGTACATTCTAATTAAAAAGCTTAGATATTTAAACATAACTCAAACAATTGCTCTAAATGTCTCAAATATTTGAAAGGGAAAGGAGCATGCACAGCAACATTAACTGATAAACCGTCTCATGCCTGAAATGAGGACTTGTTTCCTCTTCTAAAAACCCCCAAAAAGTAACACACTGGTTTAGATACAATTGGTTTTACAAATTATATTTATTTCCAGTATCAATAATATATAACAAAATAGTGGTTAAATACAACAACTTATCAATCTTTTTATGAGGTTTAAACACAGTAATAAAATAGAAGAATTGCATTATTTTACAAAATAAGCATTCGGTCCTTAGCCTGTGCGTTTTATTTATATCTCCATTTGCAAAAAGTGACAAGCAGGCGAACTAGCAAAATATCAATGACTTTCTTCCTACACTTTGGCCAAGGCCATCATAAAACATAGCATTCATTCAAAAATACAGCCACGGTCTTCAAATTTCTTCATGATATTTGCCTCCCTGCGGATGTATGCATACGGATGCATGCGTCGTATTTCAAGCAGAGGTTGTGTAATCTGAATGGACACTAATATAATACCCGTGTGCTGAGGGTGGAGCGTTATGCACAACCAAGGGGATATCGATGCTTTGTATAAAACGTTGCATCGATTCCTCTCAGGTTTCTCGACTAAACCTGCTTGGTAATACAGTTTCATAATAATAAGCTGCGTTAGCGGTTATACATTATACATTCTCTTGAAAGCGGTCTATAAAGCCAGATGCCAAGTACATACTTCTGACTATGGCAATTACAGTTGATTAAATAGTGGGTATATAAACATAGGAGGTTTTAAGTACACCCTCAATTCTGTTTTGGACATATGTGCAGATTCTTCTTCAGATTGCAAACATGAATGAACAACTTCTTAAACAGAGCTAGTAATATAACTGTGGAGTCAAAAAGGCCTTTAAAGTATATACGGTATATATATTTTGCCCCACGTGCACATTTCTAAATGGACTTAGTTGGACTGATCATTTAGTTGACAATTACCTAAGCTATTTCTAGAGGTTTTGTTTTTTGTACCTCAGTGGACATAAACAAAGACCCATTGTTGTTCAAGCGAGACCTAACAGACCAACTCCAGACAGTCCCCGTCTCCATAGTAACCAAGTCTGTGAAACGCAGACTTGGACAGACTCAGAGGAAAAAAAAGAAAACACCTCCCAATGTGTGTGTGTGTGTGTGTTGTGTGTGTGTACACAACAATGTTGCGGGGTCATTAAAGGGTCTAAGTTTTAAGACAAAAAAAGACATTTTCCCAGGAAAAGATCTATTTCCATTTGTACGACCAAGGCAAGGGGAACAAGAGAGACTCAGCGTAACGCCACAGTCCCAGAGAACATCAAGAGGCCAAGATGCCCTTCTGCAAACCGCTGATTCCACAAACAGGCCGGGGGCACCAAAAATACTCCTTTATAAAGGTTATCAAAACACAAAATAGTACATGATACTGGTAGGCCTACAAGTCAAAACAGGCAAGCCAGATGTTCGAATCAAAACCATGTATGGTCAAACAGCATAAAAAGGACTAAAAATAACTTGGTTATAACAAGGATAACATAAACATGCTCCAATCTTATCAGGTGGCAGCCGTTGCGTGTGTGTGGGGAACAAACAACAACACAGAATTAGATCATCAAAATATGCCTCTGAAAATACACCAGTTTAGGCAAGTTTGAGACGCAAAATAAATTACAGTGGGCAGGATGTGTTCTGCAGTTCCTCAACCAACGACAGGGCGATAAAAAGTGACATTACTGTTGTACAACCCCCCCCCCCCCCCCAGTTTGGTGCGACAAGGTCTAGAAAAAGAATAAAAGGGAAATTGTCGTCTATTGTGGACTCTGCCTCCTCATAACTGGTATTGACTTTGGTATTCTTTAGCTACTTTACTTTAGAGTGGCAACACGCACGCACGCACGCACGCACACACACACACACACACACACACACACACACACACACACACACACACACACACACACACACACACACACACACACCTCAAGTATGGACCTGCCCTTTGGTGCTAGCATGCGTGTTATGATTGCGAGGTGGTCACAGGTCGACACCTTTCATCCAATCTCCTTGGTAGTCTACACCCCCACCCCTCCAATCTGATCAGCTAATTGCTTTTCCAACTGCAGATGGATGTCGGTTCAGGACCTGGGGCCATTTTAAAACTAATCCTCCAGAGCTGAACTTTGGCCCGTACAAGAGGTTGGAAAAGGTGAAGTATGGGATGCGGGGTGCATAACGTCAGGAACAGTTAGAAAGTGATGGTCTTGTCTGTCTGTCGGGTCCTTGTGTCCATACCTGCTGTTCAGACCAGCGGTGTCTGCTACAACCTAATTGTGTCGTCAGTGATGGTTTGGTCTGGGAAATGAACCCCATGGAGCACAGCCAGACGAGGCCGCCGTCGTGCTGCCTCCGTGGATGAGGCCTGAGATGCAACAATGACTTGAGTTTTGGGGTCGTTTCAAGATTAAAAAAAACAACAAAAAAAGGCAGTTGTTAACACAGAATGGTTCGATCTTTCTAGTCACATGATATTGATCGAAGGCGATGGCGACGAAGCAGAGCAACTTTGGTTTGGAGGAGGGAGAAAAAATAAAACGTGCATATCCGACACCACCAAAAAGAAGATTGTGCGGTGCCGGTGACATTTGCGCTTTTCTTCCCCCATATTCATCTCTCTTCTGGTGGTTGTTGGATAACCCAGGATTTAAAAGAGGAAGGGAGGGGTCGCATCCGGGGGGAACTGAAAGGTCTACCTCCATGTCCTCTAGGTAGGGGGCGGGCCGTCGTAGCGGAGCATGACATTGAAGGAGCGGGCAAAGTTGTTGGTGAGGGAGCAGCTGGAGGAGCCCTCCATGAAGGGCAGCAGGAAGGCCAGGAGCAGCAGGGCCAGGAAGAGCAGCCAGAGGGGCAGGGCCACGCGGCACACCCGCTGGAGCAGTCCAGGGCCCTTCTGTGGAGAGAGAAGAGCTCATTCATCAGCCTGAATGCACGCATTCACTCCTTTACACAGGTTGATACGCTATCTGCACTATGATTCGACAACTTGGTGCCATCACTTTTGTACAAAATCATTTAAATAAAGAAATAAAGACAACAATTTGTTGTGAGTGGATAGGTTTTTTATGTAAGGGATAATCCACAACAAGGTGTGCATGTATCGAAAAATAATGCACGACATGGGGGCTAAGAACCGGTCCAAGTTGGGGTCCGGTGCACATTGCTGGTATTATAATGGTGCATATCGCCAGTGACGATTTTAGGGTTATTAAACAGGGGGTGCAATGGGCAGAGGAGCAAAAAGTGAGAGAGAAGCGAAGTAGCCGCTCATTTGAGAGGGGGCACAAAGGGGATAATCTGACATTTTTTGGGCTCCTTCGGGGTTGCCGAAGACAGAGGTTTGACTTGGCACGTGCCCCCTCAGTTTGTATGGGTATGTTGCCATAGCTAAATAACTACAAGACCACCTATTGGTTATACATAGGTTTAAATGTTACACATTATGATTACTGTGCATCACCAAAAAAGGCTACAACATTAGAACATCATTAGGGGGTAGGGCAAATGTCACAGCTCAGATCTTCTTGCACTCTGGTCCCTATCTGGGACCAAAGCTGGTACCTATCTGGTACCTATGTCTACCAGTTATGTACTTTGTTTCTATGTTGGATGTTTTACTGTTTTTATTCATTGGTGTCTCTGTATGTTCCATGTTTGTCTTTGCAGCAGTACCCTGTCTCTAAACCAAATTTCTCCCAAGGGAGACGAATAAATTAACTTGACTTGACTTGACCCAACAATGCAGTCGTTACAGCAATTGTACACAAACACCGTAATATCCCAACTGAGAGCCACAGGAGCCAACTGCGCTAACATTAACAACAACGCTGGATGTTGGACGCTATGTCGCGTGCCTTGCGTGAGTTATGTCATTACATGGTTATTTGAGAAATTGTAAATGAATAATTAGAGTACAACAAAACATGATAGAATATTCAAATCTGACATCACGTCTTCAAAAATAATTTTGCAGGGTGTGCAAATGCACCCCCTACACCCGCAGTAAAATTGCCAATGAATATCACTGGTATTATAATAGTGCATATCGCTGGTGTTATAATGACGCATACCGCTGGTATTATAATGGTGCATATCGCTGGTATTATAATGGTGCATATCGCTGGTATTATAATGGTGCATACCGCTGGTATTATAATGGTGCATACCGCTGGTATTATAATGGTGCATATCGCTGGTATTATAATGGTGCATACCGCTGGTATTATAATGGTGCATACCGCTGGTATTATAATGGGTGCACATCGCCTATATGCACCCATTATGTGTAGCCTTGTATGCGTTTTGTTGTGCATTTTGTGTTCCTAATTGCCACAGAAAAAAAAATAACACTAGCAATGTGTACATGCATAGTATAAAATGTAATCATTACAGGGATGTTTACCCATGTTGTTTACACCAGTACACAGGCAAACATTGCTTTTCTAATCAGTACAATAAAACGGAAAACAATCGGCAATAAACCAAAAAAAAAGAAAGGCAAACAAACGCCCACCAAGAGAAAGAAGGCGTTAACGGTGGACTAATTCACAGGCCATTAGACGTCTAATGGCTCCCACGAGACACTGGTCTGGCATGGCTGCGGCTGCTGTCATGCCAACTACAAAACGTCTATGTAACCTTTCCAAACACCCGCTCCACACTGGAGCAGTAGGTTTCCTTTACCAGTACGTCCTGCTTTGAAAGGCCACTGAAGCAAAACATTTCAGCAGAGTAGGAGAACAAAGTTGTTTTGAAGTTTAATTCATCATTGATGATAGCTTGCCATGTAGGAGCCGGAAGATAACGCACATAACACGTTTGCTCTGTTAAAACAATATGATTCAATTTATTCTTTAAGTTGCACTACAAATATGAAGCAACATTTGTGCTGTGTGGTTTGGGCTTAAGCCTTTTCAGATAGTGTGCACACCGCGATTTAATTTCCATAACTATGACAAAAGGGGGAAACATTCAAATGGAAGACAACTGTTGTAGTGACATTGGGTACTTTCTATTCAGGGTCTCCCATTAATCGAACCTGCATGTCCAACGCCATCGAAGGATAGAGGAAAGATGCGCAAACGTAGGAAGAGCATGCAAACTTGAAGGTCCTCCGTTACTACCAGCATACACTAGTATCAAACATGATGGTGATATTACATATAAAACACATACACCAGCATTATACAAGATGGTAATATTACATATTAAAAACAAACTAGATGATAAAGTGTGTAGACAGGAAGTGGTCCAAGAATATGATGAGAAGCTGATGCATTGTGCCAGTGGATCCACTCTGTCAGCAGTATGGAAGTATCTGTATTGTATTGTAAGTGTCTTCTTTTAAATGCACCACAGCTGTTGTCACCAGGTGGTCCAGGTATGGACACTGAACAAGGAGGAGAGCCGTAGCTGGCAGGCCTCCATTAATCAAATCAAACTTTATTTATAGAGCGCTTTAACTCGCCAGCAGTTGGAGGCGTAACCCCCCTGCCATCGCACATGAATTGAAGAGTTTAGATGCAAAAGCCTCTAAATCCGTTTGACCACTTTTCTTCTAAATGACTTCTATGTTCAAGTTCAGTCATTTTATTTTAATGGCAATGATAAGGTTATTAGTTAATGAATAAAATATGTTTTTTTCAAAAATGTCACTTTAGTCTTTTTATGTGTTTTTACCAAATACATTTTTTTTTTGCGTCAAAACCAGCTAAATCCACCCGTACTTTTTTGGCAAAAACCTCTAAATCCACATATTTGGACAAGACATAGTAAAAAGTAGTAAAAGCACTTATATATATTATAAAGATACGAGGCAGAAATTAATATAAATGATGGAATAAATAAAACAAAACAAAAAATACATTTTCTAACAATAAATTATATAAAAAAATAAAAAATGAAAAAAAAGTGAAAAGTGTTCAAGTAAGTTAATTTCTTATGTTTGGGCATCAGATTCAACTATAAAAAAGCTCATTACATTAAATAAAAAAGCTTATTACGTTCAAAAACATTTGGCATATAATCAAGTATGTATGTAAAAAAGACATACATCTGATTTTTTATTTTTGACCTCAATGAACTGACAATATTCCCCATGCTTGAAATGAGAGGTGCAAACACACACCAAATGTGAGGTGCTGGCAACTGAGAGAGAAGATCAGTAAAAGGAGAGAGGTGCCGCACACTCCGAGTTGAGAACAATGTAGGTAGTTTATTAAGGCGATAAAGTTTCGGCCGCCTGGCCTTCCTCAGATCGCGCATCTATGCATCCGCATAGATTGCGCATCTATGCGATCTGCATAGATCGCGCATCTATGCGATCTGCATAGATCGCGCATCTATGCGATCTGAGGAAGGATCTATCTATAATCTATAATAAAGATAAAGAATATACATTAATAATAAAGAATAATATAATGAAGAATCTATCTATATCTATAATCTATCTTAGAAGCGATCTAAGCTGTCAAAAAAGCCGGCTCCTCAGCGCGCCGCCATGTTGAAACTGGGTGAAGTCACATGATTCCGTGTTGCGTTGTGATTGTTTCTCAGAACGTAGCGGCTTTTGCTGACAAAGGGGGTGTTTAGAGGTTCATGCCTACAAATCGAGATTTCAGACCAGGAAAAGAGTGGTATTTTGCGAGTTTTGACGCGAAATGATTTGATTAACGTATACTACGTGCGGAGAGCAGTCACTCAATATATTTATCTCATTTTTGACCGAGGTGGCGTTTAGATAGCCTGGCAAGCCAGACCTACATCAGAAAGATGTAAGGTCTGGCGCAGCTCCATTGGCAGTGTGGGCGGGATAAACGGTTGTCTTTCAAGTTCCCTCTGCACGCAATAGGATAGCGCTACAACCAATCAGAGCAACGAAGAAGGTGACGTAGTCAGAGCGACGGCTCTGACTACGTAATTAATCAAAACTCCGAATACATATTTATTTTCGAGGAAAGACTTCAGTGCCGTTCTTTGTTCTTTTCTCAAATAAAATGTTAACTTCAAGTCTTGAAGAGTCGCGGCCAAAGCCAAGTCGAAAGACAGCCGTTCGCCAGCAGCAGCAGCCATTGTTTACCTAACACGGAACCGTCGCAACTCTGTCGTCATTAGGTAGCCCGGCTTTCGACTCCGCCCCTCAGGCTGTGATTGGTCAGACATACAAGACACACTTTCCAGCACCAAAAAGCGGACGGAGCTTTGCTAGACCTACACTAGCTGCCAAATAAATTTGCTGCCGCTAGGGGGTGTCTAGAGTTCTAGGCTAGCGTTTAGAGGCTTTTGCATCTGAACTCTTCAATTCTCTTTGTTGCATCATAGAAGAAGGCACTTTGTTTTTTACTTTTTCCAGAGTAAGACAATGTTAAAAGGGAATTTACATTGCAGTATTGTCGGGTTTTTTTGTCATTGGCAGCAAAATAAATTGTGGTAAAGTAGACATTGTGTCTACATAATGTTAACCTCCATTCGTTATAACCATGAGTTATAATTAGGCAGTCTGTATGCATGGACCTTTACAGGACCTTTCAAACCTTATGCGGAAATGGATGTTTGTTACTGCTACCCTGCACTGCAGTCACTACACTGGACCACTTTGGAAAGTAGATGAGAAGAGGGTGATCTTAGAGAGTGTGTGTGTGTGTGTGTGTGTGTGTGTGTGTGTGTGTGTGTGTGTGTGCGCATTCCAGGTTAATGATCTGGGGTTTGCAGGGCTCCAGACTAACTTTTTACATTGGTTGCACTGGTGCGCCTAACTTTTTCATTTAGGTGCACCAGCACATAATTTAGGTGCACCCAAAAATGTTCACCATGCCTTTTGCCTCCGCAATAATACATTTGAAGCGTTTTGTCAGTTCCATACACATTGGTAATTTCTTAACACATTATGTAAATTATTGTAAACTTAAATTTAAATCACTGTACAAACAAGAAATCACAATAACCTCAATTGTGATGTTTAAAGTGCTTGACAAACTCAAATAAATAAATCAAACTCAAATAACTTAACAAAAGTGTGCACTGCCTTGAACAGACACATTTTTTTCAAAGCGGATTTACATTTAACCCGTTCTTTTTCATAAGGATGATCTGGGACTTAAATTTAAAATTTAGTAAAAGGTAGCTCTTGTTATATATATATATATATATATATATATATATATATATATATATATATATATATATATATATATATATATATATTATAAGCAGTGTTACATTTTATTATCCTTTCTGACTCCTCCCACTGCTTCTGTTTGCCGCTGCTCTGCTGGCTGTTGCGTACGTAGAAGACTACATTACCCACAGTCCACACGGTGTGACGTCAACTGCCGGTGTTCGCTAGTTTTCTATTCAAAGTGTATTTTTAATATATTGAACGTGTCGTGTGTCCAAATTCAACACTGAACTTTTCTGGGTCCCGATACATCCGCAGAGTGCGACGAACGGCCATCTAGATAATGGACAAGATAATCGCAGACGGCAGACACACAGAGAGTCCTGCCTTATAGTTAGTTACATTGCAGACATCGCGTCCTGCCTCCTGTTTACGACACGTGTGACAGCTGACAAAACGAAGGATCAGGCTTAGGTTCATGCTCAATGTAGCCGTTACTGATCAGTAAAAAAAATGCCTTGAACGGCCCGGGTCCGAGTCTTTGAGATCGGATCAGGACCGCATTCACCGAAAAACAATATCAGGGTCAGAGCCAATCAGAGGCAGAGTAGGGCACGTCAGAGCCAATCAGAGGCAGAGTAGGGGCACGTCTTCACAGAACGCGGGTGAGGAAACAAAATAACGCTCCACACAGACGGACCTGCTTAATGTCAGGCGCACCGGTGCGACCAATGAAAATGTTTTGTCGCACTCGACAGATTTTTGGTCGCACTCTGGAGCCCTGGTTTGAGTGAAACTAGTGCAAGGATGTGAAACCAGCTAACCATAGCATCACCATGACTTCATGCATGCAAACAGTAGGACAAAGACCTGCTTGTGTTCCTCAAGTATGACTTGTCTGTCTCTTCAATGTCCAATTAAATATACAGTTTATTTACTTATTTACTTACATGTTTTTCTAAGACTGATAGGAAATTCACGTATTATGAGATGTTTGCCATGTCTCAATGCCATTGTCATTAACATTTTCTGAAATGTTTCAGTGCCTTTGTTTTGTTACATATGTAACATTCAGATGGGAGGAGCCATGTCATGCTGCATGCACGGAATAATAATGTGGTATGTCTATATAATAAAATGGTGTCACTCCCAACATCTCTGCAGATGGAATAAACATGGTACAACTGAATGATGGCGGGAGTGACTAGACTGCCAGAGCGGAACTATATTTCATGACAAAAGACTCACCGCAATGTTTCCATGTGGCAAAGGTACTACATGAAGTATAGTGTTACATCCCGCTCTGTACTGCTGTAACAACACAACACAAATAAATACATTGTGATGGGAACTATCACAATCCAAAAGTAAACCTGAAAAGCTTATGTGTGCTGAACTGTGGGAGAGTGGGGGGGTGGGGTACTGTGAGGCGTCTCAGTCAGAGTACGCTTGGTTGCCTGTCTTGGGTTGAGCAGGGGGACAAGACGGGTCTTTCGGCTTAGCTTTGAAGCCACTGGGCCATTCCCTAACAAAGAAGTGCACGAAGTAACCCCTGAACCCTGCCCATGTCCCATACTGCCTCTCTGATAAGAGTGACATTGTGTGTGTGTGTGTGTGTGTGTGTGTGTGTGTGTGTGTACCTTTAGAATCCTCTTGGCTTTGACAGGTGTCTCCTTAGCAGCACGCACACCCTACAGTATCATGAAGAGTAGGACCAGTCAATACTTAGCTTCACACGTAGTGTATAGTCCGAAATACCTCGAATAAATAACTGAATAGAAGACATTCTTTTATTTAATGCCAAGGAATCCTTTGAATCTTGTATGAAGCACCTGCTAACCTTTGACACTGGTGTAATAGCACCATCTTCTGGTGAAAACTAAACAGTGCAAGAAGCACAGGGACCCAGTCACAATACAATTACATCTGAAGTTTGATTGAGGTCGAGGTTTGATTGATCATTTTTTTGGCCAATCCCAATAACAAAATAAGCATCATTATATATTCTGAAATACAAATGGTTCTCTTATAGTTTCCTCGCTTTCACCAACTTTCCCACAAGGCTGTCCACATCGCATGAAGTCGGCCCCTCTTCCTCACCTTGACTCCAAGCCGGGAGCGGAGATCCCCCACCTCCTTCAGCTTGGACTTGTAGAGCATCCAGCGGTAGCGCAGCTCCTCCAGACCGGGGTCCTCCGTCAGCTCGGGTCCGTCCAGGCCACCGGCCCCGATGCCGGCTCTTTGGCCGTCCTGGATGAGCCGCTGGAAGAGCTCCTGGCCCCAACCCACGCTGGCCCTCAGAGCCTGGGTGAAGTTAGAGCAGGTCATGAGCACCAATTAGTCAAATCTGCTCCACTTCCAAGATCGTAGGGCAAACACAGGTGTCACTCATAACACTAAATAAGGGTCTGCTACTTTTATGTATCAGGGCACCGTTGGCAGGCTTACCCTTCACTATTTTAGTCTACTACCCGCACTGGTACATAAAATTAGCAGACCCATTATTAGTGTTATGAGTGACACCTGTGTTTGTCCTATGACGACTGTGAAAAGGGTCTATTGGTCAAGTCATTACTGAGAGGGAATGGACTAAACACATTTGTTTTACCAATTGTGCCTCCAGGAAGTCATTATTTGTTTGGTCTATACTGAACACTGTATTTATAAATCTGTCATTGAAGGAATACAAATAGTATGGTAAAGCCAGATTGCCACAAACCCAACACCAACAGCTGCTTCGTGTTTAGTCTTAGCTGTTCATCAAAACACAAGGAGTCATTAGCAAATGATTTAGGAACTAATCCACAATTCACATTTTCTGCTGCAAGAAAGTATTTTCACTCACATTTAAATGGTGTACTTGCGTAACAATATAAAACGTATACTCTTCAGTGTTCCTTCTTAAGGTTTCTCTAGGGGGGGGGGGGGTTTCCCCTGGGCCTTGATGGCTCACCTCCACTTGAAACCGTTACCTAACCAGTGTTTACCTGTTCCTAGATCTGTTTTGTGTTTCCACCGTAACTAACATCATATTCACCGCAACAGAGTAAACACAGGAACACAACACAATGGAGGACATTGCGTTCTTTCTTCTCAGTATGTTGATGTTTATTACAACAAGGAGACAAGCTTTGTTTAATAAAAGGCTGAAGGCAATCGCAATTGATGGGATATTAAAAAATGTTGGGTTTGTGCATTGAATCCTATATCACGGAAATTGACGATGTTGACTAATTAACGGTCTGCAGTGTTTTGAGCTCCACCTTTAAGTCCGGGGTCAGTGTAGTAGGAACCTCAACAAATGGGTAGCGAAAAATGCACTTAAAATTAATATAATTCCAGAAAGGGAAATATGTCAATTATTTAAAAGGTAAATGTTGACTTGGAAGCCCCCACCTGTAGATTGTCCGTTCTGATCTTGAGTTCTTTTGGTCCCAGTTTCGCTCCCTTAGTGCTAAGGAGTGCAGAGAGCAGCTCATTTTGCCTGAGTAGCCAGGCTTCAAACTCCCTCCTCCTGGCCTCGTATTCTGCTGGACTCACAGCCTGCCCGCCACTCCCCTGGAGAAGCACCACAACACAACGCTAAAACTTCAAAGCGTAATGACACCATGTGTTTTATCAGCCACCAAGCAGTCAAACACATAAAAAAAACATTCAGGAATGAAAAAATAAACCATTCAAACATTAATTTAGTTTGTTAGTCTATAAAGGGTTTTATGGGTAAAGTAAATCAATATCTGATGTTAAATAACCAGTGTAGCATGGTAGATAATTTTTGTACCTTTGGATGGCAGCAAACTCACAAGAAATAATGTGGTTACTCTTTAAAAGATCAAACTTTCTCAATGACACCAAAGCTAAATAACCCAATGTTGAACTTCTGTAGACAGTAATTTAAGATCACAACCAATAAAATAATAAGATAAACATAAGATTTCTTTAATCAGGCTATAAATAGGAAGAATGACGACTACATATTTTCGAAAGTGGAGATAATCTAGTTAAGCAGTGTAATTGATCGCCATTAAATACCTAAAGAAAGAATGACTGATTTAATTCCAAAATGTCCCACCATCTGATCTCATCACTTCACACGACTACTAATCCAATTCGCTTTGTGGCTAATCTTAGCAACTGGCTTGTAGCTATTGACCGGGAAAGAACATCTTCAAACTCTACAGTCCCCCCCCCCACACACTATGATGCAACATGGAGCTGGCTGAGATGAAGCATTAGAGCATGGGGGGGTGGATTATCATACCGTCGTGCTCTGATTCCACTCCTGGAGATCCGATGCGGTGGCGGCACCCATGCTGGCGGGCCCTTGGGGGCTGCTGCTGCTCTGCAGGGGGGAGGCTGCGCCCCTCCGGAATGGCGTGAAGGCACCTCGCCCCTGGCCCAGACCCTCTGCCGCTGCCGGTCCTCCACTCCTCCTCCCCTCTGGGGTCTCGGCCCTGGCCGCTCTCCGCCGGCTGCTGGTTCCGCTGCCCTGGCCTCTTCTGTATTCCCTGCTGGCACCGGGCGACAGATCGTCGCTCGCCCGGTCAGCGGTGACGGTGGTGGTGGAGCCTACGGTGTCGCTCAACATGGACAGCCCTGTGACCAGAGCTATCCCTGGGCTCCGGCTGCTGCCCACGGCGTCACTAGAACCGCCCTTCACACCGCCCTCAGTCCAGCTTCCGAGATCGTGGCCGTCACCCTCTTCTTCCACCCTCCGAGCCCCACGACCCACGTGGTCATAGTGGGGTCGCAGCCCGACATCCACATCATCCAACCCCTTGAGATTTGTTTCCCTGGCAGAGGATTGGACCTGGCGTGGCCAGGGGTTGTGGCTCTGTCTGGGGGCGTCTTCATCCGAGCCTTCTCCACTGGATGCTCTAGACAGAGCCATGGTGTACTCCCCTCCTGCTGGGAGCGGTGCGATGGTAAGTGCACTCTTCCGCTCCCCCGCTAGTCCATCAACTCTCCACAGGTCAGGGGTGAGCTCTTCTGTGGAGCTGTTCAGCAGCCTGTGAGAGATACACACACACACACACACACACACACGAGAGGTGGCAGAAGAAGAAACGCAGTGAGAGAGATAACTTTCTTCTTGCACCTCCTCACTTACAGCCTACTTTTAATGATTTCTACCATGAGGCTGTTTTTACAGTCTTGCTCATTGGGGCTTCATTAGCTAGGGGGATTTTGTTTAGGACCCTGCGCTATCTGTGTAATATGTCGAACTGGACAGCAGCATATCGAGTTTCTCAGTTTCTTATACTCAAATCAGATCTCAGGCAATACAAAAATCACTTTCAAATCACAAACATTTCTGCGATGGTCATTTCTGATTGGAATGGATGTCCATTTATGGCCCACGACACTCAATTTGCACCAATTTCCACCAATGACAAACAGTTATTACAATGATAGTGTTTTGAGTCGTCCCTTTGAGTTGTATCCCCATCCCGGTACCTGTAGAGGTTTAGGCTCAGGTCATGCAGGGCCATCCAGGACTCTCGCAGGCGCTTCATGTCCCGCAGGATGTGCACCTGGCCCTCCTTGGAGGTGTGCTCCAGCACCCCAAGGCCCCGGGCCTCCGTCTGGTGCAGCTGCAGCTCCTTCTCGGGGAACTCCCCCAGGGCCCTCTGATACAACATGCAACGACAGGCTAGAGCAGTTCATCTACTGCAGGGCAGCAGATAAAATCGGTCAACACACGGCGAGTGTCCAGCAAAACATTGGATGCTAGGTTTGGGTGTTGTTCGGAATACAGCCAGCCAACAGATGGGAGTTCAATGCTTCTCACTCATAAAACCATGGAAAAACTTTTTAATGAGCTAAAACAGAAAAGCTAAATAGAATTTTTGTATATCTGAAGCTATAAGCAGAACATCGTTGGCTTTTTGAAATGGTTCCTTGACAAATGAGTAAAACAATTAACAGACCATCAAAATGCTAATATAATACACTTCAATCAAATAATTGAATAATAATAGCACTAATTGAATGCACTGTGTATATTCAGCCTGCATTTCTCACAAGTGCTGACACACACATTCTGTTGAAACAGTCTGGAGACACACCTCATTAATTCTGCATTGTGACTGCCAATAATCCATATTTGGATCCTCTTAAAGAAGAGTCAGAAATGTAATGAGTAATGGGTTGCAATAAAGGGCAAGGCAAACTCCCTGTATTGCAACTTTAAGTCCAGCAGGCCACGATCACATTTGTTACAAATTATCATTTGTAACATCTGTTCATTAATTGCCGTCAGAAAAAAACACAACTTTCAAACCTGATGATACTTTTCAGCGCAAGCTACTTTATTTCCCTCCACCTTTCGGCATTTGTCTTTGGCAATTAGTGACTTCACCTCTAGCCCTCAGACATTAGTCATTTCATCTAGGCTTCATAACCGAGGTTGCTATTTTAAAAACAGGCAGAATATTGCACCAAGTGTTGAGAGTTGCAGAGTGAAAAGTAAAGCTCGACGGATGACATTGCATTTTAAGTGAAATGAATCAAGACCAGTCCAGAACACACACACACACACACACACACACACACACACACACACACACACACACACACACACACACCTGAGTCTCCCGCCTAATTTCTTAAGCCCACGTGCTGAGGAGACAAAGCAACCAGGTCTGCATGTTAAAAAACAGACAAGCGCTCCTCTGTAATCTTATTTTAAAATTCATGTCTTGGGAGGCAAGCTAGGGGTGGGGGGCTAAGGTCAACAATGGCTGTGATCATCTGGTATGAAGGTGCTTTTGTTTTTTTTAATGAACAAAATGATGAGGGAATTTCCCCCCCCTGTAAATATTTATTTTGGACAATGTATGTGAGACCATCCAGAGTGTCCGCAAGAGTGTCACTTACTTATTTAATCTGAATGGCTAGTATTTGTTGAACAATATAAGGCCACGCCTGTATGCGGAAATCAATTACTGCCCAGCCAAGGCCCGATTCGTTATAAAATAAAACTCCTCGTCCATCCACATTGAGTTTTGGAAAGTTGATTTAAACGAGAGTGAGGCCAGACTGCTCTTCAGCGAGCGACTGAAATGTCAACAGGACAATCAGGATGGCCCCACAAGGCTACGCTGTGGCTAATATCTACAAATTAACCCTTTTTCTGGAAGCCATTTTCTTTGTCTCAATTCAAATCTATAATCCAGCACCATGCCTCTTTATTGCACCATGACTATAGATAGTATTAATCAAGTCCTGTGCTGGGAGCACTGTGCTTCTGGTTGCCATCTCCTCCTAGCATACACTAGCCTGTCCATTTTACACCTTTCCCTGGGTGCTGACACATTTGATTGGATGAGGAAGCCCCAGAGGTGTCCGATGGGTGTATACATCTCCAGTTCTATTATAAGGTCAATCCCAATGTGTCAGACACAGTCAGACCTGCCCCAGGTCTGACCTTGATGGCTTCTCACCCAATTGCGCGCACACACACACACACACACACACACACACACACACACACACACACACACACACACACACACACACACACACACACACACACACACACACACACACACACACACACACACACACAGCTCTCAAACCTGACTTGGATTCTGACATCATTACCCCAGTGGAAAGTTTGTCGGTTTACTTCTACTACTGTCATGTTTAACATTTTCCACTACAACTCATTTAAAACATGTTGAGTACTGTGAATTCAGTTAAAGAATACATACATGCAATATGTAAAATATAGAAAAACATTTTGGAAACCAGACCAGGGTGTTGAAATAACTACAGAATATTAAGTAACCGCATTTTATCTGAGCAAGTAAATACTACTTGCAAACTGTTTAGCACAAACACACACCTCTGCTTCGGGTTGCCGTTTTTCCACACTCCAGTCTCCCGAGGGCCCACGGAAAGACTCCAGCTTCTGCCTCATGATCATCAGCCACTTCTCCAGGCTCAGCAGGCCCTCATGGAAGCCCTCGTGCTCCACAATTTCATCCTCGCTCTCGCCCACTTTGACCTGGGACAGACATGCAGACGACAAACAGCACTCTGCTTAAAACTTTGCATGATGGAATGTTTTAATCTTTTTTTTGGTACTGCTGGTGCATCACGTTTGTTCCTAATTGTTTGTAACTTTTTCCCACTGCAGCCATGCACTTTATTTTGAACTTTGTGAGAAACCATGACATGGGAGAATCTCAATTGCGAGCTTTGTCGCAGTCGGCCTTTCGTGATGAAGTGAGATGAAGTGTGTCATCCTTATACAAATCGCTAAGTGGCTCAAAGTGGTGGATGGGTTTTATTATTATCATTTGTATTATTATTACACAACATTTCAAATAGGTTTGAATGGTGGTGTAATGGTAGGGTGAAAAAGTAAGAGTGCAGGTTTAAGGCAAACCCAGAGGAGCCATTACTTTATCGAGTGCGTTTACGGGTTCTCATATTTGAATGTGCATTGCTACTCATCCGCCAAACATGGACGGACTAGGCGTGTGATTACCTGAAGTATTGATTCTGACTTGTGAGGACTTAAAGACCATGTAAAGCAAATTCTGAGATTTGTTTCAAACATTCCACACATTAAAAATTCATTGCTGAAAATGTGAAAAGACTATAGAACCATTTAATGTAATTAATTGTGGAGCTAAGTTTTTCTATTTTTCACCATTTTCGCATTCAGGATTTTATGGGCGGGGCTGATGACGTAAGCGCTACGCCTTAGCATTGCCCCGCCCCTAACAACCAGAGCGTAGTTGTGTCACTGATTGTAACGCTCAATCACGAGTTTGACAGTTATTAGTTTGACAGTTAAGAGAGGCTCTGCCACCTCGGCGCAAGTGGGCGTGGCTTAGCGCCTTCAGCGGACACGTCCCCAGCACCTCAGTATAGAATAATGCTTATTTGTTCATGATTTTTAATCCTAATTTTATATTCTTTGTGATTTTTTTAATCATTCAAATTTGGCTGGGTGGTTAATAACACATTTTTCTATAGTGTGACAAACTCTAACCACAATTACTTGGTTTACACAGACTTTAAGGATATCCAAGGAACCTATGAAAGAATCATTTACAAAAATGAAGCAATGCGACATCAATGTGTATACTGCAAACACACCATGGTGGTGGTGGATAAAAAGTACTGAGATCTGACACACCAAGTAAACATTCCCTCTGAAATCAGTACCCGAAGAAAGGAAGAAAAGGTCCTCTCAAGTAAAAGTACATATTCATCACATGACCGCATTTTGATATGAAATAATATTCCTTCCTTTTAGTTTATCCAAAAAAAGAGTTGATGTTCTAGTTTTGGTTTGATTTGTTTTGGTAGGACCAAGTAACAAACTAGGGGTATTGCATACATCAAAAAGTATCAGCATTGGAATGCAACAGTATACATTTACTCAGGGTAAGTACGAGTAGCTGAAAATAGCTAAACAAGTACAGTACTTGAGTAAAAGTACTTTCCACCCCTGTGTATCCACAATAGTTGGATATTAGATATACTAGGAACACCGATCAAATTGTTTTTTGAGCATGGTGGCACATATTGTTCGTCTTTGGCCAGGTCACTGTCAGTAATTACCATGATCTATTATTTTCTCAGAGCCAGCAGGTTTTTTTTTTTTTTATAGACAAAGCCAACTTTTCTCCAAATAAATGCTCTGTCCTACACAACAAGCAACACACGTTAAATTACTCAAGTGAATTCAGTGAATGCATTAGCCACAGTTTCATGAATAATTAACTAATTGAGATTACTTCTACTGCATAACGCAGCATTTCCCTGTTTGGAGACCAAAACTATAGAGTCAGATGAGTCTCAATATTAATGAATGCACACAGAACGATTCACAAATGTATTTTGGGATTTATATATAAATGACACTCGACGAAAATATTTTTCAATGCACACAAAAGAGAGGAGGCCGAGCTGAGGTCAAGGACTCCCTGATGTTATATCTTGTAAAACATTAAATCCTGCATTCACTTTTTAAATGGTCATTTTTTAGACAAGGTCAAGTATAAATCTCCAATAAAATGTAACTCTTTAACAAAACCAATCATTCATAATTCAAGAACATTTCATGACTACAGATAAGGGAGCAACAAGCTTAATATGTTATGTTTCACTGTGCGGTCACCAAAAGATTAATTTGCACCTATGGGCACTCATCCAGACATTCAAGCAACGCTGCAGACACCACGCTCGGTTGTGCCCAACACCAAGTTTGTTATAGAGCTCAGCCCAGAAAGCATGATCAAATAAACTGTTTTTTACGATTCCCCTTTTTATTATTTAGTAAACAAATAATATTTACAAACAATTGACTTTTGGCTATTGCATACATGGCAACCTATTTGGAATCAAAGTTCTATCTAATCTAATAAACCAATCAGAATCATATCATTGGCCTAGTATGTTTCCACATACAAGGACTTTGACCTGGTTCTTCACTCTTAGTACACATTACAACAACATAAATAGTTTGTACATGAATGAAGAGAAACATGTTTGGGTGTGTTTGATAGCAGCCATAGATATGCATGATATGTGTATATGGCTAGCAACTCTAGTGACATGGACGTTGACGATAATCTAATAATAATAATACAAACATAAATATATTGTACATCCTTATATCTACAGAGGGGATGCAAGGGACATCCTGTCCTGTAACACTATGTAAACACATTAAATCAAACCCTCGAAGCTACGCTTACGTGATTGGCTGAAACAGAAGGAGCCATCTGTCTCAGCAAACCCACACACAAAAGCAATGTGGTTCATACACGACAAGGAGTTTGTAAACGCAGATTCAACAGTTTGTATATAATTGTAACATCCAAATATGTTTTTCATGAAAATTACAAATACTTTTAAATAAATATATTTGGGTATTTCTTCTACTTTTATTTAAAACAAGAAATATTTGTGTTCACCAGAAATACATTTGTGAACCTTATTTTTAGGGACCGAGCCAGTGAAACTGGAAGGTCCCTATTGAAATTGCTTCGTTTATTATTATTATTCTTATTTTTCAGCCGATTTCCTGCGTTTTTCATACCCTGAATATATACGAAAAGTCTTTTTTATTTGCCAAACTTGTCGGGGTACCTGCCCGCTCCTAGATTATATGCGTCACTTTCGTGTCGCACACTTAGAAGACCACTAGGTGGCGCTATTTTTGACCAAATTCCGTAACGCTCATAACTCCTGCATACTTGGACGCACATTCATAAACCTTATATCCACACATGCAGGACACATTGCTGCACCTCCTTATATAGGCCACGCCCACTTCCGCCTAAAAATATTTTTCGCTACAGCGCGTAAACTCCAACATACTATGTCTACGGGTTCCAACCATGCACCTTTCTCTGATTCGCACGAAACTTCACAGGTAGCATCTCCAGACTGTCCCATGAAAAAAAGTAATTCAAAGTTTTTTAATATTTCAAAAAATAAGCGCACTATAAATATTTTAATTTGTGTAAATTTTACGTCAAAAAAGCAAGTGGACCATTTCTCCACTTTCGTATGTTTGTTCGACACCAAACTGTAGTCAATAGTTCCTTATACCTCCATTAACCATCGTACACATTTTCAGATCATCGCCACTAGGTGGCGCTCTTTAAAATTAATAAGTTTATATCTCCACATCGGCAAGTGCGATTTCAACGAAACTTGGTAGGATGGTAGCACATGGCTCCCTGACGCTTACGTTAAAAGGAGAAAAAAATTCCGCCACTAGGTGGCGCTCTAATGTCAGCATAAATCACTGTAAAGATACCGTAATAGTTATGAATATGAAATTCACAGGACATGTGTAGACTAGTGCCCGGAGCTCTGGTACCAAAAATCATGTTTGTCGTGGTTGTAGCGCCCCCTACAGGAATTTTAAAAAGCAGCCCCGACACCCCGTTTCACGGATATTTATGAAACTCGGTAGGCCCATGTAACAGTCCACGACCTACAAAAAAGCCTCTTGGACCCATACCCCAAAACCCACCGGAAGTCAGATATTTTCATTTCAATTTTTGACATTTTTCAATTTTCGCCTCCTATTTCAACGAACTCCTCCCAGAGGATTTGTCGCCTGGGCTTCAAAATTTTTTTATCCGTTCAGGAGGTGGAACTTGAGAAAAGTTGTGCTATTTGCGACTCTACGTCGAAGGGCGTGGCCGTGGCGGGCCGTCAAAGTAGGCCATATTCAATTCTGTGATCTTTTTTGCAGTTGTATTTGAGCAAACTCCTCCCAGGGGAGTTGTCCCTTGGGCTTCAAAATTCTTTAGTTCACTCACAAGATGTTACTTGAGAAAAGTTGTGCTAATTGCGACTCTACATCGAAGGGCGTGGCCGTGGCGTGCCGTCAAAGTTGGCAATTTTTAATTCAGTGGTATTTTTTTCCGATGTTTGGGAACTAACTCCTCCCAGGGATTTTATTTGTTCTGCTTCAAAATGTGTCAGTACAGTCAGAAGATGGTGCTGAACAAACATTGTGCTCCTTGCGACTCTACGTCAAAGGGCGTGGCCGTGGCGTTCCGTCAAAGTTGGTTCTGTGGTCTTTTTTTCCAATGTTTGTGACCAAACTCCCCCCAGAGAATTTGTTTGTTCTGCTTCAAAATCCATCAGTGCAATCAGAACATGGTGCTAAACAAAGCTTGTGATATTTGCGACTCTACGTCAAAGGGCGTGTCCATGGTGTGCCGTAAAATTTGGCCATTTTTAATTCAGTGGTCTTTTTTTCCAATGTTTGTGAACAAACTCCCCCCAGGGAATTTGAAACTGGAAGGTCCCTATTGAAATTGCTTCGTTTATTAGGGACCGAGCCAGTGAAACTGGAAGGTCCCTATTGAAATTGCTTCGTTTATTATTATTATTCTTTTTCTGCGCTTTGACGGCGATTTGCACTATCTCAACGTATACGAAAACTCTTTTTTATTTGGCAAAGTTATCGGGGCTGGTGAAAAATTATATATTCTATGCGTCACGTTCATGTCGCACACTTGGAAGACCACTAGGTGGCGCTGTTTTTGAGCATTTTCCGTAATGCTCATAACTCCCGCATACTTGGTCGCACATCCATAAACCTTATATCCACACATGCAGGAATCATTGCTGCACCTCCTCATATAGGCCACGCCCACTTCCGCCTACATTTTTTTTTCGCTACAGCGCGAAAACTCGCAAATACTACGTCTACAGGTTCCAACTATGCGCCTTTCTCTGATTCGCACGAAACTTCACATGTAGCATCTCCAGACTGTCCCATGAAAAAAAGTAATTGGAAGTATTTTGATATTTCAAAAATTAAGCGCGCTATAAATATTTTAATTTATGTAAATTTGACGTCAAAAAAGCAAGTGGACCATTTCTCAACTTTGGTATGTTTGTTCGACACCAAACTTTGGTCAATAGTTCCTTATACCTCCAATAACCATCGTACACATTTTCAGACCATCGCCACTAGGTGGCGCTCTTTAAAATGAACAAGTTTATATCTCCACATCGGCCAGTGCGATTTAAACGAAACTTGGTACGATGATAGCCCATGGCTCCCTGAGGCTTAAGTTAAAAGGAGAAAAAAATTCCGCCACTAGGTGGCGCTCTAATGTCAGCATAAATCACTGTGCAAAGACCGTAATAGTTATGAATATGAAATTCACACGACATGTGTAGACTAGTGCCCGGAGCTCAGGTACCAAAAATCATGTTTGTCGTGGTTGTAGCGCCCCCTACAGGAATTTTAAAAAGCAGCCCCGACACCCCGTTTCACGGATATTTATGAAACTCGGTAGGCCCATGTAACAGTCCAAGACCTACAAAAAAGCCTCTTGAACCCATACCCCAAAGCCCACCGGAAGTCAGATATATTAATTCCAATTTTTGTCATTTTTCAATTTTCGCCTCCTATTTGAACGAACTCCTCCCAGGGGATTTGTCGCCTGGGCTTCAAATTTTCTTTATACGTTCAGGAGGTGGAACTTGAGAAAAGTTGTGCTATTTGCGACTCTACGTCAAAGGGCGTGGCCGTGGCGTGCCGTCAAAGTCGGCCGTATTCAATAATGTCGTCTTTTTTGCCGTTGTATTTCAACGAACTCCTCCCAGGGGAGTTGTCCCTTGGGCTTCAAAATTCTTCAGTACACTCACAAGATGTTACTTGAGAAAAGTTGTGCTAATTGCGACTCTACATCGAAGGGCGTGGCCGTGGCGTGCCGTCAAAGTTGGCCATTTTTAATTCAGTGGTATTTTTTTCCCATGTTTGGGAACTAACTCCTCCCAGGGATTTTATTTGTTATGCTTTAAAATTTGTCAGTACAGTCAGAAGATGGTGCTGAACAAACATTGTGCTCCTTGCGACTCTACGTCAAAGGGCGTGGCCGTGGCGTTCCGTCAAAGTTGGTTCTGTGGTCTTTTTTCCCAATGTTTGTGACCAAACTCCCCCCAGAGAATGTGTTTGTTCTGCTTCAAAATCCATCAGTGCAATCAGAACATGGTGCTAAACAAAGCTTGTGATATTTGCGACTCTACGTCAAAGGGCGTGGCCGTGGCGTGTCGTCAAAGTTGCCCATTTTCAATCGAATGTCAAGCTGTGATGCCATTTGTGCCATTCCCTAACCCTAATGTTAGCTACTACGAGTCTCCCTGTGAACGCCCCGGTCTACCGCACACTGCATGGACCGCGTCGGACGCCAACCTGTCGCGACACTATCCACGACACGCCCCGACGGACTCGGCGAGGTCCCGCACACAGCTCCTTGGAGCTTTAATTAGGGACCGAGCCAGTGAAACTGGAAGGTCCCTATTGAAATTGCTTCGTTTATTATTATTATTATTCCTATTATTATTTCTAGGAACTTTGCCGGCGATTTGCACTATCTCAACGTATACGAAAACTCTTTTTTATTTGGCAAAGTTGTCGGGGCTGGTGAAAAATTATATATTCTATGCGTCACGTTCATGTCGCACACTTGGAAGACCACTAGGTGGCGCTATTTTTGACCAAATTCAGTAATGCTCATAACTCCTGCATACTTGGTCGCACATTCATAAACCTTATATCCACACATGCAGGACACATTGCTGCACCTCCTCATATAGGCCACGCCCACTTCCGCCTACATTTTTTTTTCGCTACAGCGCGAAAACTCGCAAATAATACATCCATAGGTTCCAACTATGCGCCTTTCTTTGATTCGCACGAAACTTGACATGTAGCATCTCCAGACTGTCCCATGAAAAAAAGTAATTCAAAGTTTTTGAATATTTCAAAAAATAAGCGCGCTATAAATATTTTTATTTATGTAAATTTTATGTCAAAAAAGCAAGTGGACCATTTCTCCACTTCGGTATGTTTGTTCGACACCAAACTTTATTCAATAGTTCCTTATACCTCCATTAACCATCGTACAAATTTTCACACCATCGCCACTAGGTGGCGCTCTTTAAAATTAAGAAGTTTATATCTCCACATCGGCAAGTGCGATTTAAACGAAACTTGGTAGGATGATAGCACATGGCTCCCTGAGGCTTACGTTAAAAGGAGAAAAAATTTCCGCCACTAGGTGGCGCTCTAATGTCAGCATAAATCACTGTACAAATACCGTAATAGTTATGAATATGAAATTCACAGGACACGTGTAAACTGGTGCCCGGAGCACACGTACCAAAAATCGTGTTTGTCGTAGTTGTAGCGCCCCCTACAGGAATTTTAAAAAGCAGCCCCGACACCCCGTTTCACGGATATTTATGAAACTCGGTAGGCCCATGTAACAGTCCAAGGCCTACAAAAAAGCCTCTTGGACCCATACCCCAAAACCCACCGGAAGTCAGATATTTTCATTTCAATTTTTGACATTTTTCAATTTTCGCCTCCTATTTCAACGAACTCCTCCCAGAGGATTTGTCGCCTGGGCTTCAAATTTTTTTTATCCGTTCAGGAGGTGGAACTTGAGAAAAGTTGTGCTATTTGCGACTCTACGTCGAAGGGCGTGGCCGTGGCGGGCCGTCAAAGTAGGCCATATTCAATTCCGTGATCTTTTTTACAGTTGTATTTCAACAAACTCCTCCCAGGGGAGTTGTCGCTTGGGCTTCAAAATTCTTCAGTACACTCACAAGATGGTACTTGAGAAAAGTTGTGCTAATTGCGACTCTACATCGAAGGGCGTGGCCGTGGCATGCCGTCAAAGTTGGCCATTTTTAATTCAGTGGTATTTTTTTCCCATGTTTGGGAACTAACTCCTCCCAGGGATTTTATTTGTTCTGCTTTAAAATTTGTCAGTACAGTCAGAAGATGGTGCTGAACAAACTTTGTGCTCCTTGCGACTCTACGTCAAAGGGCGTGGCCGTGGCGTTCCGTCAAAGTTGGTTCTGTGGTCCTTTTTTCCAATGTTTGTGACCAAACTCCCCCCAGAGAATTTGTTTGTTCTGCTTCAAAATCCATCAGTGCAATCAGAACATGGTGCTAAACAAAGCTTGTGATATTTGCGACTCTACGTCAAAGGGCGTGTCCATGGCGTGCCGTCAAAGTTGGCCATTTTGAATCCAGTGGTCTTTTTTTCCAATGTTTGTGAACAAACTCCCCCCAGGGAATTTGTTTGTTCTGCTTCAAAATCCATCAGTACAGTCAGAACATGGTGCCGAACAAACATTGTGCTCTTTGCGACTCTACATCACAGGGCGTGTCCGTGGCGTATGGTCAAAGTTGGCCACTTTGAATGGAATGTCAAACTGATGCGATTTGTGCCATTCCCTGACCCTAATGTTAGCTACTACGAGTCTCCCTGTGAACGCCCCGGTCTACCGCACACTGCATGGACCGCGTCGGACGCCAACCTGTCGCGACACTATCCACGACACGCCCCGACGGACTCGGCGAGGTCCCGCACACAGCTCCTTGGAGCTTTAATTCCTATTATTATTTCTAGGAACTTTGCCGGCGATTTGCACTATCTCAACGTATACGAAAACTCTTTTTTATTTGGCAAAGTTGTCGGGGCTGGTGAAAAATTATATATTCTATGCGTCACGTTCAAGTCGCACACTTGGAAGACCACTAGGTGGCGCTGTTTTTGAGCATTTTCCGTAATGCTCATAACTCCCGCATACTTGGTCGCACATTCATAAACCTTATATCCACACATGCAGGATACATTGCTGCACCTCCTCATATAGGCCACGCCCACTTCCGCCTACATTTTTTTTGCGCTACAGCGCGAAAACTCGCAAATTTACGTCTAACGGTTACAACTATGCACCTTTCTCTGATTCGCACAAAACTTGACATGTAGCATCTCCAGACTGTCCCATGAAAAAAAGTAATTCAAAGTTTTTTAATATTTCAAAAAATAAGCGCGCTATAAATACTTTAATTTGTGTAAATTTTACGTCAAAAAAGCAAGTGGACCATTTCTCCACTTTGGTATGTTTGTTCGACACCAAACTTTGGTCAATAGTTCCTCATACCTCCATTAACCATCGTACACATTTTCAGACCATCGCCACTAGGTGGCGCTCTTTAAAATTAAGAAGTTTATATCTCCAGAACGGCAAGTGCGATTTAAACGAAACTTGGTACGGTGATAGCACATGGTTCCCTGAGACTTACGTTAAAAGGAGAAAAAAATTCCGCCACTAGGTGGCGCTCTAATGTCAGCATAAATCACTGTACAAATACCGTAATAGTTATGAATATGAAATTCACAGGACATGTGTAGACTAGTGCCCGGAGCTCAGGTACCAAAAATCGTGTTAGTCGTGGTTGTAGCGCCCCCTACAGGGAATAAAAAAAACAGCCCCGACACCACGTTTCACGGAAATGTATGAAACTCGGTAAGCACGTGTATCAGTCCCAGACCTACAAAAAAGCCTCTTGGACCCATACCCCAAAACCCACCGGAAGTCAGATATATTAATTTCAATTTTTGTCATTTTTCAATTTCCCCCGCATATTTGATCGAACTCCTCCCAGGGGATTTGTCGCCTGGGCTTCAAATTTTGTGTATACGTTCAGGAGGTGGAACTTGAGAAAAGTTGTGCTATTTGCGACTCTAGGTCAAAGGGCATGGCCGTGGCGGGCCGTCAAAGTAGGCCATATTCAATTCTGTGATATTTTTTGCCGTTGTATTTCAACAAACTCCTCCCAGGGGAATTGTCGCTTGGGCTTCAAATTTTCTTTATACGTTCAGGAGGTGGAACTTGAGAAAAGTTGTGCTATTTGCGACTCTACGTCAAAGGGCGTGGCCGTGGCGTGCCGTCAAAGTCGGCCGTATTCAATAATGTCGTCTTTTTTGCCGTTGTATTTCAACGAACTCCTCCCAGGGGAGTTGTCCCTTGGGCTTCAAAATTCTTCAGTACACTCACAAGATGTTACTTGAGAAAAGTTGTGCTAATTGCGACTCTACATCGAAGGGCGTGGCCGTGGCGTGCCGTCAAAGTTGGTCATTTTTAATTCAGTGGTATTTTTTTCCCAATGTTTGTGACCAAACTCCCCCCAGAGAATTTGTTTGTTCTGCTTCAAAATCCATCAGTGCAATCAGAACATGGTGCTAAACAAAGCTTGTGATATTTGCGACTCTACGTCAAAGGGCGTGGCCGTGGCGTGTCGTCAAAGTTGCCCATTTTCAATCGAATGTCAAGCTGTGATGCCATTTGTGCCATTCCCTAACCCTAATGTTAGCTACTACGAGTCTCCCTGTGAACGCCCCGGTCTACCGCACACTGCATGGACCGCGTCGGACGCCAACCTGTCGCGACACTATCCACGACACGCCCCGACGGACTCGGCGAGGTCCCGCACACAGCTCCTTGGAGCTTTAATTTTATATGTTGTTTTTGTTGATTTTCATTTCTATCCAACAATATTTTTTTGTGCATTAACAAATATTTTTGTGGAGAGTCTATATTTATCTATATACAATCCTAAAATACATTTGTGAATCCTTCTGTGTGCATTCATCAATATTAAGACTGATCCGACTCCATACAAAACAATATGTTTGTTCACGTAGTGTATATGATGTTGCATGAACAAATGTTCATGGTGGTATATTGGAAAACGTCAAAAACATTGACCTAATGTTGGAGTTTGGCATTCATCTGAGTAAAATAAGACAGTAAACATCCCAAAATAGCAAATGCTGCTAAGCATTGAAGACAAAAAAGAAGTGCAGAGGATTCACCACATGTTGGCCTCTCACTTCGTGTCATCACCTGACAGACATCTCTTTGGATTCACTTTAGCGAAAGCGCTGCACTCTGCCTGACATTCTGGGAATGAATAGCGCTAAATGCCCTGATTAGGGTGGAGGTTTTTTTCTTCATTGCTTATTTGATTTTTTTTTGATAAATACACTATGATCATCATGTTTAGCATAGCATGTGATTTTATTCAAAGGGACAACACTTCAGAATGTAGTTTGTAGTTTTTTAAAGTTTTTGTATGTACACTCTGAATAAATCAGGCATGCAAACTAGTGAGCCAAACGGGTGACAACATTTTATTTTGCCTGAAATCTAAGCAAATCACCCTTCAAATCAAGCAGGTTATATGTTTCTATAGGTACTCTGGTCCAGTGGCACACAGAAGTATGTCAGTGATATTCACACTCATTTATATGAAGCAGTTATTATTAGACTCCTGTCCCTAATTAGGGCAGCATTGAGCCTCCTTCTCAAAACCCCTCATTTAAAAAAAACAACTACACCAACCAACTTAATCATCAATTCAAAGGTTACATTTATAGTTTAGAGGTCCATATCAGTAAAATATCCATTATTATTATTTCTAAAGCGATCCTTTACAGTCTTGTATAGGCTATATTAACCATGGTAAATGTAGTTGTCGAGCATGACGGTGCCAGTACACTGGTATATCTAACATTGGTTGGGAGTGGGGACCTCCATCCTTATCACTAAAAAATACATTTTAGCATTTTAAGAAATATGACTCTAATCATATTGGGAGAATTATTACTATTATAGCATCAATCCAAAGCTATATGGCGCTACATAACTTGCCTGTTGTATTAATGTAGGAACTACCCGTTATTTGCAGGCCCTTCGTTCTTGCGGTACAAGGTTAACTAATAAATCCAATTAAACAAAAAATAATCTCATCTTAAACCAGAACATTCAAAACCTTTATAGATATTTCACTATTGGAAAACTCTTTGTAAACTCTCCGTTGTTGGTGTGTTTGGAACCAATGAAGGTGGAAAACACGGAGCGGATTTCTAGACCTTACACTGAGTTTCGTTAGAAAACATGTGGAACAGGATTCAGAGATGAGCTCTAAAATATGGCTGAACAGATTTGTGGAACGAGATCAAGCTGGCGGGCTAATTAGCAAACGTTTCAAGAGAGTAACTACTTAACGCCCACCTAATGTGCAGTACACAATCTTTACAGCATTAGTAATAAGTCAAACCAGTGCCATAAGTTCATTACTTGAGTCCATACATTGCAACAGCGGTGTCGGTAACACTCCTAAATGCAATCACTCTGTAGGCGCAGCTGAGTTGAGCCGACAGTTTTAGTGATTTAAAAATGAAATTAGCCAATCAGGATTAGATATTCATCAGGAATCTCTGCCGAGCAACTCAAACCACTTTTTTTTATTGGATCGGGTCAATAGTTTGCGATTCAAACTGCCGAAGCAGAGCAGCAGAACAACACTACAATAAACACCCACCCACAGATGATTTTACCCACCACCCACAGATGATTTTATTGGATCGGGTCAATAGTTTTTGATTCAAACTACTGAAGCAGAGCAGCAGAACAACACTACAGTAAATGCCCACCCACATATGATTTTAACCACGTATGAGTGGCCACGGAATAGACCCCCCCACCTCCCCAAAGAAGCTTAAGGCAGAAGATGACTTCACGCATGTGAGTGTTGTTTCATTGAACTAACATGTTGGTTTATATTTTCCTCGTATGACAATGACAGACGTTAAAATCGGATAACAATACGGATGCAGTGGGAGTTGGCCTTAACTTGGCTAAATTATTCTGTTTCTGAACTGTAACGCTGTAATACACAATTTAATTAAGTTAACCTGACGTGCTAACAAGCTGGCAAACTATCCATTATAAACAGGTTTGGAAGGATTTGATGGGGTAACGTTATAAAGAATTTATCATGACACACTTTAACTTTGATTTGGCAAGCTAACATTACTTTAGCAAATAGTTACCTTACATTAAGTTCGTTAAACAGCATATTACGGGGGATACCTCAAAACCATTATAGTTGTAGTACCGCAAGATTGTGGCGGAAAAGTCGACAAAGCAGTTATCTTGGTTCTGATTAGTTAAATGACCGCCAGACCGCAACAGCTGGTATGAGAAGACTCGAGACGAACGATTCACATGGATGACACGTCGCCATAAGCAAATAGTTTGTAGGTATGCTATGTTTTAAGCTTTCCTGTTGTGATCATATCACACACGTTGGCATAATGAATTCAATGAGCAGTGTTCAGTGGCATCCATTCATTTGAAGGTCTCTCACTCTACCATGGCCTTACCCGTACTGCCTTGTAGAGGAATTTCCATTCAGCAAAGAGTCTGTCAAACTGGGTCCTGTTAGTGGCGCTAGAGGACACCAGGGTCTCCAAAGCTGTGATGTGGGCGTCGCAGTCTTCCAGGTCCTTCAGGATCACCTGAGGAAGCCAACCCACATGTACAATAAGCTACGTTTCAATGGACCCTTTTCATATAGGTGTCATCTTAGGACAAACACAGGTGTCACTCATAACACTAATTATGGGTCTGCTGCTTTTATGTACCAGGGCACGGTAGTAGACTTACCTTCACTATTTTAGTCTACCAACCGTGCCCTGGTACATAAAAAGAGCACACCCATAATACATGTTATGAGCGATACCTGTGTATGTCCTCAGATGACACCTCTGTGAAAGGGGTCTATTGCGATTTAGCAACTCTCCATTTGGTTGTATAAGGTTTTATCCACCTTCTGGCCAAGCTGTTCAAATGGGCGGCTTTTGGATCTCTGAGGACGGGCTCAAATATTTGAGTGCAAAATTTGTCTTGCAGACTATGTCCGCTCGCCTTTCTAACATATCTACTGTTACAATATGTGCATATTGACATATTCCACGCATCACACAAGTGACCTCCTGCACTACGTGTTTAAAGCAACGGAGCAACATATAGATAGGTGTGCGCAACCAGGGGGCAGAAAGCATAGACAACAGATAGACAACTGTCAAGTTGTGCCATTAACTGTGCTCATCCCAAAAACCAGGGAGACGAACGAATGGAACAGACAACAGAAGCTATCATACCTTCCTCAAACTTGCGGTCATTATTTACTTATATACATATATACTTTGCTATTATTGCAATTACTTATTCATTATTATTATTATTATTATTATTATTATTATTATTATTATTATTATTATTAGTTTAATGAGAGATGAAGATTTCAAGGATTTTCATTTTTATTGAAACGAAAAACGGCTTCAAAATGTGCGATACCATCAAATAAATTGCAGCCATAGCACAAATTTATTAAGTCGTTTCAGTGCTGGTGACGTTAGATGAGAGCGCTAAATGTCCTTGTCTGAGAATATCAGAATAAGTAATAATAATGCATAATGAATAATGTTGGATTACTATTTCTTATTTCATGGGATTTTTGGGGTAATGCATATATAAAAAAAATGTTTTTAAATAAAAATCAAGCATGCGAATACTGATTTGGACTTGGATAACAGTCAAACCCATCTTTATAGGCAAGCTGTTCTGTAGGTCTCCATCCCTGTCTTATCTTTTGGTTTGTTTTAGGTCTGTCTCCCATTCTGCTGTGTTTTATATTGTAATGTATTTTTTATTACCTTATTTATTTATTCATCTATATAGTGTGTGGGTGAAGCACTTTGTAACTGTGTTTTAAAACGTGCTATATAAATAAAGCTTTACTTATATGATCTTCAACATAGTAATCAATGCCATTTTGTCACTCTTACTAAATTAAGACCGTCATTTAGAGAAAACGGGAGTCAAATCTTGTTTTTGCCAGTCTCCACCAACCACTTTGTGAACGTTCTACTCTGCTCCGAACTCCAGTTGTATTATTTTTGTGATGTCAAAGTGCCTTTTCCACGACGAAGGGACGCCTCGGTGTGTGTGGATGTGTGTGGCAGCTTTTGGTTTTGATGTCCACGTCCGAAGGAGGGTTAAGCTTCTTGGACACTTATAGTACAACGCCATGGTGTGTGGTGCATTTCATATACCAGCGGTTTTCAAAGTGTGAGGCATGCCTTCCCAGGGGAGTGCCAGAGAGTTTCAGGGGGGGGCGCGAGAATCATAATGGATGTTTAGTACCTCAGGTGAACATGAGAGTGGACACAGACGCCAGCAGAAAACAGAGGAAGTATGACCCTGATTATTTAGCCAGCACCATGGCTACCTGCCTTGCACTGCTGGTTTCTCTGGAAGCTAAGCGGGGGCTGGTCTGGTCCATCCTTGGATGGGGGACGAGGTGGTGCTGGTAGAGGTGTTGGAGGGCCAGTAGGGGGTGCTCATCCCTCTGGCCTCTGTTAGATCCCCAATGCCCCGGAACGGAGACGGGGACTCCGTCCTGTCTAGAGCACCATCTTTCGGATGAGACGTTAAACCGAGGTCCTGACTCCCTGTGGTCACTAAAGATCCCTTGGCACTCATCGCAAGAGTAGGGGTGCTAACCCCGGTGTCCTGGCCAAATTCCCAACCCGGCTCTTGTACCATCATGGCCACCTAATCATCCCCTGGGGCCGTATTCACAAAGCATTTTATCTTACCGCTAGGAGTGCTCCTAACTCGCGCTAAACATTTTACGTAGGAGTTTTTTCTTAAAAGTTATTCACAAAGCCGCTGAGACCTACTCATACTAAGGATAAATCACTAAGAGTGAACTAAGAGTGACGCGCCGTTGCTATGGATTACGTCGATTCTCGTGCACGAGTTTGGAAGTGGTCAGTACGGTGATTGGTTGTTCAGAGCAGGCGGTCTCTGTGGAAACGAGCCCACTGAATCACCGAAGAACAAGGAAATAGCCTCGGCTAGAAATTCCTATCAAATAGTTATGGACAGTGCAGTTAGCAGAATACACGCACGATGACAAGTTTGTGCAGACCACGATAATGACGTTGTAGCCTATATGCACGTTAAAGAGAGAGCGAAAAAGCAAACAATAAAAATACGTAAATTGCATTAATTCAAGGAGGCAATTAAAAGCACACTGCAAACTATTATCCAATGAGCATATCTCCACTATTCAACACTTTAAATAACAGCCCATACCGGAGGTGGAGAGTGGCGCATACAGTGATCACTATACTTTCCCTCTCTGGGCTGAGGCGTATTTCGCCGTGCAGGACATGAAATCGATTTCGTGTATTTTTGTGTGCCCTAACATATATGGAGGAAAACAGTAAACAATAGGCTAATAATAATAAATATGGATTCAACAAATAAAAGGCGACAAAGAGCTAATACGATGTTTTTTACGCATAGGACTAAGCGTAATCTTACATGTTATACTTTAACTGCTCCCGGTTGTGGATTGAGATAGGGTGTCAAGACGTCTTGCAGGGACAGCCGCTGTCACCCAAAGACACTCAACTGGTACATGGCGCCTCACGCCTCAGACCGCTCCCCATTAAAATACGCGGATCACGGGTAGACCCTGGCCACTTTGCAACCACATCAAGAATGTTAAAAGTTGCATCAACAACAATCTGCGTGTTGATGTATGTACTTTCTTTCTATTGACGAACACGTCCTCATCTTTTGATGGCGCAATTATTTGTATGTGCGTCCCGTCAACAGCGCCGATCACACCGGCATACCTGCATGCCATGAAGTTGGCTTTGATCCTCCTGTGTAGTTGTTGATTGTCCAAAGGAAACCGGATAAACTGTTGGATGATATTAATGGTATTATTTCAGCCTTAACCAACTTTGAACTGAGCTCTGTCAGCTCTTCTAGCCTGTATGTAAATATATGATCATTGTGGAATCGTGTGTGTGTGTGTGTGTGTATATTTACATATATGTATGTAGGCTACATATATATATATATATATATATGTGTGTGTGTGTGTATGTATTTTTTATTCTATTTTTATTATTTTATTATTATTGTGTTGTGTTGTTGTTATGGACCTTTCATGAGATGTGTCCTTAATAAAGTTTGAATTTAATTGAATTGATATGTGGTCTACAGAGCGCGTTGATGGTTTGGTTTATGGCTGACTGATGGTTGCGATATTCCTAAATCGTCGGCATTGCAAAGTTGCATTTTCCCTGTTGCTAAATATCGTGTTGCCAAACATTTTATTTCCTAATCGGGTTATTCCTGTTAGTCGGGGGTGTTATTGCATCCCGCACTAATTGCACAACAAGTTTTATACCCTCACGGTTTAGCCGATATCTCTTGATCAATTCAGTCTTCCATTGTCTCCAAAACATTTCGTCTCGCAGTCATTTTCCGATTCTTTGTGAATAGGTCTTAGTGAGTTAGGAGTCCTCTCGAGGACTTTTAGGCTCTCCTAGACTTAGGTGTTACTTTTAGGCCTAAAATACTTTGTGAATTGCTCTTAGTGAAAAAAATTAGGAGTCCTAAATGTAAGACTGACACGCCCATTATTTTTAGGAGTTTCTCCTAAATTCGCCAGTTAGGAGCTACTTTTAGCGCTAAGATCCTTTGTGAATACGGCCCCTGGTCTCTAATTGGTTAGTTTCGTTCCTCACCTCTCCGCTGAGCCAGTGTGTGGTGAGCGTTCTGGCTGCCGTGCATCACCCAAGTAGGTGCTACACACTGGTAGTGGATGAGGTGTCATACCCCCCCCCCCCCCCCCCACACACACACTATGTAAAGCGCTTTGGGTGTCTTAAAAAGCGCTATATAAATGCAATTTATTATTATTATTTAAAGTTCGGTTTTTCATTCATTGGTCCTGATGATGCTCCGCTGCCACAGAGTGTCATTTGCAATGAGGTGCTAGCTAACGACCGTATGCGACCATGTAAACTCCGGCGCCATATTGGCAAGGCAAGGCAACTTTACATAAAACAAACATTTAAAAGTAAGAATTTAAATAAAAATTAAAAAAAATAAAAACAACTACAGAAGAATAGAAAGAGAAAGAAATAAAATACTATAATAGAGCAGCATAAAATAATGATTTAAAAGGACATATTGCAAATGAAAGATTACAATTAGGGATGTGCGATAACCGATAACCGATATTGTTCAACTCTTAATTTCCGATACCGATATCAACCGATACCGATACCGTTATATGCGGCCACGTGAAACCTCCGCTTTACACTCATTGCAAACCGCAATAGGCTTTATGCCGAGCGTCACGTGACCAAACCGGAAAACAAATCTCCTGACTTCCGCTTGCCGGAAAAGCCGGTAGCAGCGGTAGGAACTGACGGCGACAGCTATTGACTTGGCCTAGTTAGCCCTTTTTACTGTTGGCGTTTTATTTGATTTTAACATCTGAATGTTAGTGAGAAGAAAAGATGGATGAAAAAAAACAGAAAAAAACAGCGGTTAAAGCTAGCGAGTGAGTCCGGGAGAGGGCTACTCTCCTCGGACACATTACGCTGAAGCCCCGGTGACGGTCTGGAAGTGTGGATTAATAAATAAAAACAAAACAGCGGTAAAAGCTAGCGTGTGTGTCCGTGAGAGGGCTACTCTCCTCGGACTTATTACTCTGAAGCCCCGGTGACGGTCTGGAAGTGCGGATAAAAAAAAAAAAAAACAGCGGTAAAAGCTAGCGTGTGTGTCCGGGAGAAAATAAATAATGTGAGCGCGGTACAGCGGACCTGAACCGGTTGTGATGAGACTGTTTAGCAGAATGCATTAGTATGTTGCGCATAGCCCCTATTTTACTATTCAACGTAGAAACTTTGAAATAATTCCAAACCACCGACATAACTACAGCTACAACTAGCGTCCCACTACACGGCCGCACATGCCCAGGCTTGTTATTGAGACGGCGCGGTGCGTTTGATGATGTCATCAAACCACGTCCTCACTTGAAACATAACCGATGTCTGAAATTATTTCAAAATCGATTTCGGTATTGATTTCGGTATCGGTTTTTTAAAAACCGATACCGATATTTTCCGATATTGATTTTTTTATGCCAATATCGGCCGATAATATCGGTGGGCCGATAATATCGGACATCCCTAATTACAATTTAAAGTGCTTTGAGTGAGCTCAATCATAAGCACAGGAGAAGAGAAGAGTTTTTAACCTGGATTTAAAAATGTTCACAGTTGGGGCTGATTTCAGTTCAGCTGGTAGTTTGTTCCAGTTTTGTGCAGCATAACAGCTAAAAGCTGCTTCACCATGTTTAGTTTGAACTCTGGGCTTCACTATCTGACCTGAGTCAGTAGATCTCAGAGCCCTACTGGGTTTGTATTCTACTAAGATGTCATTCATGTATTCTGAACCTAAACCATTCAGTGATTTGTAGACCAGTAGCAGAACTTTAAAATCTATTCTATAGCTGACTGGGAGCCAGTGTAAAGACTTTAGAACTGGAGTAATGTGCTCTGATCTCTTTGTTCTGGTTAAAACTCGAGCTGCAGCATTCTGAATGAGCTGCAGCTGTTTAATGCTTTTTTGTGGGAGTCCAGTCAGAAGACCGTTACAGTAGTCGAGTCTACTGGAGATGAAAGCATGAATCAACTTCTCCAGGTCTGTTTGAGACATAAAACCCTTCACTCTGGATATGTTCTTAAGCTGATAGAAGGCTGTTTTGGTGATGGATTTGATATGACTGCTGAAGGTCAAATCTGAGTCTATCAGCACGCCAAGGTTTCTGACTTGGTCCCTAGTTTTTAGAGAGAGTGACTCGAGATGTTTACTGACAGCAATCCTCTTCTCTTTATTGCCAAAAACAATTACCTCAGTTTTGTCCTGATTTAATTGAAGGAAATTTTGGTTCATCCAATTTGTTACTTGCTCTAAACAGTGACACAATGACTGTATTGGACTGTAGTCATCTGAGGACAGTGCTATGTATATCTGCGTGTCATCTGCATAACTGTGATAGTCTACATTAGAGTTCTGCAGAACTTGACCCAAAGGCAGCATATATAGACTGAAGACTAGACTGGTTAACAGAAGGGGTCCAAGAACTGACCCCTGAGGAACTCCACGTCATAGCCATTCGATTGGATTCATAACTCCGCTCTTCCAAGTAGGACCTGAACCATTCTAGGACTGTTCCCCTGAGTCCTGCCCAAGTTTCCAACCTGTTCAACAATATACTGTGATCCACAGTGTCAAATGCAGCACTGAGATCCAACAGGACCAGAACTGACACCTTGCCTGAGTCAGTGTTTAACCTAATATCATTTAACACTCTAATAAGAGCTGTTTTGATGAGTTGATTAAAAACCACTTTCTCAACGATCTTGGCTATAAAAGGAAGATTTGAGATAGGTCTGTAGTTGGTTAACATGGAAGCATCCAGCGTTCTCTTTTTTAAGAGTGGCTTAATGGCAGCTACTTTTAGGGATTTAGGAAACGTGCCAGATTGAAGTGAGCTACTTAGTATTTGTCGCAAATCTATTTGGACAGAGTTCACAATAGTTTTTAAAAAGTCTGATGGCATTGTGTCAAGACAGCATGTTGATGGTTTTAGATGCTGAACTGTTTCCTCTATGGTTTGTTGGTCAACTGTATTAAATTCTGACATCACAGTTGAGTTATTCCTGGGAGGTCTTAGGGATTATGTTATTTTATTGTTTTGTTGATTTGTGTTAATATTTAACCTTATGGACTGGATTTTTTCACTGAAAAAGCAAGCAAATTCATTACATTTTGCTGTGGAAAGGAGTTCTGGAGCTATCTGTTTAGGGGGGTTTGTCAGCTTATCAACCATAGCAAATAGAGTGCGAGTGTTGTTGATGTTCTTATTAATAATTTCAGAAAAGTGTCGCTGTCTAGCCTTGACTAACTCATAGTTAAAATTACTTATTTTAAAAAGATTTAAAAAATGACAAAATTACTTAAAATATGTAGATACGGATAGAACAGAAACAGAACGGTTAGCGACACTAGGGCTGTCCCGAATACCATATTTTGGGCTCCGGAGCTTCGGTAGTAATCGACAGCGAATATTCGAATATTCGGGGGGGGGGGGGGGGGGGGGGGCAATTGCCTTAGCCCCAGATGTTCCCACATTACTCCTTATTAGGGATGGGCATAATTAATCGATGATCGATCATTGATCGTTAAGAAATGTGTCGATCAATTTATATTGTTATCGATCAAAAGGACGTTGTGTTGCATACTGTGAGTCTTGAAGCGGTGCGGTGATCGCGGCTTTAGTTCCCCGTGTCTGATCGCTGTAATTCGGAGCGTGAATATCGGTTGAATATCTCTTTCTAACTTTAAAAAACACTTTAGTATTTTTAAGACGATAGTCGCACATCCCTCGTAACTACGCCGTGAAGGTGAACCGCACGTCCACACGCACCGGACACCAAAATACCAACACGTGTTTTCCATTTGCTTGCTGTTAAATAAAGTTGTGTGCAGTTATACGGTTAAATACGATTATTGATTAATGACCGATCGCGTACTGCGGTCAAGACAGCCGTCTCTCGGTTTTGCGTGGTCAAGCCAGCCGCTCCAACATTTTAAATACTTCCATAACTGACATTTTAACAAAACGTTCAGCCTCATATATGTTTTCTGACTAAGGTATTGCTTTTAGATAGTTCATGCAATTGTTTCTAAATGTGTGGCTCATCTTTTTGTCGCGAGCCTTTTCCGAGCGCCGGCTGCATAGGCCTATTGTATGGGCATGTCGGCCTTTTCCCCTTTTTTCAAAACAGTTATACAGTTTAATGCCCACTTTTACTGCCTTGTTTGATTATTGTTGGCCGATAAGTAGGCTACTTATTTTAATTGGAATACAGACTTAGTCTTGTTGAATCTCCAAACCTTTAAGAGCGCATTGTTCGGCTTTTACGAGCGCCGCATAGGCCTATAACCAGGGACGGGCTGCCATAGGGAGGTTCGGCCGGACGATTTCAGGCCGATTATTTTGTATTTTTTTATTTTGTGTATTATTATTTTTGGGCCGGTCCAGATTATTGGGCCAGTCCAGGACTGTCATAATACGGTCGTAGGTCCGCGGTGCGCTACAAACGCTACAAACTGAAGCCTGACGTTCACTGCTGTGAGTGATGTCACGCGCCCAAGCTGAGATGGTATATATTTCCACATCTTAACAGTCTTAAGTATAAATATAGTACAAGAATGTGCTGACAAAATGTATTTTGCGGTTCGCCTTTAGTGATGGCCTACATTTAGGAAAAAAAAAAAAAAAAAAAAAAAAAAACCGAATATCCGAATCCCAAAATTGAAAACCGAATACCTACCCAACGAACGAATATCCGAATAGTCGAATATTCGGGTCCAGCCCTAAGCGACACATAGAGAAATTGTCTCGCATGTTTTGCGTAATCTGATCGGCTCTTCTGATTGGCCTTTATAGAGACCACCGATCAAGCTATTTAGAACAAATATCGGCCGATAACGATTGGTGGCAGATCGATCGGGGCACCCCTAGTGAGAACCATTTTGTTTCTGTAATCGGTGGAGGTCTCTGATGTAAGTGACATCACCTGCCAAATCTTGCCACATAACCATCCCCTCCAATTAGGATTATTATAATGCAGTTATAGATTTTCCATACTATATAACTAGAGGAGGTTTGATGTCCATATTAGTTTTCAAAAGTTATTGGAAAATCTATAAATGCACTATAAGCTTAATATGGCGGGGACAGGATAAGTCCAAAATAGGGGGGAAATGCACAAAACTGGGACATGATTCTGTGGTCCAAACAAATAATCCAGATGAGGTTTTATGTAAATACTTGTTTGTTTAAAAGTTATATAGAATGACTTATTAAATGTCTCAAATGTCCAATGTAAAACGCAGCTTACTTATCAAGGTAACATAAGCTGCGTCCATCGATACACAAAATGATTGTCTGTCAAACTGCCAAACATGTCATTGACTGTTTAAAATAGGCTATGATCGTTGATATTGTCCAAAAGTTACATGGACAGGTTCGATAATGACTAAACCAAAAAAAGCCAAGTTTGTAAATCATAATGTTTTTTGTTACTCAGTTAACTAAAGCTAGCCTAACATTTCTTAGAATTACAAGAGGGCGGATCCTGTTTTTTATTTATGCAGTCAAATTATAGTCTTCAAGTCAGTGATATTAGGATGACACTTCAAACAAACATTAGCTACTAAAAATAGCGTTTTATCATTCCATTATCAAGCTTTACAAGGAAAAATGCAATACAATGCCAATACAATTTATGAATTGATTACAATGATGTAGTCACTAATAGGACCATAGTAGTTTATGGTAACAAAACGGTTTATTGCCCCCTGGCTGTGCGCGCATCCAACCATGTTTGTAAACGCGAAACCCGTCTATAGCAGAGCATATAAAACGGCCTATGGTCATGTTTAGTCTACTGTTGCAGGTTCTTCTTTAACCACAAAGTGTCACTAAAGTCCACGTTGACTACAGCGAACCCTGAAAAAAGGCTGGGCAGTGGGAGCACCTACGGGCCCATTGAAAACTGGAACTGGGCTGGCTTTCTGGGGGGGGGGGGCACAGGGGTCTTGCAGTGGGGGCCAGGCCCCCTAATGCCCTCCCATAGCACCGGGCCTGTCCTCCTTTTAATGAACCCTGCTGAAGTGGCCCATTCACCAGTGTTCATTAAAAGGAGAATAAGACCTGACAACTTGTTCAGCTGGGGATTATTGTCTCTGAAGTTAAAACTCAAATGTTCTGTGCAACAAAAAAAACTTGAGGATAAGAAAACTGACAGCGAAAAGATTGTCATCTACCAGGAGATGGATACATCCATTCAACAACACACACACACACACACACACACACACACACACACACACACACACACACACACACACACACACACACACACACACACACACACACACACACACACACACACACACACACACAAATTGTCACCTGCAAGTTTCCATCTTTCTAAATTGTTAAGGTTTCAGTGTGTGAGTATCCGCGACCCGTTTCATCCTCAGCTCAATTCTTTTGGCCATTTCTCTACCCATCAAACACTATAATCAACACTGATAGGGTCTGCAGTGCAACAAAACAAAACAAACAGATACACGCAGAACATTTTTTGGCACCAGGAGCAATGGTCAAAAGGTCCTAAATAGGCATTTATTTTGACTTTGTTGGAAGACCCTGTCAAAGTGACCACAAAGACGTATCCCATGTTGCTTCTGGGAAGGACTGGGCTTGTTTTTTGTGTTTGTTTTTGTTTTTGTGTCTTCTTGACCCAAAGGCAGGCTACCTGTCAGATAATGAGGATCTAAATCAATAAATAACCACAAACAAACATAGCCCTCACCCCGAGCTGGTCCGCCTTGCTCTTCTTGGTGAGGATGTCTGGCTGAAGGACGTCAGCCACAGCCAGCCTGTCTCGGAGCTCGCTCAGTGTGCAGTGGATCACCTCATGGGCATCGCCAAACTGCTTGGTCCTGGACAGCACGCCCTGAGAGGGAGGACAATACGGGCTTTATACTGTCTGAAAAAAGAGCTAAAAAACAACAATACTCTTTGACGCCCACCAATGACTTTTAGGTGATGCACATCGGTTTTCCTTGGTAGCCAACAACCACTACAATCCAATATTAAAAAATGTGACACCTTACACTCCCCCAAATTACACCCAACATCCTAGCCAGGCTCTGATGTGTGTGTTGGTGCCCTGTCTGCGGGGAAAAAGCTATTTAGCAAGCAACAGCATGCTAAATGGTTCGGTTTTCAATAGCCCACAGTCAAGGAAGTGACTCCTATCTTTTCCAATGAAAGAAGCAGAGAAGACACTGTGGGGGTATGAGTTCGGTGTAGCGAGGGTAATCATCTGTTTTTTCTACACCTGCCGACTTCAACATGTAACCTCTACTGGACAGCTGAAATTGTTGTCAAACCCTGCAGCGCAGCCCACGCCGTTATTGTAAACTTTGAGTATAGCAGCAGCAGTTGCAGTGGAGCTCCGCAGAGCAAAGCCGTAAGCCATGGAAAATAATTGATACTACAGTACAGCAACTGACGGATCCTAGGGCCATTTAGACAACCAACCTTCCCTTTACATCCCCCTCACTCTTACTTGAAGCTGGCTCTTCCTCTGCAGGAGCTGCGTGTGCAGCAGGTCGCGGTTGTGTGCGGCGGCACTCAGTTCAGCCCCCAGGCCCTCTGCATGCTGGGGCCCGAACACAGTGGCCAGCAGGTCAGCCCTGGCCTGCAGCAGGCTCAGACGCTCCTCCAGCTGGACGCTGTGCTTTAGCAGCCGCTGAGAGAGAGAAATACATTTTTTCCATTGCTATTTTGTATCTTATGCTGCATCTTAGTTAACTAGTGCTTTGGCAATGTGAATGTACGTTTTCCATGCAAATAAAGCCCTTCGAATCAGAGACAGAGAGAGACAGAGAGAGAGAAAAAACACAGACTTTATTAACGGTGTTTCAAATGAACAAACCAGGCAATTAGGGGCTGGAGCCGTCATCGGTAATGCTTTGTAAGTGAGGATTTGTGTACATTAGCACAGCTCTGCTGGCTGTCCAACCTGACACTTATCTTATCTCTTTGGTTGACTTGCTTTATTTTAGCATGTTGCAAACAAGATGTACCACGAGTTGGAAGATGAAAAGAAAGCAATCATTAGGAAGTTAAAAAAAAACATGCCAATTTCAAAGTGCACAACGGGATGTCTCATTAACAAACAAGAGGTTATGGAGAGGCAAAGGAGTGAGAGAATAACGTCATTGTATTTGACACATGCAGTACATGCAGTTTTTGATGAAATAACTTACAGGAACTGTTAGATAAGTAGTAATGGGGAAACGAAGACACCATTCAGTCCATGTAATAGTTTATCAGTTGCTCCCTGAGGTGGACACTATGAAAGCTCCTAACATCAAGTCCAGTGGGCCTTTGTTGTAGGTCATTAGTTATAGTGGCAGGCTGATGAACCAGTTGTACCACGTTGTGTGCGTGTGTGTGTGTGTGTGTGTGTGGCAAAGCTGATTTTAAGTTTGGTGGACATGAATAAATAAAAGTGGACACCGATACATCTGCAATCAGTGTTGCAGATTTCAAATAAAACAATTTTGGTTGATTAATAAGACGATGAATTGGGCAATTAGAGATTGTTTGTTTAATGTGTTGTGTAAAACAGTTATTAATTAGAATTTAGGGAGAGAATGGCCAAATGAATCCAGAAGACGTCAGTAATCACAAGCAAACCTGCCTCAGTGCCAGGGCCTGAAGTTAACTTTTACCTGCTGGATAAAGAAATTCACTCACAACACAAGCGTCTTACCAGACTCTGCGCAATCCTGGTTCACATCCTACCTGACGAATCGCACTTACCAGGTCACATGGAATGGCTCCTTGTCCAAACCCTGCTGTTGACACCGGTGTCCCTCAAGGCTCAGTACTAGGACCGCTTCTGTTCTCCCTATAAACTAGATCCCTAGGCTCTGTAATCACATCACACGGTTTCTCCTATCACTGCTACACGGACGACACTCAACTATTCCTCTCTTTCCCCTCCTCTGACACCCTGATTGCAACATGCATCTCAGAATGTCTGGCAGACATCACCACTTGGACGACTGCGCATCATCTGAAGCTTAACCTTGACAAGACTAAGCTCCTCTTCATGCTGGGGAAAGCCTGCCCTCACATGGACTTACTGGTGGAGGACACTGTTGGAGGACATTGTGGTATGTCCTTCACCAACCGCGAGGAACCTCTGCGTGGTACTGTACAATCAGCTATGCTGCACGGCCATCATCACTGTGATCGCCCGATCCTGTAGATTTGCTCTCTACAACATCCACAGGATTCCACCCTTCCTCACGAGGGAAGCAGTTCAGCTCTTGATCCAAGTGCTCAACATCTCACGCTTCGACTAGTGCAACTCGCTCCTGGCTGGACTCCCTGCCTCCACGATCAAACCTTTACAGCGTATCCAGATATTTAACCTACCAAAATCTTCCCATTTGACCCCCCCCTCTTCCATGACCTCCACTGGCTCCCTATAGTAGCTCGCATCAGATTTAAGACAATGGTACTGGCCTACAAGACTGTCAATGGTTCTGCCCCTACCTACCTCCAAGCGTTAGTCAGACCCTATGCCCCAGCTCGAGTGCTCCGCTCAACTACCTCAGCTGGCCGGTTGGGACCGCCATCGCTAACAGCAAGCAAAGGTCACACAGCAAACTCTTCACTGTTTTGGCACCACAATGGTGGAACGAGCTCCCTGCCGATGTCAGGACTGCAGAGTCGCTCACCAGCTCCCGCAAGAGACTCAAGACTCACTTGCTCAGAGTTCACCTGGACTCTAGCTTCCTTCCTCTACCTACCCGCCACCCCTCCCCAAAAAAATCCTATTATTGTATGTTGTATGCTTATTGTATGTTCGTACGTCCTGGCCCTCAAAAATAGTACTTAGCATCGTATAGCATCGTACCCTAGCTATCTTTGTTGTATTCCTTCATCCGGCATTCATAGAACCGTGATTTGCCTTAGTTTTAATACATTCAGCAAAGCTCAGTTTAGTTGTCTCTTTTAATAACAAGTAAGGCAAAAGCAATATGTAGGCCTAGTGGAACAGAGAGAAACTCCAATTACGGACATTTAAATGACAACAGGGTTTCCTAGTAGGCTATGAGGTTCGGTCAGCACTGGATGCCTCAACTCGTTGCGATCAGCCTCGATGTCTGCGGCCATAAAGTTTGAAATATTTGAAATAGGGTCAGCTAATATTGTTCTTTAGACTGAGTTAGAAAGATATTAATTTATTCAGCAGATATTCATGATCGGTAATAAAGCGATCAGAAGCGGGGAGCAAAAGGGACAATCAGCAGTGAAAGTCCCGGTGGGTCTAGCGGTGTTAACCGTAGGGCTGCCGAAATAACAGCGCTAAACCGGGAAAAAGTCCCAGTGTGTCTAGCAGGCTACCTGACGTGTCTAGCGGGCCACCTGACGTGTCTAGCGGGCTACCTGACGTGTCTAGCGGGCTACCTGACGTGTCTAGCGGGCTACCTGATGTGTCTAGGCGGTTACCTAACATGTCTAGGGGGCTACCTGACCTGCGGAGGCTGCCAACAGCGGCACTTCCCTCCGAGTCTGTGGCCATATACGGTGGCCAATTAGGGGAAATTGGGCTGAGATAATGCAGTGTTTCACCGGCCTATATGCATACAGCAGCGGCGCAACAAACAATGCATTTAAAGATGATTTACTATACAGTAGCATTTAGAATCTGAAGCTTTCATGTATCCAGGGAGACTCAAGTCTCAAAGCAGTCAAGTCTCATGTAAGTCAAGTCTCACAGCAGGCGAGTCCAAGTCAAGTCGCAAGTCCCCATTTTTGTTCTCCAGCTCTGGTGTGTGGTCCCTCAGATTCTCAGTAATTAAATTCTTAGTAATACAATTAAAACCAGTCTGGTCCAGTCTGGCTTCATCCACCCACATCCATTTTTCTTAGTGCAATGGAACAATATAAAAATCATAAAATTGTGTAAAACAAAAATGTAATAAAATAAAATGCTGAAAAAGTTCAAGTTCTAACCCTAACCCTGTTCATATTATATTGTTTACTTCATTCTTTATTGTTTAATTTAAGATGTAAAAGTGTATCTGTGATCGACAGAGTGGTCTTAATCTGGTAGCCTGAGATCGATTGGTTTTGTCTCCACCCACGTACCTGGGAAAATCACGGTATCTTCCTCATTACACTAAAGGGACACTGTCAAGCAGGTGGTCCACATGGCTCGAGCACGTTTAGGGCTTGATGAGCCCTCAGTGCTGCCTGCCCAGACAAACGCCTTCTTCAGAAGGACCCCTCAGGCATTTAAGGTGCATCCATTGGACCCTTACATAGAGGAGCTCCAGCACCACAATCCCTAGCTCTCATCACACCAGTGATGGCAGCACTATGGCAGCTATATGACATTCATACCATAGGTATTTCAATAACATTAAAATACCTGTGTCCCTTTAACGAGTTTGACTAGACCATTGAATATTACTCTGAGTGACTTTTATGACTTGATATGAATAATTAATATAACGCTAGCAATGTACAGATGGGGTTGTTTTTTTTTTCACATAGGCCTAATTATATTTCCAAACTCCTGACGCAGAATCGTCCACGTCCGCATCGCGATGCATCTTAGAATTGAGACATTTCTACACCTCTAATGATGATGGGATGCCATGGTGTCTGCAGGCTTGGCTAGTTCAATTAAAAGAACACTACCCCAAGACCTTTCTAAGTGCCACTAGAATTTAAATTTAAATTAATTAAATTTAAATAACTTTTATTAGCAGTAACCTAAGGTCACTGCACCAAAGCCACCGTGGCCAGAGAGGCAACAACATTGATCAATCCTGTCCTGACGTGGCCACACATAAAGATGCTTTGTTCCGTTTCACCAATTTTTGTATTTTATTTTTTTTATTCTTCACTGCTGCCTTCATTTTCAAAAAAAATAAAAAAAAAAAAAAATCTGGTAAATCAAATTAATAATCAAGGAGTCATATTACAGGATCAAGGATTTGGCCAAATAAAACATCGAACTGATTACATTTTTTACAATTCTTTAAAAACCTTTAAAATGTTGAAGGCCTTTTATTATTTGTGGCAGACTTCAAAATAAAAAGGAGCCGAGCCCAACCTCGGGTGGTTTGTCCAACCTCAGCATGTAACTCAATGCCACTGTCAGCTCCTTGTTAACTCCCTACTGGTTTCCACAAAATAAAAAACACGCCTTTACTTTTGAGGAGGAAGGCAAGGTCATCAAAGGCCATAAATGCAGACGCATCATCAATATTAATGTGCATTTTGAAAAGAGGAAACTAAATTCAAGAATGGAAAACCACTTCTCTTGACCACGGATATTTTGCTTTCCTCTTCTCATTGCCTTTTCACAGTAACGAGGGAATTGTCAAAGTTATTTTTTTTAATGCTGAGCAAGAGCATGTCTACAACCCTGGTATTCAGTGTCACAGCACACTTAATACAATGTGTTTTCTTTCCAACATTAACACCAAATCAAATGTTTCAGCCTCAGTGTTTGCACACTGTTTTGTTTTTATGTCTGTATTTACATATATTGTTTTATTTTATATGATGTGCAGTTTTTCATTTTGTTGTATTTTTGTATATTGTACTTCTGCACCGATATACACCAGCAAATTCCTTGCATGTGAAAGGTTACTTGGCAATAAAACTCTTTCTGACTTGATTCTGATTCGGAAGTCAAGCTGGCAAATGCTTAATTAACCTTAACAGTAAAAGGTTAGCCATTATAATGTGATGCAGAGCAGTGTCACACAGAGAACCAGGGCAGGGTAGTCTAGTGGCTAGGGCGGTTCAGGTTTGACTCTCAGCCAAAACGTTCCAGGTTCCCTACCCCAATGTTGGCAGTCTACCTGCAAAACAATTCACTGGACGTTGCTTTGGATAAAAGTGACTGAATAGTGTAAAGCAAATTTTAAATGACCAACTATTAAATAGTATGGGAACAGAACAGGCCAAATACAAGACCAAAAGGTAAGCCATATTAAAAGGTGCCAGAGATTTTTATCAACTGATTGTTTTTCCTTTTCATTTCTACAGTGTTATTTCAATAACGCAAAAAGCAAAACTACAATAACACAGCTTCCATAGTATAAGAGTAGGCCTACACCACAAAGCAAATAGGTGGTTTGAACATTGTGCAAAGTTTTGATGAAATTGCACAGCAGGACTAGCGCTACTCACCCGAAACAAAATCACACAGGTGCTATTGTGGGTGTCGGATCGCCATAAAAGGAAAAAAAACATTGCTTCCTGTTCTATTCATATTTATTAAAGTACCAACTCGTTATTATTAGTAGGTAGACCTTTTTGGTATCTTTTGCCCTCGTTTAAACATTGAAATAGCTGCTAAATAGTAAATACATTTGTTCACCAAAAGGTATTTGTGAACACTGTGGTAATATTTGCATACCATGATTGGTTTAAATCCATTGCATCACACTTTGCACGTATGAGCACAACACCCACTCATATTTAAGTCAAGTGAATGTGTGTGGTCAAAGTCATGCTACCAAAAGTTTTTAATCATAAATTAAATTGAAGTAAAATACATTTTACTCAGGGCCTTAATCTGCATGTTTCTACCATGTTTCATTTTTCTTTCATCCCTCACGTGTTCCTTCTCAAGGTTTCTTCCTTGATAATTAAGGGAGTTTTCCTTGCTCTTTGGGGGGGGGGGGGGGGGGGGGCTAGAGTTATAAAATGTGGCCTGTAAAGCCCTTTGAGACTAAATGTGATTAAGGGCTATACAAATAAAATTGACTTGACATGAAAGGCAAAATAAGTATGTCCCTGAAACTATACAATTTCAAACAAAAAATAGTGCATTTAAAATAAGTTGTTGGTGGGTTTTTTACCTCTATGTTCTGAACCAACATGGCGATGTGGGAGAAGTCTGTGACCTCGGCAGAAGCCTCCAGAACCTGGGAGACGCCCTCACTCCACTGGGTGTAGAAGTGAAGGGGGTCTTGCAGCACCTGCCTCAGGCTGGACTCAGATTCCGAACACAGCCTTACTGCCCGACATTTCACACTGGAATCACACGTTTACAAAAGCAGTTTCACCAAAAATGGTTGAGGATACTTCATTTATTTTTCCTCCACAAAATAAAAGCATTAATTTTTATTGAGTTGACCTCATATAAATGAACTAATAACTGGTGTTTGGTGGGTAGTATAAGTGGTGTATCTGTATTCTAAGCAGGGCTGCCCTGTTACCATATCTTGCATGAGCATTAATCTCATGTTTTCACTTAAATGACATCCCACACAGCAAAATCTATTATAAATAGCAAGGTTAAGTATGTTTGCTTGTAACAGCTCGGTATTTGTGTTAGCATTTAAACCAAATACACCTCACTGACATCCCTTGTCTTGTTTTTATTTTTTATGGCATAAACAGTGTCAAGAGGTGATAACTTCTAATGACACATGCTAGCCTCTTTAGCTTCAGGGGGCCCAAACACTTGGGAGAAAACCTTAAGATTGTCACATGGGACTGGAACCATCTGTTCAGATGCTGAACTTGATGCCACCCTTTTGTCCTTGAGTGGGCAGCAACATAATTATGTCAATGTACCAAAGGCGGTTTGGTCTTCTAAATCAAAATGAGGGTTACCTTTTTAGTCCCTGCTTAAAGACAGACAGACAGAACAGACATGTTGCTGCCAAGTGACATCAGCAATCATCGAGTGTTGCTGCCAAGTGACATCATCAATTGAGCAATTGAAAAAAAGTGTATAATATGATAATCATATTGTGCGTAGTAAGATACACTTATGTCCTACCAATTGCTCATTTCAAATTAGAAGTGTGACTGAGCACTACTTATTTTTCAGATTGTTTCCTCAATGAAGGCCCCTGAACTAATGGTTCATACTTGAATTCAGAGTAGAGAGATGCGTATTCATCTGCTGCAATTGTTTTTCTCCATCGCCTAGGAAGGCTTTTGATGTCGAAGAATATATTAATACACTTGACTTCTGTAGCAGCACTGATTCTTAGGGAAAAAAAAAACTCATTATGTTTTTAAATAGTTTAGTTGGACATCGACATATGTCGAGCAAAATTGCTATAATGATCATTTATTTATTATTTTTTACGTGAGTTTCGAAACAGCAGCAAACCAAACCGCAAACAACTGCAAGCTATGTATGTGTTATGGATATAATATAGCACCACAATCCACCTCTGGTGTTCTTTCACCACGGCCAGGACGTCGTCTGACAGGTGGCGGGAATCCTCGGGGAAACGGAAGAGGTCCTTGAGCTGTGCCTTAAGGTGCTCCATCTGGGGCTCCTCAGATATCAAGGCATTTCTTACACCCTAAGAACAGACAAAAACAATTAAAAAAAAGACAAAAACAGACATTATTCCTTTGGCCTGCGTGATTTTTCCCATAATTTCTAGTACTTTAATGTTATTGCATATTTATGAAATCAAGCTGCCGACCTATGATGATGGGGACACCAATTGTCAGTGTCTGCTGAAGGAGGGTGCCATGGATTGGAAACACTCATCTTGTGTAACTTCTAACAGCCCTCTGCACACATTTAAAATGCTCAGAACTTGTCAGAGTATGAAAAGGAGTGTAAGCTGTGAAGATTTGGGTAATTTCTTTTGCTGCTACTTTTGAGACAAAAATGAAAATCAACATTTTGCATTAAGAGGATGTGACAAGGTTGAAATGGACGAGGGTATGAGCATGTGACCAACACAAGGATATTATGCGTTTTATTTATGACATTGTAATGAATATTTGAAAAGTGAGGCTTTTGTCCTCTTGAAAATGATCATATTTAAAAAGGCTTGAGTGAAATCAAAATATATCCAACATACCTTTCTAACCATATGGTGTAAATTAATGGAAGCCAAAATAAAATATTTAACAACTTACATTTTCCCATAGCGCCCAGTCTTAGTTAAAGCCATGTCATTTTAGAATAACAGTGACCCTGGAATTGGCTCTAACGATTACACGATAACATTAAAGCCATCACTCAGACTCTTTCTCTTTTCTAATTGTACATCATTGGAATTAATGTGGTTTATGTTTCATAAATACCATGAGTCATTCTGAGTAAGTTAGCAGTTTTGATGGATGGGTGCATTTAACAAAAAATGTTTAAGAAGATGGTTTGCACAAATACAAAACACACACAAATGTTATTTGGAGAGGAATTGCTGCAAATTAAGTTAAACAAAGAGCAGCTGCATCTTGCAACCTCAGGGGACTGGAAAGCCATTATCTCATGCAGCATCAAACACTTTTTAAAAACATTGGTGGAAAAGGATTTCTAGATTATTTTTCTTCACAATGGAGCTCCAATTCAACTTTGCATTTTTCATAGCCTTTTAAAAACCCGGACCATTACAATTGGTTCCAATCCCTTGGTTGACAAAAAAAGTGTTTTCTAATTCTGTAACGTATGTTTTTGTGAGACTGGTTTTCTTTTGAGACAAAAAAACAGGTGTATTTGGAGACAGGGAAGTATTTTTTTTTTTACAAATAGAGGATTAGTCACAGAGCTGTACTACTATTTTCTGAATCATGTTAAATAAATGTTATTTAACTGGATCCCCCCGCAAACACGTGGGAGGCATTAGCCAATACTGCGAATGAGTTTAACACTGGAAGATGTTTAATGTCCTGCTCCTTAGAGTAGGTAGGTCATTAGACTGCTACTGCTGACCTCTTCGGTGCAGTTAAAATGGACTGCTATGAATTATTCACACTTGCTTGTTAATATGCAGGGTATGGAAAAGTATTTTCTTTTTAGGCACAGGCGTGGGGGTGTCTTCTCCAGGGCTTGCTACATATCCTGGCTGTAATCATAATCGTTAAATTAAAGTCAAATTTGAGGCATTTGCAGAAAAGCAGCTTGTCTAAAAGAAAGACAAATAACGAACTGCATTCCCAACTGTGACATCCAAAAAACCCAATCCCAGCTCCCGAGACACGTGCCATGTCTTCATAGATTTTCATGACAGCAGATTCCGTCCTTGGAATACTTTTTGTTGTTTCTCCTTTTCACACCCGAACACCTCAGGTCGCAGTGTCTTTTACAGTCAGTGCAGAACTGACAAAAGGTGATAGTTCTCTCTCTCTCTCTCTCTCTCTCTCTCTCTCTCTCTCTCTCTCTCTCTCTCTCTCTCTCTCTCTCTCTCTCTCTCTCTCTCTCTCTCTCTCTCTCTATTCTTTCCTTACCCTGGATATTCAAAGCAAAAAGGATTGCAACAGGGATATGGTTATTTCACCATCATGCTATGCTGCAGTCGTTGTCAGACCTTATCGTCGCATAAACAACGGGAGTGGGAAAGCTGCTGTGTGTGACCGGGTGGTGGGAGAAAGGGAGAGGGTGAGGGAGGGAGGGATCGAGGAGCGGCTGTGCACGAGGTCCGCCGGGTGTGAGTGTCTGTGCTAGACAGAGCTCTTCACACTATGTAATTACCTTCCCTAGCAGCACCACCACTGCTGCTGCTGACACTGGGAGGGAGCTGCTAAACTTTAAAACCGTTCCCCTAACCATGGTGGGTTCATGGTCAGACAAAACTCTGCAAGGTTCCAAGGTCTCACACACACACACACACAAATGGAGGGGGTTTAAGACAGCGAGTGAGAGATTATTTACTTATTTATTATCGTTACTTCATGACATGGATACTATATGGCTATGTGCATATTGTGATTATTTCTGATGGATATTATGACACCATGTGTATATGACACTATGCCACCTTTATAGTGTATCTTTGGATGCATATCCTAACCTAAGTTGAGTCCACCATCTCGGGATGCTGTGCAGAAGAAAGTCAAACCTGCCATTATGTAATCTCACTGTGTGGGCCCTGCCTATACTGTAAAGACCTGCATATCCAGCAGCCACCTCATAACATGCATTCAGGTACGTATACATGGTGACATTGGACTCATCCAGCACCCAAGACAACTCTTTCAACACAGCCATAAACACACACACGTTTTGTCAAAGCTATAATCAGAGGAGCCACCACTCTTGTGCTACGCTATGCTTTGTAGACGTCGCATTTAAGCACGTTGTAAATCACAAAGGAATGACGAAGTTATAGTTATGAGGAGAGTGTGAGTGGGTTTATTTTTATAACCCCCTTTAGGGGAACGTCAAAACAGTGGGGCATAAAAAGGTTGGAGGGGTGGGGTGGAATATCCCAAATCTCCATAACAACTCCTGAATTTGGTTGAGGGTCATAAAATCTTTGACAAATTTCAATCCGGCTTTCGCCATAAACACTGAAACCACATTACTAAGAGTGACTAACGACATTCTTATGAATGCTGACAAAAGGTGAATATGCCATTTTACTTGATAGGTTGCATAACTGGGTTGGCATTTCTGGTACAGCTTTAAACTGGCTTCATATGTACTTGACAAATAGATATTTTAATGTTTGTATTAATAATCATGTGTCCTCCTCCACACCTCTGCTGTGTGGAGTTCCTCAACACTGCTATGCCAAAGATTCACAGATCTATTTCTCTGTCAAACCCAACCAACTGTCCTCACTCCATGATTGCTTAGCCGCCACCAAAGATTGGATGTCTCTCAATTTCCTCCACCTAAACCTGACAAAACTAATTATTTTCATTGAACCCGATTGCTTTGCCACTACAGTTGATCAGTTTATTGGTCCACTTCACCCATATATAAATTCTACCGCTAATAATCTTAATCATCTTTGATCAGTATATGACTTTTGACCAGCATGTTACTCAGCTCATCCAGTCCTATTTTCTTCAGTTTAGAAACATAGCAAAAATCAGATGTATCCCGTCTTCCACGGATCTTCTTGAACTATTAATTCACACTCATTTTCTCCCCTCTAGATTATTGTAATTCCCTCAACATGTGCCTCAGTCAAGCTGCTCTAAACCGTTTACAGCTGGTTCAAAATGCAGCCACCAGGCCTTTAACTAGGACTAACCTCTGGTCCCACATTACCCCTGTTCTTGCATCCCTCCATCGGCTTCCTGTAAAATTCAGAATAAAATATAAATACTGCTGTCTACATATAAGGCACTGCATGACCTTACCACCAGTTACATTTCCGATCTCCTTGTTATTCATTCCACTTCTCGACCACTCTTCCTAAAATCTCTGCCTTTTATCCTCCAACTGCAAAACAAAAGGTGATCATGCCTGTGCTGTTTTAGCCCGAAACCTCTGGAATCACCTTCTCCAGTCCATCAGATTCCCCAGTCTGTCCAGTCTTTGGACGGTTTTAAGCTGCTTCTAAAAATACATTTATAGGCAAGTCTTTCTGTAGGTCTCCATACCCATCTTATCTTTTGTTTGTTTTAGCTTGGTCTGTCTCTCATTGTGCTGTGTTTTATATTGTAATCATTTTATCTTCTAACTATACTGTAACCGGCCTAATCTTTTCGTTTGGTCTCTCACTTTGTGGTGTTTTAATATGTAATATTTTTTACAGTATTATATTGTTTACTTGGTAATATTTTTTTAAATAAATTGTCATTTTGTTTTGACCTCATTTACTTATTAATATTTTGTATGTGTGTGTGAAGCACTTTGTAACTGTGTTTTAAAAAGTGCTATATATATACAAAGTTTTACTTACTTACTAGTGGTTATTTAAATAACATAGGCGAGAAGGGACGGATTAGTCCAGTAAACTGGTGTAAGAAGGATAAGGAGGTAAACAGAGAAAGGAAGAGTGAGGAGCAAAATATTTAAAAAGGCATTTATATGCTGAAAGGATGCTGCATGGTGCACAGCTGGATGGTGTTGCAGCAAAAAAAGGTAAGGGCAGAAAAATATAACAAAACAAAACAAACAATAGCCATACATATATTATATAGTTGGATTGAAAAACCACTAGGAGGAAGAGAACATTTCCCCACAGAGGGTTTTATGCTCTTCCTCCTGAAAAGAAAAAGCTGATCACAGGTTCAGGACCACCAGGGGAGTGAGCAAACTGCATAAACAGCAGTTTTACATGCAGATGTTTTTTTTTTTTTTTTAATAACAGCCATCGTCGACACTAGAGTACGATTGCAATTGGAAGTTGAAGGGGTATTTTGAAGAGGCTAGCCAGCACAAACAAAAAAGACTTGGATTGAAAAACGCAGCAGTAACTTTGCAGTTGTAATGTAGCTTTTTGAGTTAATAAGTGGCAGATAGCGCATCACCATTCGCATCATTCATCCGACTTCGCGTCTTTCAACCAACAACACCAGCGGCGACTATTTACTACCATTTACCATTTAGTCATGCTTTGATCCAAAGCAACTGATTTTTTTTTAGATACACGTCATGAATAAGCAGCTAGAGGTTAAGGGCATCTTGCCCAGGGATGCCTGCAGGTAGATTATGGACATTGGGGTTGGAATCCAGAACTCCCCATGTCATGAACACCCTTTAACCACTACTATCCTGCCTCTACTTGAATGGTGGTTGAATGGTGGTGACCCACTGTGTATTTCCTCCAGCGGCCCACTAGCTGCTCCTCGTTGCCGTCGGCCCTCTCTCCGCCGGCGCCGGCCCCTCCCCGGCCCTCCTCCAGCTCCCGGCCCAGCCCCTGGAGCAGCAGCTGCAGGCGGCCGATATCTTGGCCCAGGCGCTGCTGGCGCACCAGGTACTGGCTGTGGGCGTCCAGGCTGGCGCGTAGGCCCTCGCCCGCCTCCGACAGGTCCTGCCGCAGCCGGAGCCAGCTCTGCCGCAGCTCCTGGGCCTCCCGGGCTACCTGCTGGGCCCCTGCCGGGGAGGTGTTTCCCTGCACTGCCTCCGCCACACCCTCGACGTGCCGCAGGGTCATCTCCTCACCGGCCACGCTGCTGTCCAGCACCTAAGACATTAAAGAACATGACAAAATAAAGGTTTCTGGTGCATGCCAAAGGGCCACGCTGTAGTGGTCGCCTCGTGAGACCATCCAGATATTCAAGTTTGTGCTTCTCTATGAATCTGTCTGGCCTTGACTGGGCAGCAATTGATTTCCACATATCGGGGCAGCCTTACTTCAAAAGTAAGGCTGCCCCGTTAAAAGTTAACAACATGGTTTTGTTATCATATGTTATTATTTATTATGAAACATTTCTACATTTTCCTCGGCATGGTTTGGTTGATTGTTAAGTAACACCACAATTAAAATGTGGCGGTGCATTGTACAAACAGAAAGCTTTTGCTAAGTGCTAAATATTTAGTGATCAAATCAAAGCAACCTAGAAAGATCTATCCATGCAATGGTAATCGTGGCTCACTTGTAAGGCATGGAACCGATTTTCAGGTGAGTCGTCCCTCTCCAGCAGCTCGGTGAGCTCCTTGGTCTTGGACAGCAGCCAAGTCTGGAAGTTGTCAACACAGCCCAGATACATCTGATGCTCCTCAGCCATCTTCTGCAGCAGGGAGAGCCGCTCCTAAGCAATAGCACACAAGTCCCAAGTACCATTTATTACACTTTTATTCATTTGCATCATTATTTTATTCATGTATCTTTTGCATTTTTAGGGTCAGGCATTCAGGTGGTAATGAATAAATGTGATTCCCATTTGTAATACATCAATGATTGCTACCTCACAAAAAACAAAACTAATTCAGTGCATTCTTGAAATAAACAGGTGGTGTAGAAATTCTACATTTACAAACATACATCACTGGGTTGAAATAAATAAAAGAATGTTCCCCCATCCTTGGACACAAAAAATGGAGACTTGAGAGGCGTGGTTCGTGATGGAGTTGGTGGGTCCCAATCCTTCATCTTATACTCTGCTACGTGCAGACAATAACAATGCAGATAATCACAAGTGGTAGAGCTTTAGCTGGAGAGGTCTTCCTGATTTGGCTTTGCTTGTCCAGAGACCAACAATTTGTATAATGGTCCGGGGCCAATCAGCATTTGTGATGTCCTCAAATATAGGGATTACACACCAGAGATGTGGAATGCCATTGTGTCTGGTGGCGAAACTGTAAAAGGCTTCGGCTTCAGGGCTCGGGATGCCATTCCATCCTAACGATGGCCAAGTGGGCCAAAATATGTCATAACTGTAGCTGTGTCAGTGTCATAGAGAACAGACTGTGATATACATTTTTTTTTAGTTCAAAATCCTTCAGTAATACCTCAAGAATAACTAGGGACCAGATTGTTGTAGGAAGTTAGTTCTTCTAACTAGGGAGGTATATGCACTAAATGAAATGCAAATCTCATTTAATGAAGGACAAGATTACACAGTCCTGCACCGCCATTAAAAATGTTCCAAGTAAATCCTTTCGGAAAATGTAAAGCCAGCCTAATGGCATTCCTTTTGAAAGGGTATGGTCATCCATGTTGAATAATTTACCACTGGTTTTAAAAAGGTCATTAACATAAATGGTGGAAGAGATTCCATGCACTACATTATAGCAAAAACTAATGAGAAAAACTAAAAACTAACTAACCAAATGACTCAAGATGGTTACACAATCATGCAAATTCAATCAGCACCAATAAAAGCAGACAAATAGCTTGCTGCCAACTTCGTCCCAATGTAAACTTTGCTAACACTACCATGGAATAGAATAACAGTAGCATAGCCTTAATTCGCCACCAACCCCGATTGTATGAATAAATGAGAACCACTAATGAAGTGAGTCTACCCACTAGATACCGGCGATGGTGAGCAATTCATGTTAGCTTGCCTGAAAATGTCTGACATTTTCAAGAGCCACGTGAATGGCAATGCAGAGAACATAGTCATTGTGACTGGCAGTTGATAAGGGCAACTAGCATGAATAAGGCACTACATCTGTGTTTGCTAACGTGACGTGTGTGAAATTGATGACTGATGGCGAACAAACATGCATACATTATGCTGCAAACTAAATGTGTTCTGTCAATATTTGGTAAAACGTTTTGTTTGGCAGCGCACAAAAAAAAGTCTTCCCTTAACCTACTGGAGATGTGGGACTATGATATTATTACAGCAAAATGGAGACGGCAGTTATAAACCCAGTGGTCGCTGCCTCAGACCCTTAATGACAAGAAGTTCCTCGAACAGAGCCCCACATACACATTTAATAGCACACTTCCCTCGTGGGTATAGCATGCCTTTATCCATTGCTTGCGGTTGTTTTACTTACTTAGAGTACAGAAATGCATTGTGGGCCATTGCTGTCACAACCTTGCATGTCCTTGCCTACCTTTAACAAAACTCCAATAAAAAGTGTGCTGCTCATTAAAACTAGAATGCAAGCAGACAAGTAAATTACTTTGTTGCACATTTAGTAAACACATCAACTTGGATCTCCTTCTGTGCGCTGTATGGATCGGATTATAGATGCGCCGAATAATTATCGGTATGGTATTCATTTGTCTGCTCCCCCCACCACCCCCTAATGTGAGCACAAAGCAAGTTGTGGCTGAGGTAGTGGTGGATGATGAATCAATATCAATATGAATTGCGATAGCGGTGATATTTAAAATTTACATTTAAAAAAATACATTTTCAATATTCATTATACATTTACAGCATCAGACAATGATACAACGCATTCAAGCAGAATACAATAGGCCTGCTGCCCGACCGTCTCCTCGGCAGGTATATACCTATATCCAATATCTTTTTAACTTAAAAATAAAAATGACTTTCAATTGAGATGCTATTGAGATGTGTGATTATTTGAATACACCACCACAGTAGCGCTATGCTGCTATACATTTCACTTTCAGTTACTAAATGTTGGCCAACGGAACCGCCAGTTGTGTGGAAGTGGTTCGGCTATCAGAGAGCTAATAAACCTTGGCTTTCTGTGAGGTGCAACATGTGTCGGAGAGTGGTGCCCACGAATACCAGCAACACAACAAACCTGTTCTACCATCTGAAGCAGTATCACCCACTAGAACCTACTCAGAGTCAGAATCTGAGGTACACTATAAAAAATGACATTGGGGTGTTGTAAATGCGCTTTAATTAAACGTTTATATTATGCAAAAAATGACTACATTCTGTCAATTTCACTATAATATTAGATAAACTACACTGAATTACCTAATTTTATTATGTAAAAAATACTTAGGACGACACGTTATTTATTAGTAAATTCCATGCAAGATGTGTGTCCAGTGAAATGTATCCTAAAATTGTTAGTATTCAATAGACATGCGCATTTGACATACCCTGGAACTCCAGAATTCTCGCAAGAGCATTTCCAGGCTACATTTCACATGAACTTCACCACTGAATCGTCCGGCGACAACGGTCTCAAGGCTCATTTCGACCCATCTTCACTACGAGGTAAGGCTCTGGTTCTCAACGTGGTAGTACTAAAGATATTGCAAATTTAAGCTCCTACTCATGAAGCTTGAATGTAAGTCATCTTCGCAACTTGCAGTGCAGTAGGCCTCTTCTACTTGGAAGGTAACGCTAGCTAAATTAACATTACAGCAATGTGTTAAACCATTTTCAGTCGTGGGGGTTGCTAAGTTATACATTTTGAATCTAGCTAATACTAATGTGCTAATGTAGTTCGCTGACACGTAGTGCTAAGCTTTGCAAATCCCCGCCCTTATATTATTTTTTGGCTATTTTAGGCTCTTTTGACGGTGTTATGCTGGTTATTACAGAATCTAATTTTTAGCAATCATTTAAAATCTAGATACTTCGCTAGCAAGCAGCTGGCACTAGGCTAACTGAAATGTTGCCGTTAACAGCTGTGGGACATTTTGCTGCTTCATAAATAGGCTCTTGATTCTCACCACACAATGAATAGTGGCTTAGACTTCTTCCAAGTTACAGTAGGTCGTTGTTTGTACATTTTTAGTACCTTTTACAACACCTAAGCAAGACAACCAACTCGTTATATTTTTAACATGGCAGTGCTGGTGTGTCTGTGGATTTGAGTGTGCCTCTCCTACGGTTTGCCGGCAGAGCAATGAATGCACAGAGAAAGGCAGGACTGGGAAATGCTCACAAAGCATAGACTGAATACAGCTTCTGCTCTTATGTCATTTTAAATGTAACTCTGAATATCTGCAGTGGCCTGCAGTCTGTTAGTAATGTTTTGCCTGTCAGTTATGTAGGCTAACCACTATGTTGTATTTTTTCTGTTTGCAGCATTGTAAACGACAACAACGGACTTGGTCACAACCATTGTAAAGGTATGACTTATGTCCGTTGCTCATAAATGCCTATCAGTCAGTAACCATTTGTGATAAAAATGTCATTTTTACATTGAGAATTTTTGCAATTAGAAAAACTGTACTGTAAAACTTTCTTTTTTTCAATTCAACAGTGTCATGGTTGAGGAGAATAGGTCAGAAAATGTGTTACTTTGTGCACAATGTTGTTTGTGTCACTTTTGGTTGTATGTATCCCAATGGTCTTGGCTACAAATGATTGCTGCCGTTATGTTGAAACTATCTGGGAGGGAAAAGTTGTATCCTTCTTTTGTTTCGTGCATGCTCTTGTGATGCAGGCAGTAGTTTCTGAAGGCCGCTGAATGTATGTATGTATTGCAAATCCTTTTCAATATATACATACCGGTATATATATATATATACCGTATATATATATATGGGTTTTTTTTGTATGTCTTTGATACAAAATTGTGACTTGCCCAGTTGTTGGTTAATAAAACCAATCGTTCTTTTAATTGTGTGGTGTCATATTATTACACTATTGAAATGTGTTATATAAATTAAAAAAATAGAAGCATGTTAGGTTTGAGAACAGGAAAAGATTAGTAGATTAAACCTAATTTTTAAGGATTCATTTGCATTCAGAAAGCTAGAAAAATGTATGTAGAAAATCTTTGTAAGCTTAACATAATATATTATAGTAAAGGACATTTAGAAAATCTGTGTAATCGAAGGAAAAAATGTACCTAAAAAATCTTTGTAAGTTTTACGTAATGTATTATAGTAAAGGACATTTGGAAAATCTGATATAAAATGTACCTAAAAAAAAGTAGGTGGAAATTCTGTCCACAATTTTTGTGTAAATAGGGTCAGTTATTTTTTACAGTGTACCATCAGTTTAATCCAACCTGTAAAACAACTGTTGTTACTGGTTATTATTCAACTGCTGACTTTTGTATGTTGCCAGCTTTCGCACTCTTGGCACTGTGCCGGTAATTTCTTATATGCGCACGCTATGACGCATTTTGTCTTTTTATCTTTATCTTACCCATTATGGGTGTTCTTGGCAGGTGAAGGATAGTTTTCTCCGTGGCCTTCCTAGTGTTAACACATTAATTGACTCCTATCATAATTGTCATAGTGGCTGATATGAAAAAGTATATTGAGAGATAGATTTTGGCCAGATCGTCCAGCCCTATGCTGAGGATATTGTTCTCAAGGCCACAAAAGAACAAGGGAATGAGACACTAACAAATAAACACTTACACAGTTTACACACAATGTGTAGTAGCATCAAGTTTGACACCTTGAATCCAAAATGCTAATTGTGCCTCCGGCTGACCTGCGAGCGTGTTCCAACATTGTGCATTAAATCAAAAATCGCCAAAAACAGCACGGCTGCGGATGCCGTTAACAGTCCACCCACAAGTTTCTTGGACCACCATGTGACACCATACACTGCACTAAGAAAACAATGAGGGAATTGTTTAACAGTAAAAAAAAAAAAAAAAGTTACCACTTTGCTACACATTGCTAACCCTACACACTAACCCTAACCCTTGAGGTGTGCAGGTTATACCATGGCACTGGCTATTAAATAACACTAGTCTTTTCTAGCACACTTAAAGTTGCACATTTGTTTTGTTAAGTTTGGTTTGTGCCCCCTCTATCTACCATCTCTAGCTCTCCACCCTCCACATCTATTTCCTCCTTCCTTCTTTCCACCACTCCTCCCAGGCAGAGTTTTCCAAGTCCAAGAAAAATCCCCTTCAAGAGTCAACAAGTTGGTTTTGAAGATTTGCATGAATCCAGAGGTACAGCAGAATGAGTGAACTCGATCTGCTTCAGGCAGAGAAAAAAAAAACAACCGAAGCCCACATGCTTTCCAGCGTAGCTGGGGGAGTTCATAGGTTCAGAGCAAGTCGCTCCATTGAACTTCCAACTGGAGGCCTCCCACATGCAGTTTACTCACAATCTCAGAGAAATTGACCAGGTGCAAATTAAATGTTGAAATGATGTTGAATTAATCAAAACATTTAGCTTAACCCAAATAGCTTACAAATAATTTCTGAATAAGAGCAGGGACCAGAAGGCAAACCTCAAAACATGTGCAGGATTCTACTTTTTACATTTCTGCTCAGATCCAGCTGGCACACACTCACCACTCACCTCCCTCTCTCTCTCACACACACACACACAAACACACACTTCAAAAGAGCTTTATTGGCATGGAAAATAAACATTTGCATTGCCAAAGCAGTTTAACCTCTTCATCACTAGGCCTATTTCTCAGGTTTTTGCCGAAAATAACATACCCAAACTGAATAGACTCCACATAGACTTATCTCCACAACAACAAGGGCTTGTAAGTTAATCTTGGTAGCAAAAAAGGATAACACCTGTGAGTGAATTAATTAATGTGGGTGCTACTGGATCAGAGTGAATAAAGCTAGAACACAGAATAAATGGAAGATTTGATTTCTGCCTGAAATTAATGTCATGTTTTAGAGTGAATAACACCTAGTGCATTATCAGTTGGTAGCCCTATAGCACTATAGGGCAATAGCACAACATCTGACAATGGCCTGGGTCAGGATTCAATGCCAATAAAGTGTGAAAACAGAGAGGTTTTAGTAGAGATTTTTAGGCGGAGTCTCCAATGCAAATCAATGCAAAAACAACAATTCAAACGTGATGGTATAAGTGATCAAACACAACTTTGACGACAAAAACAGCAAAGGTAAGACATCATTTGTGATTGTTACTCGAAAAAGAGAGGTTTGTTCTTGATGGTTTTTGGCCTCTAGTTTGGCGAGTTTTGGTCAGAGTGATATGGTTTGCTATATAATAGATCGCTATTGCTTTGGGATGGTGGGGGCCCGTATACGGGCGGTCTCGGGATGAAAAGGTTAAACAATTTAAACTGTTTTTAAACTGATAATAAAAAAATAAAAAACGGAGATATAACACTTCATCACCCTAACCCTCCTTACCTTTGCCCCGTCACGGACGTCGTGGTAGACCTGCCGCAGCGCCTCCTGGGCTGTGGGCTCCACGCTGGGGTCCTGGGTACGTCCATGCAGCGCCGCCGCCTCGTCCAGCAGCCGCTCCAGCAGCGGAGCCTGGCCGCACACGTCGCTCAGCACCACCCGCTGGTGGTCCACCTGCCACAGCTTCTCCCGGGCCCCCAGCTGCAGCTCCACGCCGGCCGCCAGCCGCGCACGCAGCCGTGCCAGCCACACCTCAAACTCCTCGTGGGCCTTAAGGTACTCGTTCCAGTGGAGCCACACCCACTCAATGCGGCTACATTTCGATGTTTCATCGTTTCAGCGTTTCAAATGGAGTCGGCATGAGGTTGAGATGACGATAAAAAAAAGTGTAGAAATGAACATACAGAAATATATTCAAAACAATAAAACCACCTATATATATACATATATATATATATATATACATATATATATATATATATATACATATATATATATATATATATATATATATATATATATATATATATATATATACACACACATATACACTCACCGGCCACTTTATTAGGTACACCTTGCTAGTACCGGGTTGGACCCCCTTTTGCCTTCAGAACTGCCTTAATCTTTCGTGGCACAGATTCAACAAGGTACTGGAAACATTCCTCAGAGAGTTTGGTCCATATTGACATGATAGCATCACGCAGTTGCTGCAGATTTGTCGGCTGCACATCCATGATGCGAATCTCCCATTCCACCACATCCTAAAGGTGCTCTATTGGATTGAGATCTGGTGACTGTGGAGGCCATTTGAGTACAGTGAACTCATTGTCATGTTCAAGAAACCAGTCTGAGATGATTCGCGCTTTATGACATGGCGCGTTATCCTGCTGGAAGTAGCCATCAGAAGATGGGTACACTGTGGTCATAAAGGGATGGACATGGTCAGCAACAATACTCAGGTAGTCTGTGGCTTTGACACGATGCTCAATTGGTACTAATAAGCCCAAAGTGTGCCAGGAAAATATCCCCCACACCATTACACCACCACCACCAGCCTGAACCGTTGATACAAGGCAGGATGGATCCATGCTTTCATGTTGTTGACGCCAAATTCTGACCCTACCATCCGAATGTCGCAGCAGAAATCGAGACTCATCAGACCAGGCAACGTTTTTCCAATCTTCGATTGTCCAATTTTGGTGAGCCTGTGCGAATTGTAGCCTCAGTTTCCTGTTCTTAGCTGACAGGAGTGGCACCCGGTGTGGTCTTCTGCTGCTGTAGCCCATCCGCCTCAAGGTTCGACGTGTTGTGCGTTCAGAGATGCTCTTCTGCATACCTCTGTTGTAACGAGTGGTTATTTGAGTTACAGTTGCCTTTCTATCAGCTCGAACCAGTCTGGCCATTCTCCTCTGACCTCTAGCATCAACAAGGCATTTGCGCCCACAGAACTGCCGCTCACTGGATATTTTCTCTTTTTCGGACCATTCTCTGTAAACCCTAGAGATGGTTGTGCGTGAAAATCCCAGTAGATCAGCAGTCTCTGAAATACTCAGACCAGCCCGTCTGGCACCAACAACCATGCCACGTTCAAAGTCACTTAAATCACCTGTCTTCCCCATTCTGATGCTCGGTTTGAACTGCAGCAGATCGTCCTGACCATGTCTACATGCCTAAATGCATTGAGTTGCTGCCATGTGATTGGCTGATTAGAAATTTGGACAGGTGTACCTAATAAAGTGGCCGGTGAGTGTATATATATATATATATATATATATATATATATATATATATATATATATATATATATATACACACACACACACTAGTGGTGGGCATAGATTAATTTGTTTAATCTAGATTAATATCACTGTAATCTTGGAATTAATCTAGATTAATCTAGATTAAAATGGCTCATTTGAATTCTGCCAAAGGCATTCATAATATGTGTGCTACCTAAATAATGACTAACAGTAAGTCTTTGAGACGGGTTTCTCAAGCCAGGTGGCGCATTAGACCAGGGGCTCCTGTTTCCAAAATGCATCACAAACTGCTTGAGAAAGCGCCTATCATTTTGTGACGCGAGCCGTTGCTGAACCGCGTCAATTTCAACAGAGCAGATCGACCGGGCAGGAAGTGAAATAGTAAAAGCCATAGAGCATCCGGTCAATTTTCAAAATAAAAACACCCTCCCGATCAAACACGGCCACAAATCGTTGTCGTTTATAACTGACTTTGTCTATATGCTACAGCACAACACATTAGGACATAACAATAAACAACACATACACATAAATACATAGACGCAATACAAGACGCGTGGTCTTGTAGTTCTCGCGTGATCCCGCGAGTCCAGCCACCTCGCAGCGCGTAACCGGGCAGAGAACGCAGCAGCGCTTACCTTCCTTGGTGGAAATCCGGTATAGACCCAGCTCCCAACCCAACTTTAAGAATAGATTAACGGCGATATTTTTTTTAATCGCCCGATAAGAGTCTCGCGTTATCGCAGCACGTCAACGCCGATAACGGCCCACCACTAATATATACACATGTATATATATATTAGGGATGGGCATAATTAATCGATGATCGATCATTGATCGTTAAGAAATGTGTCGATCAATTTATATTGTTATCGATCAAAAGGACGTTGTGTTGCATAAGTCTTGAAGCGGTGCGGTGATCGCGGCTTTAGTTCCCCGTGTCTGGTGGCTGTAATTCGGAGCGTGAATATCTAATATCTTTCTAACTTTAAAAAACATTTTAGTATTTTTTTAAACGATAGTCGCACATCCCTCGTACGCCGTGAAGGTGAACCCTCCCGGACTCCGCTATTAACATGAACCGCTCCGCCGGAGGAGCCACACACACACACGCACCGGACACCACAATACAAACACACATGTTTTACATTTGATTTTAAATAAAGTTGTGTGCAGTTATACGGTTAAATACGATTATTGGTTAATGACCGATCGCGTACTGCGGTCAAGACAGCCGTCTCTCGGTTCGCGTGGTCAAGCCAGCCGCTCCAACATTTTCAATATTTCCATAAATGTGACATTTTAGCAAAACGTTCAGCCTCATATATGTTTTCTGACCAAGGTACTGCTTTTAGATAGTTCATGCAATTGTTTCTAAATGTGTGGCTCATCTTTTTGTCGCAAGCCTTTTCCGAGCGCCGGCTGCATATTTTATCGGCATATGTCGGCCTTTTCCCTTTTATTCAAAACAGTTATAGGCTACAGTTTAATGCCCACTTTTACTGCCTTGTTTGATTATTGTTGGCCGATAAGTTGGCTACTTATTGTAATTGGAATACAGACTTAGTCTTGTTGAATCGTTTCCAAACCTTTAAGAGCGCATGTAGGCGCATATGTTCGGCTTTTACGAGTGCCGCATAGGCCTATAACCAGGGACGGGCTGCCATAGGGAGGTTCGGCCGGACGATTTCAGGCCGATTATTTTGTATTTTTTATTTTGTGTATTATTATTTTTGGGCCGGTCTAGATTACTGGGCCGGTCCAGGACTGTCATAATACGTCGGTCGTAGGTCCGGGGTGCGCTACAAACGCGCACCCCCCCCCCCCCCCCCCCCCCCGTCAACAATCGCGCACCTCCACCCCCCCCACCCAAAAAAATAACGATTAATCGATAATTGATCGATAATTCTAGCGATGATCGATCAAGGACATTTCTTCGAATGCCCATCCCTAATATATATATATTTATATTATATTATATATATATATATATATATATATATATATATATATATAGGTAGGGAAACGCACCTGGGTTCAGAACAAACGCTCCACGCAAACGAGGTGTGAAAACGCCAAAAAAGTACTTTGTTCTGGAGCAACCTAATCGCTAAGTGCTTGTACATGGCTTCTACAGTGCCATTAGCCAATATACATTACAAGCATGTTGATCATATTACTAAAAACAAACAAATACATTTAAAAAAGCAAAGGACCAGCTAATATGACCCGCCTTCCAACACAGACATGTGGCACGTGGCCAAGAGATATGGATGGGCATGAACGTCAAAGGAATATGAAGCTGAACGTATCCATGCTGTTGGATTAAGAGTATCGGTAAACACTAATAAATGATGTTCAGGATGGATAGGGAACACTTGTTTACTATATCCTTGACTTGAGGACTTATGAAGGCGGATTAAAGTTATTTTTGACTCCTTGAACTTCTTGAACTTAATTACAATGATCCGATAGCAAGATGTCAACAGACGTAAACAGTTTGAACAAAATCCACAGCTAATCAGCAAACAAGAAGGAAGCTAGTGATTCTTGTGTGTCCCCTGTGGATAATTAAAAACAAACCTCAAGCTTGCAAAGCACATACAAATTACATACTTTTGCTTAAATTAGTTGAAATGTTAAAAGTTGAGTTTTTAAAAAACAATGTTTTTTTTAAATTAAAAATGTATAATTCAATTCTATATAATATATAATATAGATACTAGGGCTGCCCCCGACTAAAGATTTTCTTAGTAGACTCTTAGTCGCCATTTCAAGCCGATAGTCGACTAATCGTCACACTTTTAATGTATTTTTTGGGGGCATCAGAAAATGGTTTGAGTTCCAGGGTGAGGGAGAGTATTATAAAGGAAACACTTAACATTGTGCTACTTTACAGATAATACAAAACTGTAATAATGAGCCTTAAACATTTTTTTTTTTTAAAGCACACGCACAAAGCGGACCGCCTATTAACGGCATGGACAAGCGGTTCTGGAGGTTGTCGGGACAACCAGAATGGAGACATTGAACATGTTGCTCATTTTATTTATACACCATATAACTGCACACATTTTTATTTAAAAGCAAGCAATTGCAATAGAGTTTGACGTTTGTCAAGAACAAATGAAAGCAACGTTGTTCATATTTTCGTGTCCGGTGCGTGTGGACGTATGGTGCTCCATCAGGTTAGGGTTAACCCAGGTGTAACCCTATTCACACCTGGGTTAACATTCGTCTTGGTTGATCAGATCACAAGTGGACAGCTCAGTTCACACCAAGGTTATAATAGTTTTGGATTTTTCATTTTAGTTTAGTTTCATTTTGTTTATTTTTATTTTCAAAAATGCTTAGTTTTAGTTTAGTTTTTATTAGTTTTAGTATTAGTTGTAGTTTTTTCATACTTTGGGTTATTTGTCAGGTGCAGGATTCAAAAAGGTCAGAGTGAGTATTGTATAATACAATTCAACAAAAGATATGTTTAAAAAATGAAGGTGAGTTAATAATGACTGACTTTTTATTTTTGGGTGAACTATTCCTTTAAGGAATCTCTTTTGGGGGGCGGCAGACTCAGAGGCTAGCTTGTTTTGGTACTCGACATTAGTCGCCTTGTGCGAGCTTCTTCTGTATTCATTTGCGATGCATGTTGCGTTTATTTTTATTTATTTAAAAAAATATTTTTAGTCTTACTTTTTGCGCGACTAAGCGACTGATGAAAACTAGGTCGACTAGCTCTTCCGATCAACTAACGGTTAGTCGAATAAATACGTGTCATAAAACAGGCCAATACCATTGGCCACTATTTATTTCTTTTACATTTTAATTTGATGTTGAGACCTTGATCAACATATGGCCTATGTTTTCCACAGAACTGATACATATGGTTTCAACACATATTTTGCATTAGAGGGCAGAAGTATATTCACATAAGCGTAACATAAGCGCACCTGTGACAGTGGATGATGTCAGTGCTGATCTCCTCCCACTGGACCTTGAGGTCTTTGAGTTTAGCATTGGTGTCCGCACTCAGGTCCTTGTTGCTGGCCTGGAGGAGAACTTCGGCCGCCACCAGCACCATGTCCACAAGCACGCGTCCCTCGTGCTCGCGGCTATGGATTTTCTATAAGACATGAGCAAGGAAGGGAGCAATACGTTATCGTTTTGTACATTGGAGTATTCTGCATACTCGCACAATGCCACATATAGCCCTACACTGGGCATTCAAAAAACATTGACTAGTTAAGCAGTTACATTAGACACATTCACCAACTAAGCCCAAAGCACATGGCCATGTCGGAACAGACAAAATAGACTTGAGTCCCGCTACATGTGCTTTGCTCCGTTAAAAGTAATGAACAATTTATTTTTTTGGTTGCACTACAAATATGAACTGAAATTCGTGCTCAGTGTGCTTTGCTCCTACACTGGCAAAGAAACCATCCGATTTGTCCTTGAGAATGTCCTTTGCCAGCCTCTAAAATGGGCCATCCTGCATCTGGGGCCATCCTGCATCTGTGTCAAATCAGACATCCTATTTCATAAAAAAAAATCAAAAACAGGTTTTTTCACCAGAGTGAAGTTGAAGTAGTAACTAGGATTATGGAGCAATCACAAACGGTTAAACAGACAATCTGATGCTGTTTCACTGGTAAACTTCATTGTTCAGAAATGTTAAACCCTTTTGGAGGTTCTCTTGTGACCGGGATGTGACCACAGTACACCAGTTCACCTCCTGGGCGCTGCCGAGTTGCCCTTGAGCAAGGCACCGAACCCCTAACTGCTCCCTGGCGCCGCTGTTACGTGGCAGCCTGTCACTCCACCATCTCTCCTTGCATGTCTATAGGCCTGTCTGTATTTGTGTATGTGCATGTATTTCAGGCCTATGTGTGTGTGTAAAAAACGTGTGATAAAAGAATTTCCCCAATGTGGGATTAATAAAGTATATCTTAATCTGAATAATCGGTTATTCAATTAATCGTTCATGACGTCAACATTTTTTTTTTAAACTTGTTAGTCTTCTTTGATCTTAAACATATTAATCTATACAATTTTTAACAGTTTCTAAAATAATAGAAGCATGTCCCAACACTGCAAATGGTTAATGGTTTTAATAAAGAAGAGTTTTAATAATGAACATATTTAGCAGCTGTTTCATTTAAACGAAGGTAGTCCGGCAATCCGTCACCTACAATAGCACCTGTGTGATTTATCTTTGGGTGAATAGCACTAGTCCTGCTGTGCAAGACACGGCACAATGCTCAAACCACCTGTGATAACTGGAAGTAGTCTTCTGAGTCTTTTAGGTTACGTAATCGAGTTGAACTCGGCCCAATAACTTGATCTGAAAGCCACTGACGTCCACGCAGCAATCCTACGTGATATTGTAGTTTTGTCCTTTATTAAAATAACGCATTTGTAACGAATTGGAAAAAACGATCCGTTGAAAACACAATTCTGCAGCAGTGGTCTCTGCCGGCTCCGATTCAGACAGGGTTTAACTAGATGTTAAGCCCAACACACACAGCCATAGCAGAACATACGCAAAATAAAATAAAAAATGTTTTGCATGAATCTGGTTCTTATTTGTGTCGCGGTACAATATTGATATATGCTTTGGCTTTAATGGAAAAACACAAGCTGGGATAATAAGGAAGTAATTGATTAACTGAATTATGTTTTTTGAAGGCTATATTTTTCACAAGGTAAAAACTTGGCTCGCTGACAAATGTAGCGCATTGTCTATAGGGATTGTTGTATTTTGTTGTTAATTTTGTTATTTTGTTTGTTGTAGCCTTTTGAATGATAGTGTGCCTGACATACATTGACCTACATTTAGCTACGTTTGTAACCATAGCTAAATGTAACTTTTCGCAATTAACAAATAGACCATGTATATCTAGGGAGTAATACATTTCTCTTAAATTGCACTTGTTTTGTATACACATGAGAAGAGAACATATTGCACCATTTTTCAAACTGGGCCAGAAATATATTGCTAAATATTACAGTGATATGTTCATACTGCGCCTCTGCTCCAACTTAAAGGCCCTTAGAAGAAAGCCAACATGGTGTCTCTCCCTATGCAGACAAAGTTTATCTATAATTAATTGCTATTAGGTGATGATGGTGAAGCTGCTCTCAGTAAAAAAAAAAAAAAGCCAAAATACACAAAAAAATGCTGGAGCGCCCCGACTTCGACACGGTTCTGCTCTGTCCTCTGCCTGGCTTCAAGTCCCACCGGAAGCGTTTCAGCAGAGGAGCGCTGTGAGGCGGCTGGATTCGTGAGATCACGTGAGAACTGCAAGACCACGTAAGAATCACGAGATCACATGATAATTTGTGGATGTGAAAAAACTACTTTGCCTGTCTGAAGTTGACTTGCAGTTGCTTTGTCTGGCAGAAGATGACTTGCTGTTGATTTGGTAATTTTTCCTAGATTTTTGTGCCTCTACCATGTTTTCTTTTTTTGTCTGGTTTAATTGTGTTTAGTGTTGTGTTTATTGTTGTTGTTATGTCCTAATCTGTTGTGCTGTAACCTACAGGCAAAGTTAATACAGTTAAAGTCCAGTGATGAACGACATGGATCAAAGATTTGTGGATGTGTTCGATCAGGAGGGTGTTTTATTTTGAAAATTGACAGGATGCTCCATGGCTTTTTCTATCCGACTTCCTGCCCAGCTCGATCTGCTCTGTTGGGCTTGATGCATGCTGGACATGGTTCCGTCAAAAATAGACATGGCGCATATCTGGAGCGACAGCTGCTTCTGGGACACTTCTGAAACAGTGGAATCACACTCATTGACTAAAGTGGCTGCAATCAGCTCCTGCGACTGACCCAGTGGAAGTTAGGCATGACAGCTCCGATTCATAGTGATGTGTAGAGGGCCAGGTGTGTGAATGCCTGAGTGATGTAGAGGGCCGGGTGTGTTTGTGTGTGCGCGTGCGTGCATGCGTGCATGCGTGTTCACCTCCGTCTCCTTGAGCCTGGCCTCCAGGGCATCTCGGGGGCCCTGGGTGTTGTCGTTGGCACGGAGCTGCTCCTGGGTGACCTGCATCCAGGACAGGGCATCCTCCAGGCGCTCCCTGAACTCCTGTTGTTCTTGTTGGGTCATGTGACCTGCCTGAACAAACAGGCAACAATAGGTCAGAGAGAACTTTTCCATTAGCACAAGTACAACTAGAACCCAAAAACACAGGTTCGGAGCACGGACTCTGCATTTCCCACTTTGGCCCCTACTGTAGAAGGTGCTAGTGATAGTAGTCGAGAGGTTCAAGCCATTGATTTAACACAGAAGCAACAACTCTTTTCAAAACATAAACAGTAGGCTAGTGTTAGTAACCTGTAGGGGGTGTAATCGAGTCGTCTCACACACAAGGGATATGGAAACATTTGACTCAATGTTTAGAAACACCAGTTTTGAAAGATTTAGTGGTATTTGAAAGGTTAAAATGCATTTTTCTTTTTCAAGACAATTTTACTACGTCTGCAAAGCTATGTAGCATTGGTTTTCACATCATAATGCTGATTTATTGTTGTGAAAAGTGAAAAAGATAGCACATGGGAGACGTTTGCCTTCAGGGCTTTCTGTCAGAAATCATTCTGGCAGAAAGGGCTTTCCGCCTAACCCTAAACCTAAACCTGGCCTAACCCTAACCAAGTAGTTTTGTTGCCTAACCCTAAACCAAACCAAGTAGTTGTGTTGCCTAACCCTAACCCTAACCAAGTAGTTGTGTTGCCTAACCCTAAACCTAACCACGTAGTTGTGTTGCCTAACCCTAACCCTAAACCTAACCTAACCAAGTAGTTGTGTTGCCTAAAACTAACTAAGTAGTTGTGTTGCCTAAACCTAACCAAGTAGTAGTTCCGTTGCCTAAAACTAACCAAACTGCAATTCAAACAAAAAACAAAACTCACAATTAAGTCTAAAAACAATACAGGGTTCAGGATATGAACACCAGTCTCCTGGGTGAAAGTCCTGTGCTTGACCCATTCATCCACCACGACCTCCTCCCTACATGTACGTTGTCGCTCTTTATACTACAGCGGTTTTCTGCCAGAAAGCCCTGAAGGCAAACTTTTCCCAGGTGCAAAAAGATATCAGGGGTTTGAAAGGGTGAAAATTCCTTTTGACTCATTGAGTGAATTTGACACTCATTTTGAGAAGAATTTCACAGAAAGGTTTCTTTCACAGCTTCCACAGTACACCTAGGCCTATTTGATAAAAGGTAGTCTCGCATAGCCAGACCTATCTCAACACTTTGTTTTAGCGCTGTGCCAAAACTAGAGAAAGATCTGGCTCTACTCACCATCATTCTGGCATAGTGGAAAAAAAACGCTCGGCCTCGTTTGCATTTCTTTAACCAATCACAATCATCTTCAAGCAAGGATGCAGCAACGGTGCCCTTGCAGGTAAAAGCCTGCCCAGAGAAACTATTTGTCACCCAATGGCAAGCTTGGGCAGGCTTATACCAACAACCTAGATCCGGTAAGCCAGACTAGATAAAAGGTAACCTTGTTTGTGAATTCACAAATTTTTAACCTTTTATCACATAGGTCTATGTTATGGCCTAACATGTTATTCTAAACATAGGCTAGCAATATGAAAGGGTTGATGGTTTCAGCTCGATTATTCATACAGATATGAATTTTGTTTCAGATGTTTCGGTCATCAACAATTCATTTAAAAATAACCTAATCTTTAAACCCTCTGGGGTCTAAGGGTATTTTCAGACACTGACGATTTTGGCAAGCGCTGATATTGTTCTCAATTTGAACAAAAGTAAGCAGTACGTCCGAAGTCTCATGACATTTTTGTATTCAGCAAGTTCAGCTACAATAATATCTCAGTAGTATGTATTTCATGATTATTTTTTGGGTATGTAAATATGACAAAAGACCAGTCCATTCAAATTCAAGTTATTTATTGTCATGTGCAGATAATACAGTGATGCGTTGCCTTTTTGCTGGATATTATATTTCTGTAAATATAAAGTATTGAGGAAATGTAGCACATTCAGTAAAAAAAAAAAAACCTGCTTTTGCAGGTTACAAAATGTGAGGCCCACCACACTGCCTTTTTTTTGTTGAAGCCTACAGTTTAAAAAAAACAAAAAGCAGCTTGCTGCGTCTTTTTTTTTTTTTTTGCTAGGCAACCACCGAATCACCTGTCCTTAGCCTAACCGTTATTTTAGCACTAATTTGTCTCCAGGCCTGCTGTTTTCTGTTGAAATCATGATAACTATGGTTAGTAAAGTTGTATAACTCCAGGTATCAAACAACAGCCACCACTAGCTTATCCTCCATCATGGTCTCGCCACTTGTCGTCATCACCACCACAGAAGGCCCGCCTCTAAATTTATCCGATTGGACAATGATGTTGGGCGCTTTTCTGCTCCGAGTACCCTTCACTCTCATTGAAAACAATTACAAAAAAGCACTCCATCTGATCGGGGCCCTGGGTTTCCTCTCCTGCAGCTTCACCACTGTGATTGGCTGCCTGTGCACTGTGAGCCCTTGGTTGCCTCTTTGTTGTTGTAAGCTGTGGTTCTTCTGGTGAATCGTCATTTCTGTAAATATAATAAAAAAGTATTGAGGAAATGTAGCATATTCCTTAGAAAAGACAAAAAGAAAAAGCAAAAGGCCCTAATAGTAACAATCTATTGATAGGACAGGGTTTATCTCATGTTATTCCAAGCTCTTTGATTCCATTGTGCAATGCAATGGAAACAGCCTCTGATTGGTCGACAAAACAACACAGCCTCTGATTGGTCAACGATGGCATTATGGCTGCCAGATGTCAGTTGCACGATTTCACCGGAGGTCTCATTAGAACAGTGCAATACTTAGCTTCTCGGCTAAGAACAAAGTCAGTGTCTCGCGTAAAGCTTTCCAGAGTTATTTGCATACACATTGTACAAAGTCTCCAAAAAGACACTGCAGTTCAAGGCTGGAAGCCTTTATGTAGGCCTAAATGTCTCACATAAAGCGATCCAGAGATATAAAGTATGTTGTATAGGACACCATTTGATGTCGTACACGACATCATCGACCCCAGTATGCTACTGTTAACTTCCCCGGTTTCCCCTACTATTCAAACTCAATTGATTATTTTTATTTCCTCAAGAAGCACACAAAGAATTTGCACTACACGCATATCTACCGATATGGTCATAAGAAATGTTTACACTTACTCATCAAGTTGATCTTCATCGCTGTCCAGCATCATTTGAAGTGCTTCCTGTATTGTAAACCAGCGTTCCAACTTCCAAAAAGGTTGACCTCAAAACAAGGAAATTATGCTTTGCACGTGTATTGTGTTTACAGTGGGCGTTCTCGCCACACCTCCCAGAAAGATCGAAACCAATCAAAACTGAAAGAGTGAAAGAATTATCACGACATTATGATGTTAATAGTCTCCTGTGAATGGGTGGGCAGGTACAACAGCGCACCAACTCAGGTGTGACTGAGTATGATATAGTATCTAAATACATGACAAATTTATCCTAATCCTGCCGTTTGTCGCCGGCGACATGGTCTTCCCCTAGGGGTTAAGTCAATGACATGATTAGTTCAATTCCATGTACCGTTTCGTTCATTAAAATATCTCTTGCTTGGTAACGCTTGACAGCATTACGTCTGCCATTTATTGGCTTTCCCCCATTTTAAAAGAATAGTTAGCAGGACTCCGCCAGGGCTGCCCTTTGTCACCCATCCTGTTCATAATTTTTATGGACAGGATTTCTAGGCGCAGACAGGGCTGAGGGGGTTGAGGGGGTCCGGTTTGGTGACCTCAGGATTAGGTCACTGCTTTTTGCGGATGATGTGGTCCTGTTGGCTTCATCAGACCGTGACCTCCAACTCTCGCTGGACCGGTTCGCAGTCCCCTTGAGGGGACTGCGAACTTGAGACTTGAGAGGAGCCAGATGAGGTGGCTCGGGTATCTAGTTAGGATGCCTCCCCGACGCCTCCCTGGTGAGGTGTTCAGGGCACGTCCCACTGGTAGGAGACCCCGGGGAAGACCCAGGACACGCTGAAGAGACCGTTTCTCGGCTGGCCTGGGAACGCCTCGGAATCCCCCGGGAAGAGCTGGACGAAGTGGCTGGGGAAAGGGAAGTCTGGGCTTCCCTGCTTAGGCTGCTGCCCCCGCGACCCAAACCTGGATAAGCGGAAGACGGAACGGACTAGCAGCAAGCATGAGTCTAGCATGAGTAAATACTCTTTTGGAGGCAGGCTGTGGGACTATTGAGGAACGTGTCGTTGGTGGGGTGAACTAAACTTACCGTAGGTATGTGACTCCAACTCGGACCTAATAGTCTTTCAAGTCTGAATGTCGACGAGGGGCGCATCACTCACTCATAGAACAGGTTCTCAGTCGTGACCCATGAACAAATTACCCAACTAATTTCACTGATCCGAACAGGACGGGGTGGATGCATTTCAGGCTGCACACAGTAAATATTCAACAAAGATGCTTTACGCTTTTGGCCATTAGCTGGCCTTATCAATGGGCATGAACACTTGAATTTCTTTTGTTAAACATAAGCAGTAAATCAAGACACATACAATAATTACTTGTACTTGTATTCTACTTGACAAAGTTGCAAAATAACACAAATAGTATGATCATTATTATCAACTATTTTTTGCTGAAGAAAAAAACATCTGAATGTCAGTTTGCTACGTTAGTAATAGCAGGCATCTGATGATCTGGTTGCATATCATCGTTGACTTGGGAAATGTCACTGAACAACTTGGTGAACGAGTCTTTTGAACTAATCTCTTCAACGGATTGTAAAGATGTCAATCTCTGAAAAGACTCATACCTGCCATCTCTAATGTGGCCCCTGAGCAAGACGGTTAAACCCACATGGACTGCACTGACATTTCCCCCCCTGCATTTCAAAAATTGTATATTTATGTTGACAGTACTTTCTACATTTCCAATAAATCAATAAGTCAACAAGACCAGGTACAGTGAGAAGTAGGCCTAGGCACATCTTGCACATGTATACCCCTGTCTAAAAGCGGAGTCACAGTCAATCGAATGGAGAGAGGCGTTTTATGTATCCATTGTTGCTCTGCTCATCTCCCATTTAAGGGGAATTTAGTCTTCACGTTCAGTTTTCTATTGCAATATTTTAAGCATGGGTGGATGAACCATCATTTGGCAATGCATTCACACGTTTCACACACACACGGACTGACACGAACACGCCAGCTCTCCTTGCAGCATGGGACCCATCGGAGAAACATGTAGGAATTTGAAAAGGGGTTGAGACCACGTGGTTTTTAAAACGTCTTCCAGACCTTAACTCATTGAAGAGCAACAACATGGAGAGACCGCAGCCAGGCTGCAGTGAAATGTGAAGGGGAGGAGCGCTGGCACCAAGAGCAGCAGCCTGGTCTAGAGGAGAGGAAACCACGAACCATGAACCAACTTTTCCTCACTGAGTCATTTCCCCAATTGCCACGGCACTCCCCCAAGAAGTTGTTTTCCCTCACCAATTCAAATGAGACGCGCTTCAACAACAAAACATTACCATAATCATTACACATGTGCACTCGTACTGTATATTTCGTTATATAACTGAACACGACTGATACAACAACACACCGTTTCGCTTTCATTCAGCCTCCCACCATGGCTGTCCATGTAGCACATGAGTGAAGGCGCCCCGCCCCTTCGCCTCAGCCATCTGACAACCCTTGACATATTATACTGTATACACATGTATGTATATGTATGTATGTATATATATACATGTACATATAACACTGTCCTCTTGCACAGTCAACATACACACACTGATTTTACTTATCCTACTGTGGTGCTTAGTGCCTTAAGTGACCTCCCGTGTATTTGCATGAACACAACGACGACTTCACGCAAACCACAACCGGCTTTGAGCTCCTCTATTTTTAGCCGCGGCGCCACGTCTCTCTGATCGGTCACAGGACGGACGTCAGGCACGGAAACACAAACACAAACATAACCACAACCACAACAGCCGTTTAAACTGTTGCTATGAAACAACTCTCGTGTCGCGGCGGCGACACCGACGAGCGGAGGAGACGGTAAACAAGCAGCGACGTCGGGAGGGAAGTTCGCCCACATCCCCACTGTGTGTGTAGACGACGTCCGGCCATGCGCCCCCCCCCACCGCCAGACACCGCGGACCGCCGCCATACTCACCGATATGCGCCCCTTAAAGCGGAGGGTTGTGTGTGTAAACGCGGCGTCCCGCTGAACCGCCGAGAAGTTGCGTTACGCGCCGCGCAGGAAGTGGAGGCAGTGAAGCTCACTAGGCCCGGGTCCGTCCTGCCCTCCTATTGGCTGGCGGAGCGGCTCGAGCCAGGAGCTCTCCGCCAATCCGCGGAGCCGCTGCGCGCTATGGGGGCGTGGCCCCCCCGGGGCGACGTCAATCATTTCAAACGGAGAGCGCCACCACAGCGAGCCGCCTGTCTGTCTGTCTGACTGTCTGTCTGACTGTCTGTCTGTCTGTCTGAAAGCACAGGTGCCAAGGCGAGGAGGAGGCTTTTATGAGCCACCTGTTAGCAGACGTTGCTCTGTGCCAGGCGTCGTGGTCTCTAGGCAAGCCATGGCATGCCAAGCCATGTTTTCGACATGTTGCAACCGTTTCAACCGTACAATAGGCTCCCCCCCCACACACACACGCGCGCGCGCGCGCACGCACACACACACACACACACACACACACACGTGCATTTCAAATGTTGCTCTACTTATATCCATGTTTACGAACCATATGTGGTTCATAAACGGATGGGCTATGGTTGCACCCACATACACATTGCTTATTTAGTTTCTTGATAATGATTGATGTACAAACCAAAAGGTCAGTTGGTTGGATCAATGATGCATCATTGTGTCCATATCTCCTGGTTCATCATAGAGTGTGGTGCGTTTGCTCAAGGGATTCACTCTTGACTTCAGGTGCTCTTGACAGACTCCAAGTGTTTTTCTGAGATAACCTCCATTAAAGGTAGCCTATACGTCAGGTATATCTGACTAAACAAAACACAGTAAAGCCCCGTGTCCTCCACACAATCAATCAAAACAAAGCTCTAGATTATTAAAAAAGCAAAGTGAATGCAAAATTAACTCATTTAATCAAATAATAAAATACATTTACAATTAAACATAAACCCATATATTTAAATAACAGAACAGCATCTTGCAAGGTTGTCCAATCATACAAATATAAGCTACCTTTAGAATCCAGATGGGAATGTGGTTGTTGACAGTTTAAACTCTGAGGAAACCTAAGAAGATTAAGATGCAGTATGTGAAGCTTAACAAATTGCATCTTATCTTCACACACATTGCTTATCTAGATGCAGAGCGAGCAAAACAAGCTTGCCTTGTCTGCACCGGTTCCCCTAATATAAAATACATTGATTTATTTAATTTGTGTGTAACACATTTGTTAGATTGAGTTATGAACAGTTGAGGACATAACTTTTTAAGAAAATGGCACAGATAATATATACACTAACTTTATTTAATATCATCCATTAAACACATTTTAACATTCTTCAATGCCCATAGCAACATGTGAACGCTTACAGTGATTGGCCCACAGACTAACAATAGTTCATTCACAGACTTTACATTGTCATTATCTAGAATTAGTTTTGCAAATGTACTGTTTGCTATTTCTTTGCATCTTTTTTCTTCTTCTTTACAGTTGATAAATACTAGAAACACGGTTGCCTACTGTATCAAATGTGTATATTATGATAGTTTGTCTGTAGAAATTATTAATTAAGCATCACTGATATAAAATAGTTGGATTTTTGTGTGTACATATAGTGCATTGTTAAAATACATTCTTAAACACTTTCCTAAATTAAGACCTCATTGTTTCATTGACCTCACCGCATATTGATCAAATACATACATTTATAAAACACTGTAATGTGCTGGTCTTACTTGGCCTTGGTACATGGCCGTGGCTTGAGAAAATTCACAAATATATGTGGCCGTTGTACTTTAACTGCCTTGTACAGAAACAGTTTTACTCATTAATATGTTACTTGTCAGTGTTTAGCACCTCATGAAGTTCCAGCTCTTTTTTTTCTGCAAACATTGTACTTCTTTAACGTCTCACTAAGCATCATGGTAAAGTACGTTTTCGCTTTGGTTCGATCATGTTCACTCCTTACTATGCCTTACAGTACAAACATGAAGTTAAAACCTAGACCACACTAAGGCGCTCTCAAAAACCATAGCCAACATCCTTAATATAAAAACAGACATTTATAAACACTTAAAAGTATACTATAAGTTGAACATATTTCACCTTCAATCATGGAACATACTTCAAGAGTTAATTTAACTTTTTTTTTAAGGAGTAATCATTTGTGGTTATTCAAGGTTACTGAAAATAAATGCTGAAAAGCTGAATTGTATCGCTTAATAAGTGGGTCAAGAGAGTATTTCACTCCAGAACAGTATACTTGTGGCTTTATATCAGTATGTCTTGAAAAAAAAGTGTTTTAATCAATAAATAATAACATGTAAACATAAATGTTGTTCAAAACCATGAAAATCAGACAGACACGTTAACAGATACCGGTATACTTAAACTGTACTTAATATTTGTAGCTCTAAAACTGACCAGCATGAAGACATTTTATGTTTCATGGTGAGTGAAAATGACAGTTTTGATAAACACCTTTTGCCAAGTTTGAATTGATTCACTTAATTAATTTATTTGCCATCTGTGAATGTGGAATCCATGTTCTGAGGAAGGGGTTGCAATTAGAAAAGAGAATAGCAGTACCTAAAAAATGCAAATAAAATACTAGAGGGGCCTTTAAGTGCACACAAACTATTTAACCACTACACCAGCTGATTTCAATGCCACGCTAATAATTGTTGTCATTACAACTCATAGATCGTCTGAAGTCGTAGGACAATGTACCATTCAGAATCAAACAGTACTGCTTTGTACAGTTGCACAAACTGACAAAAAAAACATTTTTTGACCACTGTGCGTCATTTTCAAAAGAGTTCCACAACAAAGACAAAGTGAAGAACATTCAAAGTGCCGCATAAAGAAAAATGAAATCAAAGCTCTGCTTCTCCATGCAAACGTTTGCTGAATGCAATGCAAGCGCGCCGTTCGCGCTCTCCATGCCTCATCAGCGTCCGGTCCTGTACATCGCTCCAAAAACGTGTAAATGATACACCTCAAGTACGTCAACAAGCACTAAGGCGGCGCTTGGACAACGTCTTTGTACAAACGTATTTATGTCCCCACTCCCCCGACAATTTGCTTAGCAGTACACAGACCAGTAGATGAGATTGAAGAAGATGTAGGAGCCGGGGAAGATCATCCGGGAGTACTTGTCGATGGCGTGCGTGTTCTGGATGATGTTGAGGGCACGCAGGCTCCTCTTCTTCTTGGTGGCGGTGGACTCGCTGCTCACCGACAGGTGCACCACCATGTGCTCGGGCTTCTCCGACACCCCGCGCATCTCCTGCTCCTCCTCGAGGCCCATGGGGTCCTCGGTGTAGCCCGCCAGGCTGTTGGTGTCGGCCTCGCTGTACGTGCCGTCCAGCATGGTCATGGTGCGTGTGTGGGAAATCCCGCAGGTGCATGCGAGAGACTGTGGGACGGTAAGAGAATCAGAGTCAACAGAGTTAACCGATTTGTGGAGCAAAGAAAAATGTTCTACACTAAACAAGGTGTCATCATAGCCCTGGAGAATAGGTCGGTAGTGTAAGTCACTGAAAGCTGCTGTAGTTAAGATTTGAGTTGTGAAGAGAGAGCAAGATTTTAACAATGAACAACCGAAAATAGTGTGAGTGTGAGAGCATGTGATTGACAGGCGAGATGGATCGCCTAAACCAATCGGGCAAGAGAGGCCCTGATTGGTCAGAAATGAGCCGGGAGTGGCCTAAAATCGAAATTGTCAGAGACAGGTGCAGTCAACCAGAACAGATAATGTCACAGAGCATTTAACTCACTAGCTGGATGGTTATGACATCTCTAACAAATTCCACTCAAATGATAGCACTTGTATCTTACTGACAGCATATTTTAAGACAAAATATTGTGTCATCAGCATAGAAGTACGTCATTTTAATTAAATGTTTTCTGTTAACTTGCTGCATGTGGTCCAATGTTTACCTGTGATCTCGCCCGTTCCCGCATCTTGCGCTCCCGCCGGTCCTGGACGGTAGACAGGTAGTTGACCGCAGCGTACTCCAACACCGACAGGAAGACAAAGACGAAACTGACCCACAGGTAGATGTCCACCGCCTTGATGTAGGACACCCTGGGCATGGAAGCGTTGACACCAGTGATGATGGTGGACATGGTGAGCACCGTTGTAATGCCTGGTGAGCAGAAACACACATGACGGCAATATATAAAAGTGCTGCGTCGTCAAGTCATGTCAAATATTTGTGTCTTATCTTATATATTAATGAATTGCCCATCACCTGCTCTGCTGAAATGGAGAATGTGGGTAAACAATCTAAATCTTATCAAGCCTTCTCCCCAAACGACAAAGAACACAGATGGGGGAAACAGAAATGCAGTACAAGACAAAACGCAAGAAAGTGAAAAATGGTTCATCAACGGCAAAACGACGAAATGACAAGTGAGGAGGAAAATAAATTAACCTACCCTGATGCATAAAATAAATTCATGTATTGTGTCTAAGTGTGAATGTGCGTGAATGTGTGTGCATGTGTCTGTGTGTGCGGGCATGTGTTTTTCTGTGTGTGTGTGCCGTTGATGGATTGAGTGCTCAGTGAAGCCACATAATGTACACCAAACAAAAGTAGTCAGGGAGTTCTTTAGACATCAACAAAAACCACAAAACCCACCATCAATCTACACAAATAAATCATAATTCGATCCTATCATCAAGCATGCTAAAACGCTAATCGACTACTTAAAGCGGCATTGGGGGGCTGAGTGGGGGGATATACACATACCCAGGGAGACTCGTGCCGGCACGGCCCTGCGGTCTATCCAGAATGACACCCAGGACAGCATGACCATAAGTGTTGCGGGGAAGTAGGTCTGCAATAGGAAGAAGAAGATGTGGCGCCGCAGTGTGAAGTTGATATACAGGCGGTTGTACCAGCCTGCAATGAAAGGGGAGGGGAAAAAATACAGGAGGAGGAGGAGGGGGGTGAACAATGCTGTTTCAAAAGATCTGGCAATGGAGTTCCCTGGTGGTGCTTGCAACAATGTCCATAATTCTGCATCATAATAAACTCATAATGGTTTAGCTATTAAACAGTTGGAAATGTAATTTAACACAAGTTGCTGTGTCTTGCGTGCACTTTTTTAAGATCAGATAAAGAAGCAAACAAACAAACCCTTTTTTTCCTTTTGGTCTGCCGCTTTTTGTTACTCTCTTTTCTCCTATGCCATTATATCTTGTTTGCTGAACATCTCGATAGAAACTGGATGTGTGAGGGCAGAATGTACAGGGAATGTGTTTTCCTTTTTCGTGTACCTGTGCTGCTGTAGAAAGCCAGGCGAGACGTGGTGTGGAATTTCTGGATGAGGAATTGAGACAAAGAGATGCGGTCGTCCGTGCTGAGTGACTCGTCGCCACTCTTCCAGTACAGCATGAGGTCTTCGTCCGTGTAAGCATCTGCCACACAACCGCCACGCAAATAACATTACATTAAAGGTGCCGTAGGGAAGATTGAAGAGCTATTATTTGAGTGTCATTTGTTAGAAACGCCATAGCCATCCGTCAGAGTAAAATATGCTGTGAGAATATCTGTTTTGAGTTGACTGTGCCTGCCTCTTTATGAGCCAATTTAGATTTTAGACCTTTAAGAAATTCTGAGACTAAATACCTTCTAAAAAAACAAGCAGTTATAAGTGCCAGACAGGTTCAATTATTATTACATATAAATTCAAGTCGTTTTTTAACAAGTGATGGCTGCAGTGAAAAATGGGTTCAAGTGGAATGATTTCCAGCTCGTGAAGGGCTTAACAGAAAAACATCCGCCAATCAGTGCCATTTTGAAGACTCTTTTATATCAAGTGATTAGATGAAGAAGAAAGGCAATTGCTTTGAAAGGATTCCCATTTTTCAAATGCTTAAATGCTGGTGGTGCTGAGAAATTGTGAATTAATTGTTGTCTGTATTCCAGGAAACATTAATGCACTTAGCTGTGTCCCTGTCTAGGGCTTCTACAATTAACAGGTGAACTGGCAGACGGCTACTAACTTGTGAATTTGGTTTATTATTTTCAGCTCTCTTGAGCGACATGCCTGTTTTTTTAAATTCCAATTAACCCTGAATACCCTGCAGATATAACATATCAGCGATGCATGACCCTACGTACTCTCTCACTTTGTTTCTCTCTCACCCCCCACCCCTCTCTCTCTCTCTCTCTCTCTCTCTCACCCCCTGTTGGTCTGTGCATCAGGGGCGACTCCATGATTTTTTAAATGAGGTGGCACAGGGGGGACCAAGAACCAGTCCAGGGGGGGGGGGGCCATGGGAAATCAGAAAATTCTATCAAAAATAAATACAGCGTTGAAAATTCACTTAGAAAACATTGGGCACGATTTTGAAGCTCTTGTGCAGTGCCCTCTGCCCTAATACAGGTGGTATTACATGAAAAGTGGCACTGCCACTGAAAATCGTTTTATATTGAATAACTGTTTTGCATGGATAGGACAACACAATGTTGTTCTACTAAATAAAAAACATCACATAGGAATTAATTATTCATTAAACTTGTTTTATTTTCAATACAAACATTGCTGTATGTGTGTGTATGTGAGTGTTATCTGCAGTCCATGATCTGAGCTTGAAATCTGTGTCTGTTCATGTGGGTTAACTGCACCGTCACACATGTAGGCTATGCTTTGCCTCAGAACAGCGGTTTCTTCTGCGAAGACTTCTGCGGTTTGTGCTGGCTACTAAATAGTCGACCATATCCAGGGACTCCTTGACACTACGATGAGCACTCCCAGGTCACTCAGTCGCTCATCAGTCATGGTTGTTCGTAGTTGATTCTTGATCAATTTCATGGTAGAAAAACTTTGTTCACAAGTAGCGCTGCTTACTGGTATTCAATAGCAATTTTGCACAACCTGAAATGTTTGGAACACCTCTTCGAAAGAATGAGGTGTCCAGAAGCACAGTCAACTCCAATAATGCTGGTCAGGCCTTGCATTCCTCTTTTCCTTTTCCTCTCCAAAATCCTTTTGACATGGTGCAGCTCTTGCCTCAGATCTCTGCAAACGAAAAAAGAGGACTCTTCTAAAAAGCTGTTGCTGTTGGGATGGAGTGCTTGAACGTCTCTCATTATGTTGCAGTCAGGCTTGCAGAAGCATTTCTGTAACTCCCAATCATAGAGACAAGTATTGGATAGAAGATGTTCTTTCTAAAACCATCCTTGTCATCTTGGTCATTCCTACACTCGCAACAACAGTGGATGTCACTTTTTTACACCCTTTAAATTCTGCATTTTTGAGCTGTGTCTAAGACCTCTCTCCACAACAAATCAAAAACTGATTCCTCTCTGTAATTCTGACATGTGTCCTGAAGCTCAACTATAAGCTCAACAGCTAGGTCTAGTGGCGGTGACTGAAGCATATCAGAAAAAAGCTTGGTGTCACCCAACACTTTGTGGAGGCCCCATGCCTCCATAGACCTATCCCCACTTTTCAACAATCAACAATATCTAAAAGGACACAGAGCATTGCAGGTAGCCTATCAATCATATTACGGCAGTGCCTGCATGCATAATTTGTGTCGCTAAACATTTCTCACTGAACTTCTAGCCATTTGTGGTCAATGTACGAGCCCGACATGAAGACGTATAGCTCAGGTACTGACTTGACAGTATCAACTAGAACCGAAAAATAAATAAATCAAAGATTTTGTAACTGTATTTGGTGACCCAATTAAAATCCTGTGCACCCAGTCTTTGGGAAACACTGCACTAGTCTGCCGAAGTTACGTTAAGCTTACTACAGTAACTAGTTTCATAATATTATAATGTGACTCTTTGGAGCTTTTGAAGCCATTAGACCTGCGAGGGTCATCTTTATTAGGGAAATCAAGGCTTCAGTAGCCTTCCACCTTCGGTAGGCTACGTCGCTCACTGCTGTTGCTGTAATCGGGAGTTCATCTATGCATATTATTGCAGCAGAGAACGACAACACCCCAGTCTTCATATTTAAAAATATAATTGTGTGTGTGTACATACCATGAACAGAGACGTGGTGTTGTTAATTTGCCGAAAAAGTCTTGAGTCGTGTCTCTCCTCCTGTCTGACGGTTGTGTAAAACTTGGTACATTGATTCCGTATCGCAAATCAAACAGCTATTGACAGCGCTCTGATCCAATGGCGTTGAGCATTGTCAAATTGACAGGCAGCGATTGGCGGCAAATCAGATTGACAGCGCTCTGATCCAATGGTGTTGAGCACTGTCAGATTGACAAAACTGGGGGGGGGGGTGATCATATTTCAGGGGGGGAGGGGGCGGTGCCACCCCGTGCCACCCCTATAGACACGCCCCTGCTGTGCGTGTCCCTTTCTCTCTCCCTCTCTCTCTCTCTCTCTCTCTCTCTCTCTCTCTCTCTCTCTCTCTCTCTCTCTCGCTCTCTCTCTCTCTTTCTCTCACATTCGCCCCCTCTCTCTCTCTCGCTCACCCCCCCTCTCTCTCTCCACCCCCCTCCCCGCCCCTCTGTCTATCTCTCACCCCTCTCTCTCTCCTGCCTCCCACATCGTAATTTAGTCAATGTGCACAACGTGATTAACAACATAAGCGCACTGCTTCCTGTTCCAGAGTTAATGTGATTGGTGAAATGCCCAAGCCACACAAGATCTCAACTGTGCAAATGTTGGAGTTGTTGCTGCTACAGTGCTATAACAGTGTATAACAGTGTTGTAGCAATTCACATGTTATCAAATTAATTCATGTTCACTTGACCATAGGTCAAGAGATACACTTATACATCACTTGTTGTTACCGTATATTCATGTGTTTATTTTATTTTCTCATATTACATGAGAAATGTTTTTTTTCCCTTCTAATGATGACATAAAATGACAACAATAACACAAGAGAATATTTATATTCATAAAACATAACATGTTCTCTAATACTCACAGCTCTCCAACTCCAGCGAGCATGTCTGGGAGTCCAGGGGGAAGCGGCTGAAGTCCATGTTGCAGGCTGCTGTCACAGTCACCCTGTTCAGCACAGAAGCATGGAGAGCAATGAACACCCACTACAAGGCACTGTGATAATATAGACATGGTGAATGGTGATGAAAGACCCCCAGGGAAGCCATGGCATGTGCGCGTGTGCGTATGTAGGACACTACCGCCTGCATCCTTTTCTCACCAGAAAAGTGAACACTGGCTAAAGGGTTGCAATGAAAGTAACACACTGAGGGAGGCTGTGGCAAATGATGAGCTAATGGTGGTGGGAATACTAGCCACACACGCACACACACACACACACATGTGGGCACACACGCACGCACAATCATGCACACACGTGCGCATGCACACACACACACACACACACACAGGATTGCTCTATACCACATGCACACACACAATCTATATCACATACACACATGCAATCTCCCTATAGCACACAAACACACACACACAGACACACACTTGATATGTCTCGCACATGCACACGCACACACACACACACTTGATATGTCTTGCACATGCACACGCACACGCACACACACACAAACACACACACACACACAAGAATATAATAATGTTTATAAAGAATTTATTAATAATGTAAACATCCCCGTTTCCGACCTCTTTAAATGTCATGTTCCTTTTAATTAATTAAAATGTATACCCCCATATCTACATATCGCTTGAGAAAACAACTCCTCTCTATCTTGTTAAAAACATGTTTTGGTTTTTGTAATTTTGCTACCCTGGGTGCTGTTCGCGACCCTCTCTTGATAATGAGTGTCCATGTCTTCAGTTTCCTGTGGAGTGCTAGGAACAATTTCAAAATGCTGGCTGCTTGGCCATTCTTATGGTGACAAAAACAATAACAATAATCTTGAACATAATTATACTATTGTCAATGTGTTGCTGACCTTGATACTTCCACGATGAATAAACACCAATGGCATCTATTGCAAGAAACTAATCCTTGAGATAGAGGACAGTTTTTGAAAACCGCTTGAATGAATGAACCCGGCAACGCCTGTACAACTATTACTTGATTCATAATGATTTGTGATAGTCCAGCAGATGAAATTGAATTCCAACTCCAATATGACTGTGTTGAACTTTGACAATATACGACAAGAAACGACAAATAAATTGTTGCAAAGACCACTTTCTACTTTCTAATTTGTTGAAATGGCATTCAGTGAAAACATAATCATGAATAATTTGAGACATTTTCTTTCCATGTTAATGATTCTGAATCGAACATACCGGTATCTCGGTTTTGGTTTTGGTTAACAAAAGACTTTCATGTTGTTTTTCTTTGCGATAAACACCTTGTGATGTCTCGCCCTGCTCCTTGTGATGTCTCCCTCCTGCTCCTTGTGATGTCTCATCATGCTCCTTAGGTTATGTTTTTTATTGTTTCATTCATTCATTCATCGTTTTACATCCTGTTTTACTTTGTTACTCACATCTCGTTTCAGATCACTTCTTGCCCTTGTGTGCTTCCCGCCTCTGTGATTGTCCACCTTCACCCTGATTAGTTTCACCTGTCCATCATTATCCTCCCCTTCCTAGTGTATGTAGGCTGTGTCCCAAACCAAAGGCAGCTGCCTGCTGCCTTGCTGTCTAGCGAGGCAGTATCCTATGGAGGCAGCGTTTTTTTATGAAGTTACCTGTGAAGGAGTTTGGAATGAGACAGACTTCCAAGGCAGTCATGCATCACAACATCATGGCGTCGCCAACATACCAGTCAGTTACAACCATTATAGGGATGTTAATGATTAATCATTAACCGATTAATTGCCATGAAGAATTTAACCGTTTAAAAATGTATTAACCGACAATGTATGTTTTGTGTACCATTTCTCCGGAGCTCACATATATTCACTTTTATACCACAAGGGGGCGTACTTCACCTTTACAGTTCAGAAAAACTACTAGCGCTACAAAGGAAGAAGCGGCCAGTGAGGCAAGATGAAGAGGGCAACACGTAGTCCAGTGTGGGAGCATTACTCTGTAAAAGAGGACAATGCTAAATGTAAATATTGCGACACCGTCTTAAAATGCAGCGTGAAAAGTCAGCATGTGACGGTTGCAATGCAAGTCGAAAGTGGATCACTGTCCTCCCAACAAGCTATCATATTCTGTTTGTTTAAACTGTTTGTGCTTAATGAATTAATGTTTCACATAACAAATGTGATATTTCAATAAAACTTCTACTGAGGAAAACATGTGCGTTTTGTATCCTAATTATTAATGATTAATCGATTATTGATTGTTAACGTGTTAAACTCGGTTAAGGCATTTACACTCTGTGGTAGTCATTGCAAAAGTTGGGACAAATGTCTTAAAAAAAGTATGATACATTGAAATAGAAAGGATATTCAGTAACTAAACTGTCGATTTCTCAGTAGAAAAAGATCTGAGGCTAAAAAAGTAAGCATAACTTTGTATTTGTATATGAACTTGCTCGCCATTGTTTTTCTTCTTGTCGGAGCGGTGGAGCAGGCACAAGGAATTGTGGGATATCGACCAACGAAGGATGCGTCTATGCTGCCTTCAAAACCTGCCTAGTCGGAGGCTCCTCAGCAGGCAGCATTTCTTGTAAATATTCGATTGAGACATGACTTGATGCCTCCCTGCCTCCGAATGCTGCCTGAATTGGCCTTAGTCTGTTTCCCCCTCTCAGTGCCAGTTCGTCTTTGTACCCTGTGTCAAACGTTCCAGCCATTTTCATCTAGTGTTTGTGTTCCTGGTTTTTGATCTCCGCTAGTTTTACCTGAAATTGCCTTTGTCTTCTCCTTGCCAGATTTGTTTTCCTGATCTCCTGACTGATTACCGTGTACTGAACCATTTTTCAATTTTTTCAGTTTTTGGATTAAGATTGTGTTGTGCTATTGAGTCCTCTTGCTCGTGTTTACACCAGCCGTTACACACCTGCTATGTCACAAATCACACCATTATTACTTGACTAATTATGGATGGCAAAGAACAGAAGACAAAAAACATAAATCAATTGAAAAAGACAAAAATATTTGTTGTATATTGAAAAACCGTTGTGGACATAGGCCTAATTGATTTTGGACATATCCTATAAAGTCAGTGAGACAGAAGTATTGGCTTTTGGATTCAGCCCAATTCCAGCTGCGTAGGTTAGAAACCAGGACACTAGCAAAGGCCATGAAGATCGAAAGTGGGCTCAAAATCTGCCTGTAAAATTGAGACGATCAAAGGGCTTTCAGCACACCAAAAGCATTGCTTCTCGTCAAAGCTAAATGCAACAATTAATGTGATATGATCACAAATAAAATTGTATAAACCAGATAGATAATATAGCAATCAGCCAAATGTTAGTAATGTAAAATGCTTGGCAGGACTTACAGCTGTATTAGGCACCCACAAAAAAGTGAAGGACTATTACCAGGCCCGCACAGATAAATGGACAACCGTATACCATTTGCATATAACTATGAACCATAGCAAGAGATAAGAGGCTCAGTCAGAGCAAATAAAGAGTGATACATTATAAAGAGATTATAAATGGAACCGCCACATCCATTCATAATGGACAATGGTGATGGCATAACAAAAACAATGATTATGGTGAATAATAATTATACAAATTATTACACACATAAATAGTGAGTCTTCACTTTTGGATACTTTTAATAATATGGTTCCAAACATTAGAAGCCACCAGAACCGGTCAACTCCCACTAGGTTATAAAAAAAAAAAGTCTTGCCTTTGTAGGGTTTAGAGTAAAGCAACTTCAATGGTATTTAGGATAAACTTGCTCATTGAGCAAGCGGCTGGGCCCCTGAAAAAACTGAGAAAAGTTTGAGTAAAGAGATGGTGTGGCTGTGCTATATCTGACCAATCAGAGATAGAGGTGCAGAATATTGTTGGAGTGTAAAATATATTTGGGCTTTTGTCAACAGAGGCACATATCTAGAAGTTGCCTGTAAGGTGTAAGCTGTTTTTATTGAAAGAAGGAAACTTAATAAAACTGGGGCTCAATCCAGTGTATCAAAATGTATAACAATGTAGACAATTCTCATCTCGTTTGTATCCTTCTCCTTTTTATGAAGCGAACGATTTCATTACATTTGAAACCAAATAATTGTCTGGTGTCATAATATTGTAATGTAAAATACATTAAAATCAATTGCACACCTCTAGTTGACAAGGACTTCTATTCCAATGTAGTTTCCATGCTGTTTTACATTCATACGCCCCTTATTTACAAATACATTGCCTAGAATTATACTTTCGATTCCATAATGATAGATTTGACACATGATCCATTCTTCATGGTTATTACAACTATCGCATTCCTGCACTGGGTCTGATTTATCGGATTCCCACTAACTGAAAATGCCACGAAAACAATCCGGCTACAGTAACAATGGAGATTATTCCTAAGATAATTGTTCAAATACAGCCTCAACAAACACAGCCTCATACCTCAGGCTGTAGAGGACGTGTCCGTCAGGGAAGACGCGGAGCATAATGTTGTCCGTGGTGGTGTCGTGGATGAACGAGCGCTTGGAGTGAACGAAGAACACATCGGGCACCCAGATCTTCTTGACCAGACGCCCGTCAAACGTCATGCTCTTGTTGGTGCTGCTGGTGAAGGACAGACGCTCGTCCTTCCAGTAGTGACGCAGGTACAGTGTCATGGTGAAGTCCTGGGAGGTAGGGGGTGTTACTAAGTTTATTAACAGTAGTCCTGTTTAATAAAAAAACTAAACTGCTCTAGTCTTGTATATGAATACATATGAATAAATAAAAACATTAAATAAATCAATACACTGTTTTCATTTTGGCAGAAGCACACATCATTATTAAAAGATTTACAATGATGTTCTCTGCTGTTTCAGAGTTGTTGCGGTGTAACTCTCTGACACAATGTCACTTTGATCCTTGCTGTGAACCCTTGTTTCACAATAGACATCTGTCATTTCAGAAAGAAAAAACTATTTTCTGTAGTTGTATTTGGTTGTACTTTAGTATTTATAGCATATTGTCTTCTAGCATATTGCTTACTGTAGTGTCCATACTTGAGCTAAAGGTGGATTTTCATTTTGCTATCCAACAAAATAATGATGCAATGATTACTGGATTGATCACTCATCCTTCCACTGCCTATGTAATTATACATATCCAGATCATAATAATAACATGCAAACATTGAATTACAGAGAGTTATCTGCCAAATAATATTGTCACGTATTCATTACTGCAGTCGGTAATGGAGTTGGTGATACTGAGTTCACAGAACTCTGCACAACTTAGTAAAACCTCCACTGTAATTTACTGGAAAAAAAGATTGCAGATCCAAGTGTACTTTTAAGATTTAAGATGAAAAAAATCCACTATTACGCATTTTTCATATGTTACAAAATCATATACAGTATATATATATATATATATATATATATATATATATATATATATAAAATTTATGTAAGGGATAATCCACAATGAGGTGTGCATATATCGAAAAATAGTGCACTACGCGGGGGCACGAGGTGTGCATTCTCGAGGTGTGCATTCTCGAGGTGCGCAGAGGGAGTGTATTATCCCGCTTATACCATGGCCATGTGCGAATCAATAAAAATATAAGGGTGTTGATTCAAATTTTGGGGTAATTCTGTCTCAAAATTACAACTTTTAGCTCGCACTATTTTGTGTGTGCCTGTAAACAATCGGCAAATGACCGGAGACATATATGGGTCTGACTAATGCCTGGGTCTGACTAATACCTAATATCAGTTAATATGAGATTCATATGGAATGTTACCTTATTACTGTAAATAGAGACGACCTTAGTAACAACCTGGCAATGGGGAAGCATGTGATTATATATATATATATATATATAATCACATATTCTATTTTAGAATATGCCTGCCTTGTAAAGCATTAATAAAGGGCTTGCTCATTCACACATTGCTAATAGTCATCTGATGGTATGATTAAAGCACATGCTGATTCGCTGCTGATGCTGATTGGTAGCTGATGCTGATTGGCTGAGTGGTTCTTGTCCTGAGCCTGTACCTTGACTAATATTACTTTCCTTGCCTATAAAAAAGGACTAGCTTATTTGCAGGTCCTGTCTTGTTGATGACATCACAAACTTTGATGATTGGCTGAGGCCATTTTTCCAGAGCAGAAACCTAATGGGAGCACCTCAAACGTGCTTAGCAGCAGGGCAGCGTTCCTTACCATGTCCACTTCAGAGATACTGTCCAAACTCTCCACCTGTACATCTACTCCGACAGGGATTGCTGGCCCTAGACATGGAAAACATACATAGAAAGCAATGGTTTCAGCAATAAAGCACAGTTGTCACAGTTGTCACCCACTGCGTCTTTTCCATGGTGAGGTGAGTGCAATAGCAAAAATAACAAAAACAGAAACTGCTATTTTTTAAATGATTTTGCTTCTATGAATTGCATTTGTGTGTGTATATGTACAGTTAATATTGTAACTATACACACAGACTCAAAAGTGGCCTTGCAATGGAAAAAACACCAGGGAGTTATTTTAAATTTACTGTATATTCAATTTACTCTCAATGATGGCCATTGACCTGTTGATAGAATGACGCCACTTGACCAACCACACTTAGCATTCCATCTGACACAAGCCTTTAATGACAGCATGATCTGAGCTCATATGCAGAGTTAAGCACAGAACGGCACAGTAGTGTGTGGTGCGCCTACATGGACACACAGACAATCCAAGGAAAAGGTTTAGAAGCGATATGTACTCATACGTATGCAGCAGTACTGTAATCCTAAAAAGATTAGCAGAGACGCTAAAGGGCAGATTATAGCGGCCAGTTCTTTATGCCATGAGGGGGATGAACGGTTGATTATTTCAACAATAGCACTAAGTGAGGAGACATGGCCCCTATCGCATACATACGCGTAAAAGATTCCCTTTTAAATGGAGGAATGTACAGAGTTTTAGTTTGAATAAATAGCTTTGGGTCTCTTTAGGTTTTTTCAATTAATAGATCACAGCAGAGATTTGATATTAAAGCTGGTTTCATAACACGGGAATAGGCCAACTGCAAGTTATTTCTGACATGGTTGTGAATGCACATTTCTGGCAGTGCAAAACTGCACATTGTCAATGGAGAGGGGTAAATGTGTGCTTTTGGCACACAAATGCCTTAACCCCTTCCTCTACGTTCCATATGTTGGGCAGTCAGTGTGTGTGACAGAAGTAGCATTAAACTTAATTAATTGTCAAAAATGGCCTATTGGGTCTGTGTAAGTGTATAACATGTTATCATGTTAGGATCACTTCACCAACTGTAAAAAAAAAAAAAAAAAAAAAAAATGAAACAGAGAGCGAGGCCTATGCTTGGAAAATGTATTATGTGCATTGCTTGGATTTTTTGTTATGTTGCAGTTTTGTAATCAATACCTACACCTCACCAGTGTTTATTCCTCATTGATGCATTGCACACCACCCTGTCTATGACCTTGGTTTGGGCATGATCCAATTATTCCAGACTGACCTTAACTAACTCTGGTCCAACCACAACGTACATAGCCGACTAATGAGGCTCCTCGATATAACCTTATTCCTTTTGTTATTTTGTCTCAGAAACAACCCCTGTGGAAGTCTAAGAGTTAAAATATTACATCATGGGCAATAAAAAAAGAAAGGGTTATACCCAGGACTTGATGAATATGGCTTTCTCCCTGGTATTAGATGTTCTAATTTAAAAATAATGGCAGTAAATAATTGTGTTTCTATATCTCACTTTAGCTGGTTTCATGTCTTTGAAGAAATGTATTTGTGGACATGTTGCTGCCAATGGTAGGCTACTGTCGAATGATGATGTAAGAACACATTCACATAAGTGAAGAAGAGAAACGTGAAGGTGAACCATCACATGAATGACATGTGACACCATCACATGAATAATTTCCTTTGTGGGCGTAATAACCACCCAGAAAAATGTTGAGTATTTGTTTTCGTTTTTTTTTTACTTGTCCACACTAACCTACTCGACATTTTTACCATTAGACCCTTGATATTTGATTTACTTTATTAATCCCTCTGGGGAAATTCCTCCTCTGCATTTCACCCATCCTATACTAGGAGCTATAGGAGCAGTGGGCTGTCACACAGGGTAGCGCCCAGGAACCAACCTTGCCTTGGTTATGGGCAGCAGGGCAGGAAGGCTTACTTGTATGTTGTATGGTGTGGGAGGAAACCGAAGCACCCGGAGGAAACCCACGTGAACACGGGGAGAACGTCCCCCACAATCACCACACAGAAAGGTCCCCACCCAGGACCTTCTTGTTGTGAGGCAGCAGTGCTAACCACTGTGCCACTGTGCTACCCCTATTCACAGAGGTGTCATCGTAGGACAAACACAGGTGTCACTCATAACACTAATTCTAGGTGTGCTCCTGTGTACCAGGGCACGGTTGGCAGACTTATCTTCACTAGTTTAGTCCACTACCGTATCCTGGTACATAAAAGGAGCAGAACCATAATCAGTGTTATGAGCGGCACTTGTGTTTGTCCTACGATGACGCCTCCGTGAAAAGGGTCTGTATAATATTAAGATGTTTCCACTCCCATTCATGTCTTACATTCATATAAAGTGTGCAACAGGCTAGGACACAATTGGTTAATGTGTCACTTTTCCAATCATATTCCTATGCTATCTCTTGTGCTAGTTATGTTTTACTTGACATATGTAACAGAAGTAACATAGGTGAATGCTATTTAACATGGTCTTTAAGTGTATAGCAGAATGGAGTGAAACTGTATGCACGCCCACATACAAAAGAAAAAGTATTCAGCAAGGTAATCAATTAGTCAAATCAACTGCTGCTATTCTGTAAAAGACCGACAATGGAGACGGAAGAGAATTAGAACATGGCCACCTGGTTGTCATAGAGACAATGATGCCACGGAGGAAAGGGAGGAAGGCAAAGTTGTTGTGCATGTTAGTGCATGGAGTTGGCTTTGTTTTGAAACAATTGGGTTAATCCAGTATTTATGAGACCTTGACTTGAAACCACTCGACTATTTCAGACTGAACATTTTTGCTCCTAGTGTCATTGTTTTTTCATGGCTTAAAGCTGTCTTAATATCCACAAATACTTTCTTAAACAATGGTTGGAATTCAGAAAGGGATTAATATTTACTGCGTCTTTAACCTGAGGTTATACGTTTAGTTTACAAATAAGCCGCTATCAAAATCAAATCCACAAATATATATGTGCTTTGTGCATCATCCATTCTCTCAGGTACATTCTGGAGGAGTTATAAATGTTTAATATCAGTTGTCAAGGAATTGAACTGAGATCTTGGCAAGACTTACAGTAGGCTACATCCCATGGTTCGACCGGGCATTGAGGAAACTGACCAGCGTAGAAACATCAATCATTTAGACACCATGAGATGACTTTTTCATCGTGTCACATTATAAAGTATGGCAAACACATGAATCTTTTCAATTTTTTTTCCATTAATCTACATCAAAATATTATCAACACATTTCTTGATGGCAATTTCATTTGAAACATTTTGGTTTTGGATTTTAGAAATTCAAGCTCAGTATAAACATTTTTTTTTAAATTGTTCTCTCTTTGAAGGTTTGATTGTAATTCAAACAATAATTGAGCTTGCAAGGAGGAGGTAGTCCCTGTATGGCATATATTTCTATTGGATTCCTGGTAGTGGCTTGTGTTACTCTTGACAGACGGTGCCTGGGGGAAACTACTTACTCCACCTGCAAGCATGCTTCATCAGTTGAATGATAAGTTATGTTCATTCCACCCACATATTATGTTTAGATGCTGTAATTCTGTGTCATTTACACAATATAATCACTCATTTCAATAACAAATTTAACAACCAGCAAATCAAACCTTATCGACCTTAGTACTAGACTTGGAAACCTACTATAACATAGTATTGTGATTATGGATACTGCAGTAGGCTACTACCTCTTAGGAACAACAAGTACCATGCAACACTGCAATCCATTGTCTTCAACACAATCCATCAAAATGTTACCTGCAAATCAAAAGGATCCAACCATATTTAATGTGCCATAGATGTGGTATGACACATTGCTCAACACTGCGAGTAAATGTATTTCTATTCAAAAGCAAGTACCACGCAAGCAATCTCTTCCATCAGCCTTGGTGCCTCTGTAAATGAAGAGCAGACGGACCTGTCTCATTATGAAACTGACAAAGCTTGGAACTGCTATGACCAGATCAGTCGCGGGGGAGAAAGTAAAATGTTGGGATGGACTCCAATGGGATGGCTTTTCTGAATGTGAATTTGTGGAAAGGAATGATCCCCTCATTTGCCTCCACCTACTTTTCTGTTGGGGGAGTCCTCAGTCCTGCAGTTTTGGGAGCAAAGTGTCATTTATATGGTAACAGCTGTCTTGTCGCTTAACAGATTGGTGCCCATGCTCTTATCTAACCCATAAGCAGGAGGAACCTCTGCCAGTGTAATCTCCTCATCATTACATCATCATTACACGGGCTGGGGTGGAAATGGGAGGGGCCCTGCATCAAGGCAAAGCTGGGCTCTGTGCTACGCTAACAACGACAAGCTAAATTATCTAAGACTACTAGGGCTAGCCGCCGCCGCTGCTGCCGCCACTGCTGCTGCCACTGCTGCTATTTCAGTCACCACAAATTAAGCCCGCATCTCCGGGAGACATCTGGCTCACTTTTCAACCATCCATCAGCAAGCGCTGCTTAACGCTTCAGCCATGAACACCAAATAAAACACACGGCAGCTTCGATCACTCTATTCTAATGTTTCCCTTGAGCCACGACTCCCTCTCACTCACCGAACCATACACTCACATGGGTTAGCATGTCCATTTAGCTCATTGGACTGAGGCCACCGACAAGCAACTGCTGTTCATGACATTTTGAGTCGGCAGATGCTTTTCATCAGTGTTAGTCCCAGGCTATCTCTTGCCAGTAGATAATAGTATCGCATTATGAGCACACAGTGGATAGTTACATGCTATTCATTTGGTTGGAAATGTTAGAGGCACATCAGTGAGCCCAAAGTCAATGGATTATTCCACTTTTGCCTTTGAAGTGGCGCGGTTTGATACAATCTCCTAATTGAATCTCTACAGTCACAACATCTAGCTAATGGCAGCAACAATCACCGTTCCTGTGTACGTCTCAAGGTTATAATAATGCCATGTTATTGGACTTGCAGGGGCATGATATGTTAGGGAAATAAAGGAAACATGATGCTGGTCTGAACAATGGAGTGTATAACCCCCACCCCCCCTTGGTGTTGGCTTTTCTATCAGTATAATAGTCCAATATTAACGCTTTAGTCCAACAATCAGGTAGGGATGCAAGTCAAAACCCTGTATTTATTGCACATACTTATAGCACTTGCACACATAGAGCATGTTTTCACACTCCAGTATAGCCTCTAGGTACACTAATACACTGTAGGCTATTTGTTCATTTTTTGTCGGAAGGGAGGGGGGGGGGGGGGGGGGGGTCACTCGGGATCAATCTGAGATGTATTACTCACAATCATGTGCTTCAAGACACTTTCCTCTTCTTTGCATGCTTGTTATCTCTGCGTTCACCTCCACCTAAAGTATTTTCCGCACCCTCTGCTTTTCTTTTATCAGTGCCAATGCAGTCAGCACAAGACCAAATCCTCATCAGAAGACTCATTGAAGAAGGCAATGCTAGGGTTTTATTATGTGTGTGTGTGTTCTGTTCTCCATTATATTCCCACTGAAAGCCTGTCGATGCTGCGTCCCTGCAGTCAAGAGCAACAGATAAAAACAGCACTAAAGAAACTTCTTTCATTGAGAGTTATTGTAGTAGTAGGAGTAGCGCATAGGCTAAATCACTGTAAATAGGCACAACCCTAGGTTCCTGTTCAAGACTATTGTCAGCCTCAGCCCCAGTCACGTGCACAGAGGACTGTGAGACATTGTCATAATTTTTCACTGATAAGATAAAGGCAATCAGACCCAAGACCCTCTACCCTTTCTCCCCTGTCTCTTACTCCCTTAACACTAGCATTGGAGGTCCCGTTCTCCTGTCTAATTTTACCCCTATTTCCATGCAAAAACTATCTTACAACTGGCTGTGTCCCTGACTATTTTAAGACTACTATTGTTCTGCCCCTCCTTAAAAAACCTGGGCCGGACCCATCCATCTTTAGCAACTACCGGCCAATCTCAAAGCTATCCTTAATTTTAAAATCCTGGAAAAAAATGTTGCCGAACAGCTCACACAGGTGGTGGATGGAAATAACAATCTTTCAGAAGCTGCATAGCACCGAAACTGCTCTCCTTATCCAACGACATTCTGATGCAGGTGGATGCAGGTGACCACTCCATCTTGGGGCTGCTCGATCTAAGTGCAGCCTTTGACACAGTTGATCACGTCACCTTACTTGATAGGCTTCTTGTTTGGGTAGACTTATCAGGATGCGCCCTAAATTGGTTCTCCTCCTACCTCTCCAACAGAACATTTGCTGTAGCGATGAATAACTTTGTCTCTGCACATGCCCCTCTTTCTTGTGGGGTACCGCAGAGCTCAATCCTTGACCCAATCCTGTTCTTCCTGTACATGCTTCCTTTGGGACACATTATTAGTCGGTTTGGTGGCATCTCTTACCATCTCTACTCCGATGACATTTACCTGTACATATCTTTTAATAGAAATAACTGCTTCTTCAGAACTGTCTGGTTGCAATCAAGAACTGGATGGCTACTGATTTTTTGCATTTAAACTCAAACAAAATTGAGTATTAGTATTAGTATGAGTAATGGTATTTGGGCCTGAACCCACAGTAGCATTCATTCTTTCACTGACCAAATTGCCCCTTGAAGCTGACCTCCAAGAACCTTGGTGTCATCTTTGACCCAAAATAAACATTTTAACACCATAAAAAACATTAAAATGCTGGTTTCTTCCAACTAAGCAATATTGCCAAAGTGCTCCCATCAGCTCTATCTCACTCTAGAACTTTTAATGAATTGTTTTGTTTTCTCACGTCTGGATTATTGTAATTTTTTCCTCAGTCAAGCTGCTTTAGCCAAACTACTGGTCCAAAATGCTGCAGCCAGGCTGCTGCTGAAACATCTTTGGATCCCATTGATCTTCTGACCAGGGGCTTCTGTCCCTCGTGCCAGACTGAAGACCAAAGGTGATTCCTTCTGTCTTGGCACCCTATATGTGGAACCGCCTTCCCCCTCCAATATGGTCTTCCCTTTCTGTTGAGGGTTTTAAAACACTTCTTAAAACCCACTTGTTCAGAGAGGCTTTTTATTAGTACTGGGTGTTCTTTTTTCTCTCCCTCTGTTTTTACCATTGTATGTTTATGCCTGTTCCTGTTCTTTTATCATTGTATGTAAAATGTATCGTGATTTTTGATGTCATGCATCCTTTCTGTTAAGCACTTTTAGTTTGAAAATGTGCTATATCAATAAAGCCTTACTTACTAAAGAACGTCTCTTTTAGCAACAACAGCAGCAACACACAACATCCTCTGACCCTGTGATCTCCAACCAAATTTGCAACCCTGATAAAGCAGCACCGCATTTTTTATTTATTTTTTCCGTTTAAACCCATGCCGTGCTTCAGTGTTTAGTCCATCCAATCACAACTAACGCCATTTGCTTTGCAGGCCTACATCAAATGATCTGGCCGGAGGGGGGATCCCCTGCCACCGCCCACGCCCATCACACATGGCTTAGCAACAAGCTTTAATGTGTTATCTTATACTCCAGATTAAGAGGCGCAGCACAACCATCAATGCATCTACTGCCATTGCGTTCTGGCTGTCCCATTTATAAATAAATGAATGAATAAATAACATTTAAAACGTGTATCTAACAACTGCTGGCACCTGCCTAATTGATGCGCTATGCCCGCAAGTAATTTAAGGTGAATTTCAATTAACACCTCCCCGTACACACAGTTCAGTTTTCAAACTCATGTGCTGCTGCCATCCCTTGAGCGAGATGTAGAGCAATATGTATGGCAAAATCCTTTGGCACCATGGTCTGGATGGGAAACTATTTGGGAGAATGGGTTTCAAGTGTTTCTGGCTACGGCAATGTGAGCAAAGCATTTCTTTTGTTTATAGCTTAGTTTTTCCCTGTTTCCCATGTTTGCTGCAAACACAAACACAAACATTCCACCACCACCACCACAACAACATATTTTTGTATCAAACGCTCCCAACTTCATCGGGGAAAAAACATCAAACAAGGAGAATTGTGACTTAAGCCCAGTGCTATTTGAGTCTGTACGTGGGATTATCTCAAACTCGCAATCTAGACACCATTTAGCAATTCAGTAGTACTTCTGCTCACAGGGCAAAATGGTTGGGTTTTGGCCAGGCGAGGACACACACTTGAAAGGCTGCCGACAAAACAACCCCTGAGCAGAATTTGGTGTGAAACCCTCCAGACGAACATGTGTTGCTCCCATAGGCTTCAGATGTTACACACTGCTTTACAGTGCAGGAGTGCAAAACTTATAATGACGCAAGTCTGTGGACCGACTCTCATCTTGGCGGGCCGCACATGATACACACCGACAAGGTCGTCTACGACGGGCGGCTGGTGGAAAAGGGGAGCTCGTTACTTCTCCAAGCTCTTGCCTTGTTGAGTTAGAAGGCAGATCAAGCAACGCTTTTTCTTTTAATCTGCAATCAAAAGCAACGAAAATAAGTCCAAGTTATGGATCATGCCGCTGTTTCACGCAACATTTTCTCTTCAGATCTCAATTAAATTCAAATGAGACTTTTTAAAAGGAGCGTACCTATGTGAGTCTGATTTGCCATTACCATAGATTGCCCCTGTTTTTGACAAGGGTTGTGTGCGTAGGTGTATACAGTTTATTTTTTTAGTCGCTGTGGTCGTACCCTATTTAGCGCTTTAGTACTAATCTACAATACGTCATACTTGCACTTTGGAATACATTCTCTTTCTCTGATTAGATTTTTTATTTTTATCCAGTCAGACCCAGATGTGAATTACAGTTGTCTACATATTTTTCAACACATTTTTAACATCAATGGCATTAAAAGAGACTTGATAAGGTAGGACGGCCGCTACTACAGGATAAAAAAAACTGGATATGAACATTGTTAATATACTGAGGACTATAATAATGTCCAACCAGCCAAGGTCAAACATAAACACATGATGGGGGTCTTGGCATAGGTCCATGGAATACACAGCCATAATTATACGTTGCGGCCTGCACTTTCACTGTTGTGACACGACGTGTAATAATGGAGTGTTTGCTACTGCGGTGAGGGGTCAGGGGTGGGGGAACTTTGTGGACAGACACAGGCTACCCATTTCAACACCCAGGACACATCAAAGAGCCTACCTAACACACGCTGAAGGCTGGTAAAAGATATGCTGACAAGCAAGCAGGTTGTTTTAGACTCAACGGCGTAGGGGGGGGCTGTTCTTACTTCCAGCAAATAAGGCTCTGAACCACACGCCGGGAGTTCATTTCTCCCTTTCTTCACCTTCCTTTATTAGCACCTCGTCTTCGACGTCTTCTCGGCCGTGGAAGAGGAATAGAATATAATGAATGTTGCTCCTCGTGAATACAATGACTGGCAGCCAATAACAGTTGGGGATGGAGTCCAAATTGCTGCAGTCGAATGTGTTTGCAGCCAACCGCGTGCATGTTATAAAACGACGGCACCAGTAATTATCTGGTGGCGTGCACTGTGCGCATACATACCTCCAAACGCAGGCCTCATGGTGAAGTCATGATCATCTACTTTGAGGAGGTGCTCTGTCTTGGGCTTGCGGGACTTGGTCACGTCCGGGGGCTTCTTGGTCAAGGAACTACAGAAAGAGGATGAGGGGGCAGAATATAATATCAGAATGTCAGAGTCACCTGCGGCGAGCCTACAGACAGTCTTGTTGAGGAGAATCATCACGGCAATGCAACGCTTCTGACCCCGAAGAGTTGCACGTGTTTGTTCATTCATGGGGAGAGTAACTGCATCGAGTATCACATGAGGTATGTAATCTTCATCCTCGCCATTGGCAAAATATTTTTGAGGGGCCTCATGGTGTTGAATGTTTAACAGGGATTGTGTTCAATTGAGGGCAACAGCGTGTTACAAAAGCCTTGATCAAGCATCCCTGTTGTGCTCACATTGGGCCTGTGTTGTGATGCTATCTCTCCTTGTATTTATTACTTTTCAGATACCTGGGCTGCATATCCTATTGCTGCTATACAATATAGAACAGCTTTCATTGCCTCATCCCAAGATACACCACAAGAGCAGAGATAAAACCTCATATCCTGATCTGAGAGAGACAGAGAGAGAGAGAGACAGAGAGACAGAGAGAGAGAGAGAGAGAGAGAGAGAGAGAGAGACTGACAGGAGATGTAACATAATTGCATGTGATAGTGGTGATGCAGAAGGCAATAATCACATCAGAGCAAAAGGTAGAAGCCCCAATAATTAATCTGTCAGCCATTAAAACAGCTATAGCCTATTTCTGTCTTCTAGCCACCCGTGATATAGACTTTGGCCAAAATTCATCATAATGATTCAAATAGGCAACAGAAATCATGAAATAGAAAAAAATATATAGATCTAATGAACAATAACACTATATAGATCAAAATCCCGAAATGTTTGATTGTCGATTTAAGAATTGCTGAAATATAAAGATTTAGGACAGCCAAATTATTTTGAGACCACGACAACGACTCCACACGTTTTGCCAGATCAGCCGTTGAACATGCCTGATCACGGCTGACAGATGGGCACAACATGCCCACGGCACGTGGCTCCGCCGCTCCGAAGCACGCTCCTCATTACTCGTGATTAACGAGTAGGAAAACACAATGTCCCCAACCCTTGACCGCCAGCAGGCCGACGCGGCCCTAGCGGCCGTGTCATCTACGGTCACCTTATTCAATTGTCACCTTTTCACCTTATCTAATAACAGAACAGCACATTTTAATTACAAGGTTGTTTTTTTGTTTGTGTTGTACAGCAGCAATATGATATATAATCGCAAATTGCGTCGCCTTTTGCAAATCTCCTTTGGGACCAGAATTAGGACTAAGAAGAGGAGGATACATTGTGGGAGTTTGATATTAAAAAAAAAAAGGATAATTAAACAGCAGTTTAATTACAAGCATAAAACAAGTCATAGACAGGGTCACTCCGTGTATAACGTTCCTCATCTCAGCAGTTTTACTTTTTTTCTTTGTTTGAAGTCCGCGACACAAATTGGGTACAAAGTATTTGAGTTTTGTCCTTACGTGCCGTGCTTCTGCGTCTCCACGGTCCCGGTCCACCTCCGCACGCGGTGCCGGTGCCGGCCGCACTCTCCGCTCGCGAGGAGACACAGGAGCAGCGCGAGGGCTTTGACCAGACACGGCATCATGCGCGCGGTATTCCACAGGTGAGTCCGAAAGCCCCGCTCGGTCCACGTCGTCCGCAGCCCTTCACACGCCGGCGCATGGTCGTCTCAGTGGCGAGCCGCGGGGGGGAGCGTGACGCCGACGCCGGTCATGTCATGGGGGGACGGACGGACTTGGGGGGGGGGGGGGGCAGCTGGAGAGTTAAGAGAGAGAGATGAAACCGGCAGAGTTGCCCCGCGCTTCACCGCCGGTCAGCAACCGCGCGTCTGCCGCCGACACGCTCACTCTGCTGCACTGGTGGTCGTGGTGTGGAGGAGGAGGAGGAGGAGGAGGAAGAGGAAGAGGAGGAGGAGAGGGCGGGAAGTGGGCTTTGTGCGTCCTCCTCCTCGCGCTTTGCCCGTGATGCTCTCGCGTGCGCGACCGTTGCCAGCAGTGCGCGCTCGAGCGTGCGCCTCCTAACCCCCCCCCCCCCCCCCCCCCCCCGCCCTGTCTGTGCGCGCATGTTGTCTGTGCGCGGGCGCGGGCGCGCGAACATCTGTGAGGCCAGGCTTGCAAAACGGGATTATATTGGCAGAAAAAAAGTCCATTGTGTAATATACACTAAACACAAGACACGCTTTTCAGAAGTGATGCGTGTCTTCTGGAAGTACATGATACTTCAGACATGTCGAGTAGTAGCCGTGCGGTAATCTTCTTATGGGTAAAACAAAAAAAAAAGGAAATATATATATATATATATATATATATATATATATATATATATATATATATATATATATATATATATATATATATATTTATTTATTTTTTTTAAATTTATTATTATTATTATTATTTATTTTATTTGCCATAGTTAGTAACGGCAATACTGCATCAATAAACATTGCTATGAACCTATGTGCAAACTCCCATGCTGCATGTATACAATTATTGCTACTTTATTCATTGAATGAGACGCTAACAGGGCACGAGTAAACTCTAACAATAGTGGTTTAGTAATGGTAATACTGCATTTAAACATGGCCATATGATAAAGGTCCATGCAGCAATACTTTATTAATTGAATGAGAGGCACGAAATGGCAGGAATGTGAACTCTGTTTTCAGAGTCCTCTCTGGTGTATTCTGACTATGGACTATGTATATATGTATATGTATATATATATATATGTATATGTATATGTATATGTATGTATATATATATATATATATATATATATATATATATATATATATATATATATATATATATATATATATATATATATATATATATATATATATATATATAGAGAGAGAGGCTATACTATGATATAAGGTTATGGGGGTGCCAGACAGTGAAGTTGAGGACGCAGCCATGGTTTTCCTGCAGCAGGCCTAGTCGCGTGCAGCTCTCACATAGCCTCTCGGTGAAGGCACGCGTCGGCAGACACAGCGCGTGAGGCAGATGTGATGTGCATCACTTTGAAGATTTACTGGGCGCCCCCACATGCGTGTCGTATTTCCCTGCACTCTGTAGCATTTGAGCAAACGCAGCTCATCGGGGATTTAACGGTGTTTCTGCTCTGGCTCAGCGTGAAGTGACTTCTTGGCGATGTGTCAGAGAGCATAGCTATGTAAAAAAAACAACAACAAACAAACGTAACTTTCGACTTAAAGGGACCTTCCACCCGATTTTCAACTTTTTAATGGTCTCCAAGTTGCCTTTTGTACGGCAATTTCCATCCACTGCAATGTCCCGGCCAACAGCTTTTTCCCGGGACTTCCGGGTTTTCAAAAAACTACAAGTGCCATGAGGCCTCCCAAAGTCACCCTGGGCTTGGAGTTTGGCTCCGTGAGATTCAGTTGTCTTGTTGTTGTTACCCTGGAGAGCTACACAAGGTTTTACAATGGCTGCTAGCAATGAATATCAATCTATGGATCAAATGAGGATTAACTTCAGCCAAGTCTCACTGAGTGTTAGGAATGACGGATATTTATTTGAGTCAGAATACACCGGAGAGGACTCTGAAAACAGAGTTCACAGTCCTGCCATTTCGTGCCTCTCATTCAATTAATAAAGTATTGCTGCATGGACCTTTATCATATGGCCATGTTTAAATGCAGTATTACCATTACTAAACCACTATTGTTAGAGTTTACTCGTGCCCTGTTAGCGTCTCATTCAATGAATAAAGTAGCAAATTGTATACATGCAGCATGGAAGTTTGCACATAGGTTCATAGCAATGTTTATTGATGCAGTATTGCCGTTACTAACTACCATTTTCAGAGTTTACTTATGTATTAGCAAAACCGAACCACAGCAGGCTCACACAGATTACAGTCTGGCATTTATACTGTGAAGACGAGGATTACGATGTCTGCGGCAGCTACAGAAGACGGTACAGACTAGTCCATGATACGAACCCACTGGCTGATGTGGAAACGGGACCTCCTGGCACAGTCTGTTATCAACTGTTACAGCCCATGGATATAATAACTGTTACAGACCATGGATATAATAACTGTTACAGACCATGGATATATTATAATAACGCAGACTGGATTGAAGATCAGCAAAAGAGTTTCAATGCCATGTTGGACTTTCTGTTCTCTGGAGGCTTTCTTTATGATATGTGCGGTGATATGGCAGGCAACTAACTATGGCAAATAAAATTGTGTATTGATACAAAGCTTGTAGTTTTTTATTTATTTTTTATTTTTTAAATGCAAATAAGGACATGCATATTTTTGTCATATGTTGGGCTCCATTACAGCTAACCACTGTTTTACAACGCTCAATAGTTACATGTGAAATGTAATGGCAGCCGCTTTAGCAACTGGATATCCTGTAGGCCTACAACCAAGCAGAGAACAATGAGGCGTCATGATGTTATCCACGTAGTCCACAGGTCAACAAATATAAAATACAAAACTCTAAAGGAAAAGCGGAAGCCTTTTGGTTAATAGTGTCCACTCTGTCTGCTTTTAGTGGATACAATAATATTATTCAGTGTAGCCTTTTGGATTTGTCACTTAATAGAGGCAACCGTTTAGAATACATTTTTTATTTCATTAAAAAAAAACAACTATCTGTGCATATACCCTTGATGTATAAGTCAGGTCATTATATAGGCAGGCATCTATACATAATCCTTAGTTAGAGTGATAGTTGGAGCTTCTGTAAAACCACTTGTTATACATGGGGGAGACCACAGGCTGAGGACATGTTGTGTTTGTTGTGATTCCAGTGCCATAGGCCACCACCACCACATCAAGTATCCCCTCTGGACTCCCCTCCTTCCCTACCTCCCCCTCGCTGGAGTGCTCTCCACAGCCATGGGGACCAACCTGCGTCTCTCACCTCCCTGCCATCCGCATTCACTCAACGGCAAATTGGCTTCACAAATAGCCTCAACTCCTGCCAGGCGGCCGGCTAATACATCATGCAAAGTGGGAGAGTGGGAGTGTATGTGTCCATACAGTAGTGGTAGTAGTAGACTGGCACAGCAACACCACTGCCTTAACTGCCCGTCTACTACCACTCCTTTCTCCTATAGGATTCTCAAGATTGCAGAACATATAAGCAGCATTATTTCCCCCCTCCGTACCAACCGTACCACTCTCATTTTTACTCTGGATACACAGATATCTTCCATAAGTTTTCAGTAAATAGTATGGGGATATTGCAGATGCCATCACACGATTTCCTAGCACAGCCAAACCGCTTGTCATCTTCAAAAATGTCAAAAAATGTCCATTTGGTAGACCAACAAAAAGTTGCCGTTAACACACAAGCACCCACCCACACACACACCCCCCCCCCCCACACACACACACATACACACACACACACACACACACAGGGAGGCACGCATGCACACGCACACTTTTTAAGCCGTCCATATTTGTGTTCTGTCGACAAGAAAGTTTGCAACAAACCTCTTTGATCTAATCTTGTGAGCACAGTGACACTTGAATGCCTTTGAGATGTTTCTGTTACGCTCACGTCCCCCTACAAGAGTACAAAATTATATCATGAACTTGTAGCAGTGATACACCAAGAGGCACAATTGCCACAATCTTGAGTGTGTGTGTGTGTGATTTCATTGCATGGTACCATCAGGCACAATGTTTGTTAACCTGACTTCTGAATCCTATACCTTTGACACCAATGTGTGCCTTTTCTGTCATGGTTTGAGTTTTGCGTTTCTGTGTTGTTGCTTGTTTTGTCCCTTCTCGTTTCCCCTGGCGTGTAGGTGCAAGGTAGTGGGCGTGGTAAGGTTGCCGGCACATTCAACGAGGCACACCTGGCTCTCATCATCAATCACTCCTCCTATATAACCCCGGTTCAATCTTCACTCCAGTGCCGAATTATTACAGATGTCACGTTAGTACTCATCGTGTGTTTTTTCTCGTTCACCTTTTTGGTCACTACCGGCTCTAGTGTGTTTTTGTGATCTGACAGTTTTCGTGTTTTTCTCCCGGGGGCTCTACGTGCCTTAGGTCTCCAGTGTGCCGCGTGCTTATGCCGTCCGCCGAACGCCGTTTCCAGCCAACCGCGTGTCCCCCTTTCCTGGCATCCTGTGTCGGCAGCCTTCCCGTCTGCTGCCCTCCCTGCACGCCAGCGTCCTTAGTTATATCCCCTCCGTTTTTGATCCTTGTTTGATAAACCCCTTTTTACCATCACCTCTCGTTGTCTCTGTCTCTGCTCCGGGGCCCTACTATTGCTAAACCTAACAGAATAATTCGGCCACATGGACCCCGCAGAGACGGAACAGCTGAGACACGCTATCTCCAATCAGGGAATACGCGTCGGCCAGCATGAACAAGTGTTGGTTAGCGCCATGGACAGCATTAATGCGCTAACAACTAAGGTTGAGCAACTTAGCAGCAGCGTTAACCAAATGCTCACGGCTCTTTCCGGTGTTAGTTCCTCCGGCGGGGTTTCTAACGCTACCGCCGCAGCCGCCTCACCCGCCGTTTCGCCATCCCCTCCAGTACCTAGTCCTGTGCATATCAGGGAGCCTCATATCCCCACTCCGGCTCATTTTTCGGGCGAATTAGGAAAGTGTGGTGTTTTTCTGCACCAGTGCTCCCTGGTCTTTTGCCAACAACCGCTCACCTACCAGACTGACAGTTCTAAAATCGCTTTTATCATGGGATTACTCACCGGTAGGGCAGCCGAGTGGTCCGTCGCCATTACCGCAGCTAACGCACCGTATGTATCGATCTACCAGCTCTTTCTCTCTGAAATTCGAAAAGTTTTTGATCATCCGGTGCAGGGTAAGGAGGCCGGTAAACGGTTGCTCGCGCTCCGCCAGGGCTCGGCTTCCGTTGCCTCTTACGCCGTGGATTTCCGCATCTTAGCGGCGCAGTGTGGCTGGGGTGAGGTAGCTCTTCAGGGGGTTTTTCTCGATGGATTAACTGAAAGACTAAAAGACGAACTAGCGGTACGCGACGAGACTTCCTCCTTGGAGGACCTAATTGCGTTAGCCGTCCGATTGGATAACCGCCTCTGCGAGAGACGGAGGGAGAGAGAGGATTCCCTTCTTTTCCGGTCTCGCTCCATGAACCTTCGCTCCGGAGCTGCCGCGGAGGACTTCACACCGGTCGACCCAACAGCCAGCTCCAGCCCTGCTACGTCAGACAACCTGGGTGAGCCCATGCAACTCGGACGCATGCGTCTCACGCCGTCCGAGCGGCAACGCCGGCTTCGTCTTGGCCTCTGCATCTACTGTGGTCAGGCCAGACACCGTCTCGCCACCTGCCCGTCCACGCCAAAAGACCAGGCTCATCAGCGGCTGGGAGGGCGCTGATGAGCCACACCACCACCTCCAAGGATTCAGCTACCAGGCTCACGCAACGAGGTACGCTAACCTGGCAGCAGGAGACTGCCACCGTTCAAGTTTTGATTGACTCTGGTGCAGACGATAACTTTATTGACTCGAATCTCTCCTCTCAGCTAGGTCTACCCCTAGAGACGCTACCTGAAGCCAAGGACGTTTTTGCGTTAGACGGCAGATTGCTGGCTCAGGTTACACACCGTACTCAGCCATTTTCACTGCGGCTCTCCGGTAACCATCACGAGATAATCACGCTATTTGTTATTCCGTCCCCGTCCACTCCTTTGGTCCTCGGTCTCCCCTGGTTAAAATTACATAACCCACTCATTAACTGGGCTAACTGCACTATCTCCAACTGGAGTATTTTTTGCCATTCACATTGCCTGCACTCCGCCACTCCCAGTAATCCAGTCTCCTCTCCCATTCCTGTTGAAACTATTGACCTCTCTACCGTCCCCTCCGACTACCATGATCTGCAAGCAGTGTTCAGTAAGGACCGGGCGTTAACCTTACCTCCTCACCGCCCGTACGACTGCGCTATCGAGATCATTCCGGGGTCCACGCTCCCCAGTAGTCGACTGTATAACCTGTCTAAGCCCGAGAAGGAAAGTATGACTAAATACATTAATGAATCACTGGCAGCAGGCCTCATCCTTCCCTCTTCATCCTCCACGGCCGCAGGTTTCTTTTTCGTGTCCAAGAAAGATAAGAGCCTGCGGCCGTGCGTAGACTACCGGGGCCTCAATAACATCACAATAAAGAATAAATACCCCCTTCCTCTTCTCGATTCGGCGTTTGGGTTCGAGCACCAGTCGGCGATCTTTACAAAATTAGATCTCCGTAACGCCTATCATTTGGTGCGCATCCGCGAGGGCGACGAGTGGAAGACCGCTTTCAACACTCCACTTGGTCAGTTCAAATACAGAGTCATGCCGTTCGGACTCACTAACGCTCCCGCGGTTTTCCAAGCCCTCGTCAACGACGTTCTCCGCGACATGCTCAATCTGTTTGTGTTTGTTTACCTCGACGACATTTTGATATTTTCACGCAACCTGGCCGAACATATTCAGCATGTTCGGCTTGTTCTCCAGCGACTCCTGGAGAACCGATTATATGTCAAGGCAGAGAAGTGCGCGTTCCACGTTTCGTCCGTGGAGTTCTTGGGATTCGTCATAGAGAAGGGGCAACTTATGACGGATCCCAAGAAGATCCAAGCGGTGGTGGAGTGGCCAGCCCCATCCACTCGCAAGCAGCTCCAGCGGTTCCTCGGGTTCGCTAATTTCTACCGCAGATTCATAAGAGACTATAGCCTGGTAGCCGCCCCACTTACCCAGCTCACCTCGACCAAGGTTCCCTTCGTGTGGTCTTCTGCTGCCCAGGCAGCATTTAACAAGTTGAAGCTTCTTTTTTCATCTGCCCCTGTTCTCGCTCACTCGGATCCGTCGCTCCAGTTTGTGGTGGAGGTGGACGCCTCCGACACGGGAGTCGGAGGAGTACTGTCACAACGGTCCCCGGACACCCAAAAGCTCCATCCATGTGCGTTCTTCTCCCGCCGACTGTCTCCAGCTGAACGTAACTATGATGTTGGCAACAGAGAGCTATTGGCTGTGGTGTTAGCGTTGCAGGAATGGAGACACTGGCTGGAGGGCTCCTCCCAGCCATTTATCGTGTGGACCGATCATAAGAACTTGTCCTATTTACGCTCTGCCCATAGGTTAAACTCCCGTCAGGCTCGGTGGGCACTGTTCCTGGGCCGTTTCGAGTTCCCTCACCTACCGTCCAGGGTCCCGCAACACCAAGCCCGACGCTCTCTCCCGTCAGTTCTCCCCTCCGGAGGAGGAGGGGGTCGTGGAAACCATCCTCCCGAGTGCCTGTGTGGTCGGAGCGGCCAGGTGGGAGGTGGAACAGGTGGTCCAGGAGGCTCTTCGGAATCAACCGCAGCCAGAGGGATGCCCGCCAGGGAGACTCTTCGTGGCGGCGGAGGCGCGATCTGCGGTCTTGCAGTGGGGCCACTCTTCAAGGATCTCATGCCATCCAGGTTTCCATCGCACCCTGGCCCTCATCCGACAGCGTTTCTGGTGGCCGTCTATCTCTCCTGATACCAAGGAGTTTGTCGCCGCCTGCTCCGTCTGCGCCCGCGGTAAGGCCTCCCATCGCCCTCCTGCCGGCCTACTACGCCCTCTTCCTGTCCCCCACCGCCCCTGGTCGCACATAGCCGTTGACTTTGTGACCGGTTTGCCTCCCTCTGAGGGGAACACGGCCGTCCTAACTATTGTGGACCGGTTTTCCAAATCGGTGCATTTCGTTCCACTGCCCAAGCTCCCCTCAGCTTTAGAGACTGCGAACCTCTTGGTTCACCATGTGTTCCGTCTTCACGGGATACCCCAGGACATTGTGTCAGACCGGGGGCCGCAGTTCGCATCACGAGTATGGAAAGCCTTTTGCCAGGCGTTGGGGGCAGCTGTTAGCCTTTCATCCGGGTTCCACCCCCAGACTAACGGCCAGACGGAGCGGGCAAACCAGGACCTGGAGTCAGCTCTCCGTTGCGTCACCGCCCGTCATCCAGCCTCCTGGTCCACCCACCTTCCCTGGATCGAGTACTCTCATAACTCCCTGGTCAGCTCCGCCACAGGGATGTCGCCATTCATGTCTGCCAACGGTTTCCAACCCCCACTATTTCCCACACAGGAGGCTGGTGTTGCGGTTCCCTCGGTGCGGGAGAATCTACGGCGTGCCCACCGAGTCTGGAAAGAGGTTAGAGCAGCCCTTGCACGCACCACAGCCCGCAACCAGCGCCTTGCAGACCGGCACCGGGTCCCAGCTCCCAGCTATCAGCCAGGTCAAAGGGTTTGGTTGTCCTCACGTGACTTACCCCTACAGGTGGAGAGCAGAAAGCTCGCCCCCAGATTCATTGGACCGTTTGAGATCGACCACATAATAAATCCCAATGTGGTAAGATTGAAGTTACCTCCCAGTCTCCAGATTCACCCAGCCTTCCATGTCTCGTTGCTTAAACCTGTTACCTCCAGTCCATTCAGCCCTCCGGCCGACCCCCCACCACCCACCCGGCTCATCGATAACCACCCGGCCTACACCGTCCGGCAACTACTGGACGTACGCCGGCGGGGCCGGGGGTTCCAGTTTCTGGTGGACTGGGAGGGTTATGGTCCGGAGGAGCGTCAGTGGGTCTCTCGGGCCCTCATCCTGGACAATACCCTCATCACAGACTTTTACAGACGCTTTCCTGATAAACCGGGCAGAACGCCAGGAGGCGTTCGTTAAGGGGGGGGGGTACTGTCATGGTTTGAGTTTTGCGTTTCTGTGTTGTTGCTTGTTTTGTCCCTTCTCGTTTCCCCTGGCGTGTAGGTGCAAGGTAGTGGGCGTGGTAAGGTTGCCGGCACATTCAACGAGGCACACCTGGCTCTCATCATCAATCACTCCTCCTATATAACCCCGGTTCAATCTTCACTCCAGTGCCGAATTATTACAGATGTCACGTTAGTACTCATCGTGTGTTTTTTCTCGTTCACCTTTTTGGTCACTACCGGCTCTAGTGTGTTTTTGTGATCTGACAGTTTTCGTGTTTTTCTCCCGGGGGCTCTACGTGCCTTAGGTCTCCAGTGTGCCGCGTGCTTATGCCGTCCGCCGAACGCCGTTTCCAGCCAACCGCGTGTCCCCCTTTCCTGGCATCCTGTGTCGGCAGCCTTCCCGTCTGCTGCCCTCCCTGCACGCCAGCGTCCTTAGTTATATCCCCTCCGTTTTTGATCCTTGTTTGATAAACCCCTTTTTACCATCACCTCTCGTTGTCTCTGTCTCTGCTCCGGGGCCCTACTATTGCTAAACCTAACATTTTCTTTCTCCCTTTGGTAGAAGTAGTTGCTCTGAACTGTTTTCTTTCTTGACAGACATAAACGATGATAAAAAAAAAATCCTTGCAGTGCTATTATACATTATGTAATATAATATCTACCACAGATAAACAAGAGTGAACATCTGTCGCATATGCTGGTGTCCAGTCGTCTCCAGCACTTATAAAGACTCATCCTTCGGCCCAGCGCCTCATTCGACGCATTACAGCAAACAAAGGCGGAGTGGATCGGCTTTGCTCTCATTAGAAATGCCTTATAAGTTCCATTTACTTTCAGGACACGCTGCTCTTAGCAGCACTGAATCCCAGGGAAAAAAACATAATGACAGGTTGTGTTAAGCTTTCATCGAGGGAGCCTTTACTATTTCAAAGTCATAATATGGAAGGATGGGACTTTTGTTGTCAGCACAGTGGGGAACATTGACAGCCCTGAGTAGGGTGACGAAAACACTTGATGAAATGGGTTAACAGCTTAAAAGGTCACTTTCAGGGGGGGCTGTACTGCTGACATGCAAACCAAGACGACTGTTTGCATTTGATCGAGACCCATCTCTGTGTGGTATTTGTATGATCCTGTGTGACATGGAGATCTGTAGGTGCATCATGATGGCATCCACTCTGGTCCGTGAAAACAAGCATTTATGAATGATGAGATGGATAACATCAAACGGCAACCCTATTACAAACTTGGTGCTTTCATTTGTAGTGGGAAACACAACTCAGCACAGGCACAGTTAACAGACTGATATTTTTCTAGGAACAAGTGCGAAAACAACCATATGTTCAGTAGAATTTGAGTGAAAGCAAATTTCTTCTTGCGACTCTTTCTTCCTGCATTAGCACAGCATAGCGACGAGCCAATGTGTGTTGAGCCTGTCAAACTGGCTGGCTGTTCAGAGACGATGACCAATGATGTCCTCCTCCATGGCACTTTTAGACTGCTAACATTCAACGGTTAAATCACAGGAGAGGACTAGCAATTCATAGTCTGCCCCAACACGTCTCCACCACACTGCAGGAGTAGGGCATGTGGTGCTAAGGAACTATAAGACTGGAATGAATCAAACTACAGGGGGGTCCAAGAGACAAGATAAGAGGTGAAGGACAAGAGGTGTTGGAAGCACAATACCTCTAGGTGTGGCAATGGTGGGGTGGGGGGGAGCAGAGACGGACGTCCGAGTCGGCCAGATGATTCAGCCTAGAGGGTGATCGGCTGTCACTCAGTCATGAGCTGTTCCTCTGAGGGCAGACAACAGAATCCATCTATGCCAGCTGGGATAATGGATGTGATGTTTCCTGCTGTTATGTTGGTTCTTCAAGAAACCCCAGACACTAAGAGAAACAGCGATTGGGGTCTAGGCTGGCTAAGATTATTTCAAGCAAACCAAAGAACGAAACAATACTGTCAAAAGGAAACATTGAACTTACTAGACCGGAAGTGCACACATAGTGGGGACATAAAAGTGTTCAGTGATCAGTAAGACCTTATTCTCTCAAGGTGAGATCAAAACTCAGCAACCATGAAAACCATTGAAGTTTATAAAGCCGGTGCTCCAGCAATTGAGTTCCTTCCTGAAGTTAATTTGTGTTGTGTATTTGCATTACTTTCATTGTTGTCCCACTGTACTTACCATACATAGTGGTGCGCTATATGTGCATGTAACAAGGTGACGTCAGAGAAGTGTGATAACCTGAAGAGAAGTCAAAGCATGTTACTCACCTAAACTCCGTCTCTGGTCTGATATATTGTTATAGAAGGTTATGTACGGACATAACTATGTTGAACAGAAGAAAGTCCGGGTTTACATGTTTAATACAGTTTATTTATTTTCCGTGTTTGGTTGTAGTTTTAGGTGCGCGCTAGTTTGTTAAATATGATAATTAGACAGCGATGCAAACAAGCTGTTAACAGGTTGTTAATTGGGAAGAACGAGCCGTAAATAAATTGTGAAAGTACAATTGTTCATAATGAAGACTGAATTGGCATTGTATAGTAATCAGGAGCAATGGAGCTCATACACAGAACAATTTGAATATTTCATTGAAGCAAATGGAATTACTGGTTGTACACACATTTTTGTGTGTGATGGGACCAAAAACCTTTAAAGACGCACTGTGTAATTCTTTCCCCCATCTAGTGGTCAAATTGTATTTTGCTTTCAAACGAATTTATGCTCTCTAGCGCCTCGCGTTTTCAAATGTTCGTTGCAACCTGTTGGAACTACGGCAAGCGGTATTAGTCAAGATTCAAGAAGCTATGACAACATGATAACAACATGTCTTCAAACACCACTTCATCAAGTTTTGTTTCGGATGATGAGGTACGATATTTCAAACAAACTTCAAACTGCATTGAATCATTAGTGTCAGCATGTATGAGTAATCACTCCTCGAGCAAGATAGTGAATTATGTTCTCATGTTTATATCGTTTTTTAAGTGACAAGCGCGTCTCGCTAAGCTCCTTCTCTGTTCCACAGTCACGCGGCTCTGAGTGAAAACGCGTTTAGCCTTACCTGTTACGTAGTGCTTTTTGTCCCTCTCGGCAGTTCATAGACCGGAAGGACATGGAAGCCTCCATAGAGCTTGCCCGTCTAAATAAATTCTGATAAGTGATTCTTTGCTCAGGAGGATTGTGGAAGTGAGATTGTTGACAGAGATAATTTTACACCAATGGGGACTTATTTATGAATGAAGACATTGATTTGAGGTAATAAATTACTTAAAAAACTACACAGTGTACCTTTAATCTGTTACATAGCTTATGGCGACCTGGAACAAAAACATACCAGGAAATTGTGGACATTTTAATATAACTTTTCTCACCTAAACCTCTAGTCATCGCTGAGAGGTTTAGGTTCCACCGCCAAGAAGGTGAGTCGGTGACAATGTTGTTGTCGTAGTGAGGCAGCTTGCGGAGCACTGTGAATTTAAAGATATGCTTGATGACACACTCAGCGACAAGTTAGTGTGTGGCTTAAGAAGCGAGGCTACCCAAAAGAGACTGCTTACTGAAAGTAACTCAATTTTAAGCAGCTCAACATTTATTTGCAATGGGAAAATTGCACCAAGTTGGTTTGGGAAACAGGACATCTAGCCTCAACATACTGGTGTAAGGACATGGACTGTCGGAGTTGTGGGAAAAGGGGTCATATTGAACGTGCCTGCAGGAACAAGTAAAGCACAGAGAAAATGACAAATGAGAAATGAGAAAAAAAGAGACGGAACAGAGGTAAGTGACACATTGCATGTGTTCACAATTAAAGGGGGTTCACACCGCTACTGGGTCTCACTATTGCTATTGGGAAAGGCTGTGTGGATGGAGATAGACACTGGAGCTGCAGTATCTATCATATTTGACATATACAGAAAAACACTAAAACACCTTCCACTTCGACCAGCCAAAATAGTGTTGAAGACCTACACAGGGGAAAGTGTACCACTGAGAGGCCAGAGGTCACAGTTCAGTTGAATGGACAAACCAAACAGTTGCCACTGTATATAGTTGAAGGGGACTATCCTTCCATGCTGGGATGTTCCTGGCTTGAACAAATACAGCGGGAGTGGCCATCAGTGCATCTGATGATGAATGATGAAAAAGGCTTACCTTCCATCTTAAAGGGACGCGCTGAAATTTTTGATGAACAACTTTTTGAAAGACATCATATTGAACTAGGAGAGATTTTCAGTCGATTCGGATTCCCTAGGCTGTTGGTCTCTGATAAGGAACCACAATTTGTAGCACAGGAAATGGTTACATTCCTGCAGGTGAACGGCGTACAGCACATCAGAGCTGCACCATACCACCTGTCCACAAACGTATTTGCAGAACAGTTCATGCAGCCGATGAAACATGCTCTGAAATCATCTCAGGGCCAAGGTATGCTTCACCAGCGCCTGCACAGTTTCCTGTTGCCATACAGGGACACGCAACCATGGAGACATCTCCTGCCGCCATGCTGCTTAAAGGATTTGGCCAGTTTGTTAAGACCCAAGGTTAATTGTTGACATTGTCTATGTCGAGATGTACATCAGCCTTGAATTTTGTCAACTCACCCCTTGTTGCAGTATAAGTGCCTTCCGAAATTGAGCAGTAGGCGAGCCATTGACAGCTCCCATAGCTGTATCTTTGTTTTGTCCAACACAAGTAAGCGCATATAAACTGCCCTGGCTAGGTACTTTTCTCCAATAGTGCCCACAAACTACCAAAACCAGAAGTTTTGATTCTGTGTTTCAGGCCACTGCATGCTCACAGACTTTAATCACACTGCCTCAAATGCAGCCTAAGTTCGTGAGCATGTGTGGTGGCATGTAAACACAAAATCAAAACTTGATGTCAATGGCTCGCCAACTTCCCAATTTCAGAATGCACGTACACCGCGACATCTCGACATAGCCAATGTCAACAATTAACCTGGGGTCTTAGCAAACCGGCCAAATTATTTGGCCAGTTTGCAGATTAAGTGACGATTAAGTGATGTGAGCAACACTCCAAAGACAGAGTCTTCTGTCCAGGAGATCCTGTACTAGCCCGGAACTACAGCAGAGGGCCTAAGTGGTTTCCTGCTACCGTCATTGCACAGACCGGTCCAGTGTCCTATACTGTAAAAATAAGACCACGAGGACATTGTCTGGAAACTAGAGACAACCAATCCAGATGTGCTGCAGGGTGGAGCTACTTCCAATGCAGAGATATGCAGAGAGATTCTTCAGCAGCTAATCCAGCCGTGCTTCAGACCTTGCCTCACCAGTGACATTTCTGACACAAGCATCTGAGCTGCCTACATCTGTGTCAACACCACCTGTGAGAGACGCTGACAGCATGGTGAACCACTGGTAAACGGTGGCCTTTTAGTTTAATTCAGTGGCTACCCATTACACAGGGCAGAATGATCCCCATGGGTTTAGTCAAGTGTTGTAGTCTACCCTCACTCCCAGGTTAGTGTTTTGTGTGAAGATAAAAGTTAATAATAATTGATAATGGATACAATTATAAAGTGCCTAGTTTATTTACATCGGACTTATAAAAAGAAAGAAAAGAAGAATCCTTGTTTATCATACATAGTGGCGCACTATATGCACATACCTGTATAACAAGGCGATGCTAGAGTGTGACAACCTAAGGAGAAGTAAAAGCACGTCACTCACCTACCCAAATAAGCTCCGTCTCTGGTCTGATATATATATTGTAGGGCTGTCAATTGATTAAAATATTGAATCGCGATTAATCGCATGATTGTCCATAGCTAATCATTAGTGGAGTGGACAAAATATGCTTGCTTTATGCAAATGTATGTATATTTTTTATTGGAAATCAATTAAGAATAAAAACACATTGTAGTGTGTCAAACCTTTTTTCCAGCATTAACATAAAACAACAGACTGAAACAATCCAGGGACCCACACAGGTCAAGCATTTACCAATATGCTCAAATCACAACTCATGGCAAACTCAAGCACAAAAAACAATTCATCTAACAAAACAGACTCTGTGCAATCCCAGCATGCTCAGCGCAGCGAATTGCTCGCGTCCCATAGAACGTGAATGGAGGCGGAATTGGCCGCCAGGCAATCCGCGTATAGTCGGGCCTGGGCTTTAAAAGCCATTACCTGCGTTAATGCATCAAAAAAATGAGTGCTGTTTAAACAAATTTGCATTAACGCCGTTATTATCGCGTGTATCACCCAGTCCTAAATTGTTATAGAGGTCCCCACGGATATAACAATTTGCAGCTTACCGCATACTTCCAAGAGGCTCACATAAGTGTACTGTCTTATCACTTGGCCAGTTTGGTGGTCACAGGCTGTTTCAGGACCACAACTCAACACAACTAACACTGACTATTGGACGTGATGCAGTTTTTTGGCTTAATATGACTGTGGAGGGGGGCGGCGCCTGGCCTGCAGGGGGGAGTATGGAGCACCGGGTCTGCTGGGGCGATTGGGTCTGGGTGCACACCTGTAGGCACTCAGGCCCAATCAGGAAGTGTGTATTTATGTGTCTGCTCTGCCTTTCAGTAGCAGACGGGATACGGGGAGTGCGGAGCACTCGCGACAGCAAAAGGCAGAGAGCCTGGCGACTCCTTTTGGGGAGACGGACAATCCATTTACGTGGACTTTTGATTTGTTTGTTGTTCAGGTGTGAACAATAAACCGTCTGGACTGAAAACCGCTCAAACCTGTCTCCGCCCACTCATTGGACCTTTACAATGACTCTTGCATGAAACGACACCATTCTAAATTATTTCACACATTTTATTTATAATTTGTCATCAAGTTAAAAACTTTTTTTTTCAACCTGCCTTAAACAAAAATGACGCACAAATATGTGCGTCATATAATTGTATTTTTAGCAACCTTTACTTTTCTTCTTGTTAAATGTGTCTCTTATAAAGGTTAACTAGCTGGGATATGTCCATGTTTGGAAAAAAACATACTTGCTTCGTTACTTTATTTATCATTTATTATCAGAATGAGCCAGCAGTTTGTGGAGGCCAGACTTTGCAGTCTCTTTGAAGAACTCAATTCTCTCCGCTTTTTTTAAATTTTTTAGCTCTCTCCATAACCAGGCGATGCACTGAGGACGAGAGGAGTGCTCATGGGTGCCTCGAGGAATCTATCTATCTGTTTATAAATCATGAAAAATATTATTCAACCATGCAGAGATGATGGTTAGACGGATGTATTATTCAAGGAAGAGAGGATGCGGCACATGTAAAAATAAGGTCAAACTTGTAATGCTATTCTAAACACAGGATAGCACAGATGGAATCCTTGGTCCTGAGGCTAGTGGGCCCCTTCACATTTTCTGCTACTTGCAATCACCAATTTCTGCAATAGAAATTGGTGACAGGACATTTTATGAATCCATTTCCATGTGTGGGAACCTCCCCCCTTTTGCTTTCCCATAGTAGCAAAATTAAATGACAACGAAAAGCAACAACGGAGATTAACTGATGATGTGGATTATAGTTATTATGGATGTCCTGCAATGCACCGAAAAGGTTTTCCATTTTCCAAATTTATGTAAAATGTGTTTTTGTAAATCACAGATATTTGCTGGTTGTTGGTTATAGAGCTACGATGACTAAGCAACATGAAGTCATACTCTGTCTTACTTCTTTTTTGTAAATAACAATTTGGAGTATAATCCACCTGTGTATCTGCTCCTCCAAAGAATTGTCGGCCTCTCCCTTCCAAGTCAGATGCTTCTGTCAAGCACCTTGGCTCCGTACACACAGGTGGCATCTGATAGGGAGACTACAGACATATACTGCCAGACCTGACAGGTGTAGCCAGAGATGGGGGATGCTATAGTTCTAGCAAGAATTCCTCTATAATAATTCAAGCAAGAGCTCTGCCAAGTTCAGCTTTAAAAAGTGAATGTCGCTAGTTAAATCTGCATGCTATCTTATATTTTCACTGCAGGGACTTTAAAGAGTGTTTTTAACATCGAGCCTACTCTTATTTGTTGGTTAATTAACTTTTTAACTAACAGGTCGCAACGTGTGAGAGTGAACTGCATCTTATCTAATGCCCTTTTTTCATCCACTGGCTCCCCCCAGGGCTGCGTCCTCTCCGCGATTTTATTTATTTTATACACAAATGCATGCCAAAGTCAGCATGCCGGGCGTCATATCATAAAGTTCGCCGACGATTCAGTAATAGTGTCACTACTGACGCAAAATGACCCCGAGCATGGCCCTATTCTAAATGTTTTTACAGAGTGGTGCAAGTCATCTTTTATCAACATTAATGTGACAAAAACCAAAGAAATGATCATTGATTTTAGGAGGAATCCCCCCTCCCTTTCTCCTACCTTTATCTGTGACCAAGCAATCGAAGTGGTAAAACAGTACAAATACCTCGGGATCACTATTGATGACAAACTCACCTTTGAGCAACATGTTGATCACATCTGTAAAAAATCACAACAACGCATGTTCTTTTATCGCAAGCTTCGTAATTTTAATGTCGACAAGACTTTTATGAGGATGTTTTATTGTTGTTTTATTGAAACTATTCTTTCCTTTGCTTTTGTGAGCTGGTTTGGGTCCCTCTCCCTTAAAAACAAAAACCGGTTGCAGCATATAGTTAAGGTGTGCAGCAAAATCGCTCACATCCCTCTAACTGGCCTACACTCCCTTGACGAGACACAGACCCTTAAGAGGGCACAGTCAGTCCTGGCCGATCCTAGCCACCCCCTGTACAGCTGCTTTATAATGTTGCCGTCCGGTCGTAGATTCCGCCTGCCAAAATGTAAAACAAACAGGCATAAAAACTCCTTCGTCTCCGCCGCTATAAGCTTGCTCAACAAATCCATGTGAACTGTTCTGGTCCTCTCGTTGTATATTTGTTTTAGTTGGTTTTTTTTGTTCGTTTCGTGTTTGTATATGTGTCCATTGTGGTTTTTACCTGCTGTTGCACAAAGAATTGCCCCTCGGGGATAATAAAGACTCCTTGAACCTTGAACCTTGAACCTTGCAGCCATCACTTTTGTACAATGCCATTTGAAATAATGTTTAAATTATTATATTACCCATCCACCAATGCTTCCAAATCTATTTAAAAAGGTGGAGGTATACTGCCACTGCCTTGACCTTCCCACCCCTAACACAACGCCCTCTTGAACAAAGTGTCTTTCTCCTTCCTCTCCATAGAATTGATGTGAGAATAGGCTTGATTGATCTGTAGGTGCAGCCTTCATTCGTTACCCTCACAGTATCAAATCCTTGTGAAGAGAAAGTGTGATGTGAGGCTGCAGGATCAGAATCAGAATCAGATATGCTGTATTGCCAGATAAGTTTTCACTTACAAGGAATTTCCTTTGGTGTGGATGTTGCATACAATAAACAGGAACTATCAGGGACATAAATATAGATTCAAAAATATTATTTCATAATATCATATAATATTTTTTTTTATATACAATACAAAATAAAATAAAAACTAACTGTACAAGTAACATATATGTACAATGTGTGCAATATGGGAATGTGCAAAGTTCCCAGTATATATGTAATATGTGCAGTGGTCAAGTATAATAGTCCAGGATGTGCGTTAAAGTAACGTGTAGTGTCTATGGGCCTGGGCCTTGTTGATGAGGCCCACTGCAATCGGGAAGAATTGCAGTGGCGTGAGCTTTTGGTCCTGATGGACCTCAGCCTCCTGCCAGAGGGGAGTGATTCAAAAAGTTTGTGTCCAGGGTGGGAGGGGTCAGCTACTATCGTCCTACCTGTCTCAGGGTCCTGGAGGCATACGGGTCCTGGAGGGACAGCAGATTGCAGCCAATCACCTTCTCAGCATTTCTCACCGGCTTGCTAAACATGTACTTTGAATCTTTAAATCTCTCCCTGTCCCCACTCCTAAACGCCTTTTCGTTTAGCTGTGAACCAGGGTTTGTCATTGTTGTAACTCACCCTGGTACGTGATGGTACACAGCTGTCCTCACAGAAGCTGATGTATGACGTCCCAGCCTCTGTGTACTCATCAACATTGAAATAACGACATTGTTAGAGCTGTAAGTAGTAGACATGCTTCTTCGGATACTGTTTGTAAAACAGAAATAACCCAGGGGTAGAAAATAAGTAAAAAGGTTTGAAAAGGTTGCATTCTTTCCAATATGAAAAAGTAAACAAAAGTGTTATCGTATGCAAAGGCCTGCAGGAAACAGGTTCATATTTAGGCATCAACATAGGTTGAAATACATATTGCTTGAAGTAAGGATCATTTCAATATTATGTTAAGTAAAATATGATGTGCATGCAGGCACATCTCCTCATGATGTACACGCACACACACACACACACACACACACACACACACACACACACACACACACACACACACACACACACAGGGGTTGAAATAAGGCTGTTTTACTCGCCAAATGCGAGTAATTTTTGTATTTGTCGAGTAATTTATGAAGACCACTCGCCACTCTGGCGAGTAATCTAAAAATTCGGCGCGATTGCCGCGGACCCGCCAGCAACGGACCCGCTAGCCGCGGACCCGACCGCGCAGCACCCACCGCCGTCTACAATCGCGCAGCTCCCCGGTCAACAATCGCTCACCGTGAATATCCACTATAAGTGAATGATCGCGCGCGATGTGCCGCCTCCATTCACTTTCTATGGGACGCGAGCAATTCGCTGCGCAAAGCACGCTGCGCAAAGCACGCTGGGATTGTTTGCGGCGCGGAGCCGGCTGCGGCGCTGCCTGGCTCCGCTTCTGAATTTGCATAAAGTTGGGAGATTTCAACTTTATGCAAATATTCGCGCAGCGAATCCACGCGGTCACCATTCAGCAAACAGGACGTGGGCGCGGGCCGTGACGTTGACCCTTCTGATTCATTACCACAATGCGGGCGGGAGCTAGTTGATCCACTAGTCAACACGCCCCCAGCGAACGAGTCTTCACGGCGGCGCGATGTCACGCGGATAATTCGCGTATAGTGGATATTCACGGTGACCGTGAATATCCACTATTATCCACTATGAATGTCTCGTCAATCTGTCTCGTTGCACGCGACCCGGCCGGGACCCCCACCTTGGTGGATCTTGGTCTTGAGTGGGGGTGGCCAATGGCCATCTTCACAATAGTAAATAAAATATGCCCAGAATAAACACAAGTGTACATCATTAACTTTAAAACTCATCATTGCTAAATCAAGTCTATTATCTTGCTGATATATTAAACATGCATCCCGCTGCGTTTGGTTTGTCTAACTTTTCCTTGAATTGGGGGAATGGGGCATTTTGATCCTGACATGTCATTATGCACAGGGGCGGAGCCAGGGGGGGGGGGGGGGCCGGGGGGGGCATGGGGGCCAGGTGCCCCCCCTGTCGCGGCACAGCATTGAAAAGTCATTGTTATATACTGGCCCCCCTGAAATAGCTTTGGCCCCCCCCTGGCCCCCCCAATTAAAAAAGTCTAGCTCCGCCACTGATTATGCATACATTAAATAAATCTGTTGAACTCAAATTAAATACATATGTTAACATATTCAACCAGACAGACACAATGTTGTATTTGCTATTATTCACACATTTATTAACACCATCACCTCCCCCAGTTGGTCTGTCAGAGTTGAACTGTAACTTGATCTAACTTAACTGCATTCGTGATTCGTTTGAATGTTGTGAACGAGGGAGGAGACGACTCGGCCCCCCGGTCAACAATCGCAACAATCGCCCCCCCCGTCAACAATCGCGCAGCGCCCCTATTTTTGTCTGGTAAAAATCTGTTTGTCTAGTAAAAATTGTCATCTACTCGCCAGTTGTCTGGTAAGCCAAAATTTTACTTTCAACCCCTGCACACACACACACACACACACACACACACACACACACACACACACATAAATGGTAATCAATGTTGTAATGTGTACGTCCTAATTTTAGTAAAATTACATCCATAAATGTATAAGAACACAGAGTAGTATCTAGAAAACAAAGGTAGTCACTGTTAACCCTCTCAATTTGGTCTGTTCTAGCAGCAGGGAGCCCAGATGCATCTAGGTTTTGACATGAGGTGCCAGACCAGTCGGGCACGATTCATTAGATATCCCTTTTGGTATTTGAGCATAAATGTGCTAGCCTCAGTGATAGCTGTATACCGAAATGTTCACCAAAGTCTTGGCTAAAACTCTGTGAAAGGTGGGTGCACCACTGGCTAAGCTAAAGTTAGCCGCGGTGTTGCCAGGCTAGCTCTCCCATTGAGTCACCAGCTCTCTAATCCTGCAGCTGTTGTCACAAAGGGAAAATTGAAATTTGATCGCCCATGTAACATATTGTATCATAGCAAACAGCCAAATGTCTAGCTAGCTTTCACAATGAATAATAAAGCCTGTTATACATATTGTTATAATACATTTGATTCATTTATTCCATTTCTAAATGTACAATTTACACAACGTTGCCTCCTGATTGAGAGGGGGGTCGTGAAAGTCATTCTGGGTAATGTAGGAAAACAGCACACTGGAGCAGATTGCTGGAAGCCTGACACGTCAGTCAGTGATAAATCGCAAATAACGATTAAGTAGCCTACAATATTGCACAGATTGGAAAAATAAACCCTGGAACGTTTTATAACAATGTCAAAGTGTTTTAGCCTGTATTATTCCTTTAAATGATGCACCAGCAGCACATATTTCAATCTCTTTATTTAATAGTTAATAATAGCCTAATAAATAAAATAGGGGAAATACCTAGTTTGCTTTAACACACATACACACACACACACACTCACACACACACACACACACACACACACACACACACACACACACACACACACACACACACACACACACACACTCTCTACTAATAATGCAGGTGGACCTTAGAGAACCCATTCTATTTTTTAGTTATTTTTGTGTTCATGCACTGGTTTGTATAAATTGATGTAAATTGAGTTAAGCTATAATCATGTAGCATTCACTAGTTGCCGTGACAGCCTGTGTGGCATTTGTAGCATAACGGTGGACTTCTACGACATCAGAATCCTATTCCACATGATAAGTTGACAGTTCTCTGGTTCTCCTCAGTGGGGACCTGAGAGTTGAGTAGTGAGCATTACACAGTGACTAGAGAACAGCAGAACAGCAAAAATAATACCACTGCACTATATTGCATGAACTAGACTCACAAAACCTGCAGGTCATCAGGCTGTTGAACAATTACCATTGATCTGATCACATTGACCACCTACTGTTGTTTAAATCCACTTGGTCGCTTTTATGTTATGCTTTTATGTTGATACTTTGTGTTTAAAGTATCAACATACGTACATATATATATATATATATATATATATATATATATATATATATATTTGATATTGTTTATTTTATATTATACTGTTGCTTTTCAACACCTACAATGCAGTTAAGAAAGAACATCTCACCAGAAGGTCAGAGAAGTGGAGGTGGTTCATGCTAATCAAGCACACCGAGTTTGCAGCAGATAAATAAGATTTCAGAGAAAGAAATATTACAATAACAAATATGTAACTTTAACAAACATGTACAATATAGACAATATGGCGATGTGCAGGTATAATAGTCCGTTAAAGTAGGATGTGCGTTAAAGTAACATGTAGTGTCTATGGGGGGGGGGGGGGGGGGGAGTCCGTGTCAGTGGGGGGGGTCCCGGGCCTTGTTGATGAGGCCCACTGCAGTTGGGAAGAAACTGTTTTTGTGGCGTGAGGTTTTGGTCCTGATGGACCTCAGCCTCCTGCCAGAGGGGAGTGATTTGAAGAGTTTGTGTCCGGGGTGGGAGGGGTCGGCTACAATCTTCCCTGCCCGCCTCAGGGTCCTGGAGGCATACGGGTCCTGGAGGGACGGCAGATTGCAGCCAATCACTCTCTCAGCAGAGCGAATGATGCGCTGCAGTCTGCCCTTGTCCTTGGCGGTGGCAGCAGCGTACCAGATGGTGATGGAGGAGGTGAGGATGGGCGGTGTAGAAGTGCACCATCATTGTCTTTGGCAGGTTGAATTTCTTCAGCTGCCGCAGAAAGTACATCCGCTGTTGTGCTTTTTTGATGAGGGAGCTCATGTTCAGCTCCCACTTGAGGTCCTGGGAGATGATGGAGCCCAGGAAGAGGAAGGTCTCCACAGTGTTGACTGGGGATTCACCTAGGGCGATGGGGGCTAGTGGGGCTGCGTTCTTCCGGAAATCCACAACCACCTCCACTGTCTTTAGAGCGTTTAGCTCCAATTTGTTGTGACTGCACCAGGTTGCCAGATGGTCAATCTCCCACCTGTAGACGGACTCATCCCCACCAGAGATGAGTCCGATGATGGTGGTGTCGTCCGCAAACTTCAGGAGCTTGACGGACTGGTGACTGGAGGTGCAGCTGTTGTTGCACTCTTTTACTCTCGAACTGCCTTGGTGGTATCTGAGGCCCCTACCAGGCAGAAGCAGTGTACAGTCTTTTAGCATCTCTCACCGCCGTTGCTAAACCTGTACTTGACTACTTGACTCTTTAAACCTGTCCCCACTCCTAAACGCCTCTTTCTTTTGCAACCTGAGCTGCCTGAGTTTAGCTGTGAACCAGGGTTTCTCGTTGTTGTAACTCACCCTGGTACGTGATGGTACACAGCTGTCCTCACAGAAGCTGACGTATGACGTCCCAGCCTCTGTGTACTCATCCAGACGGGTTGGTATTAGTCCTGATAACACCCCAGTCTGTACAGTCAGGCACGCCTGAAGATCCTCAATACTTCACCGATCCACGTCTTTGATATCCTCCCAACAGGTTTAGAAAGTTTGAACGTCTGCCTGTATGAGGGAATCAGGTGGACCATGGTCAGGATGGTCAGGGTGGCTGATTGTGGTCAGGGTGGCTGATTGTAGGGTAACAGTTATCTAACGTGTTCCCCTCTCTGGTCGGACATTTAATAAACTGACGGTATTGACGCTGTGCCTCCTTGCACGGTGGCCTGCGGTGGGATGGAAACACAGACCAGAATTACTCTGTGAATAAAGCACCGACCACTATGAAGCGATTGCAGTTTATGGACAACGTTTCCAGATCAGGAGGACAGTGCTGTAGGATCAATATCACATGCGTGGCACCAACACCACTGTTTAGTATAAAAACAGATTCCTCCAACCTTTCGATTTGTGCTCCGCTCTGAGCAGCTGGAAGCCGGCCAGCTGCAGCGCAGAGTCCGGTATCGATCAAAGAGCCACGTCTCCGTTGAAGCACAGGACGGAAGATACTGAGACGTCTCTCTGTTTCTCCCCACCAGCAGTTGAGACGAATGAGCGCTTGTTTTCCTCGCCTCCGGTGTTTCACTGCGTGGTCAAAGGTGAGCGCACCTCTCACCTTTCACCACCATGTCCAGCAAATCCACACATGATGGGAGGAGATCCGCACAGGTGAGATCAGATCAATGGGAGAAAATGACGCACGCCGGTGTTAAAGCCTGGTACAATCATTTCAAGGATCTCCTCGGCAACCCCACCGTCAACTGTCTTTGAGGAAGATGATGAAGGAAATGGCCAAGTGCTCACAGACCACACAGAGCGGCAGGAGCTGCGGTGAGGACGGAGTGGTTTCAGAGATGGTATGAGAGGAAATAGCCTGTGCTACATCATAGGCTTCATCACCCAAGCCTATGATGGTGGAGAACCACCGGACCAATGGAACAACATCATCCAGATCCCAAAGACAACTACAGAGGGGTCAGCCTCAGCACCGCTGCAGCCAAAACATTGAACAGGAGATGATTGTCAACCGCCTTCGACCCCCCTGCTGAGACCTTAGCACGGGTGTTTTAATCTGTGATTGGTAATAAAATGTGACTTCGCATTTTTTTATCACTAGAAGAACTGTTTTTTTTTAACCATCACACACACACACACACACACACACACACACACACACACACACACACACACTAATAGCAATAGCATCAATAGTACTGATAGTAATTCTGATGTGTATGTCCTACTTTAAAACTATTGTAAAACCACATGCACAAATGTACAAGAACACAGTATCTAGAACACAATGTCAAAGTCACCGTTAAAGTGCTGGACAACAGAAATCCATAATGTACTTCTAATTATGCTATTAAGGGTTATCAAGGTGTGCATTATGCATCAGTCAATTATATTCTGTTAAATCCATTGCATCTAATAATTAAATAATTTCAGTCTATCGATTTCCTTCTATTCCTTCAAGCCAATTTAATGGGTGGAGTCTACTTACCCTCCTGGCTACTTAGCCAAGCGGGTGACCAATTACCGTACACTCACATTATAGCAAAGGTGCATCTGAATGAAGCTATGACACTTCAGACCACACCCCTACAATCCTTGTTTATTAGCCGACTTTGAGATGTATATTAATATCTTTTTTGACAATTTTCTGACAAAATATTTAGTAGGTGTATAGTGGATACAACGGCCTATATACCCATCCGTGTAAGGGCTAAAACGTTTAGTTTTTACATTTTCTCTTCTATTTTCTCTCTTTGTTTTGAGGTTACACGGCTTGTAACGCCCTCCACTCCTGCCAGTCTCTCTCCCCTGTCTGTCTCTGTCTGTGTGTGTGGGCAGGCGCGTAGGAACCGGGGGGGACGGGGGGGACGCGTCCCCCCCAATGTTGACACCCACTAGCCCCGCCCCCGCAAAACATATATAAATTATAATAATATTTTTTTTTGTGCAAACAACCTCTGCAAAGTACACTGTTACAAACTATTCATGCAAAGTATATTTTCCCGCGAAGTCACGACATCAACCCTTCCACACGACCACACCCCCACCACAAACGTACTGTCTGTGTCTGACATTGCACTCCTGCTACGCATTCTACATCTCACATGAGCTGGCTTACTCATCATGGACGGTCCCCCTCATAAGAAGCGAGACATCCGTTCATTCTTTATGGTCCGTAATGTAAGTGTTCTACTGCAGGGTTCCCGTCATCTTATTAAACGTTAGGCTAATATTAAATCATAGACAGATGGATAACTTAAATAAACGTTTGCTCCTAAAGCCTGACGATAGCATTCACAGGACAGCGTCAGTCAGGGCAAGTGCAATGCTAACTGCATAGTTGGAGAGAAAAGTGTTTTTACGCTGCAAATATGCACTTATTCACCCAAGTCACAAAGAAAACAATGCAAATTAATAAATTAAGACGTTAAAGTTATATTGGTGCATTGGTGCTTTACAGCATGATAAGCATTGCCTCACTTAATGTGCTACTGCATTTCAGAACCAGCAACGTGGTCAGCAGCAGCCCAATAGAAACATCGAGCATGTAACGGTAGACGATAACAGGTAGGCGCCTGCAGATACAGCGAGTAGGCAACACGTCTCTCGTAAACAGTTCCACATCTTAACCAAATATCAGTAAAAGCATCATGGCCAATGGCCGTGCCATAACAATGTTGTGAACAATACAGAACTGAAGCAGCTCCTGACAAGAGCATGAGTCGAGTAGTATAACAGAGCCGAGTCTAATAATAACGCGACCGTAAATTAACTCTAAGTGAATCATGTATGAATAAGTTAACGTTGTGTTGAACACCATGACAGGCATTGCATCAACTTAATTTGCTTATTACATTTTAGAATCAGCAACGTGGTAAGCAGACCACCAGCAGTTTTGATCAGTTCAAGTCAGCTTGCTCTTGTCATGATTCGATTTGTGATAGAACTATCGTGCTACCCTGTAACCTGTTTTCTTTAGCTGATAACGGACAGATTGATGGCCTATAGGTCTATTCGTTTATTCAGTTGCAAAAATGAACGTGGTGTAATGGGAGTTAAATACAGCTGTCAAATTGCCGCGTAATTGTTGCCATTTAAACAAACAGTTGCGTCTCATACATGCATTTTAATGATCTTAAACCATACAGTCAAGAGTAGGCCTACTCTTCTTTTGCTTCATAGTTGCCACTCACCAGTATGTTACTGTTAAAATTTGGTTACTTATTCGCACATTCACACGTTTCAGACATGGGTTACGTGTTCATTATGTGCAACTGCACGATCGCAAATATGCCCCCCCCCCCCCCCCCCCCCCCCCCCCCACACACACACAAAAAAATCGGTCCCCCCCAATGTCTGAGTCCTTCCTACGCGCCTGTGTGTGGGTGTGGCCCAGGCTCCAGCTACCCAGTGCACATGTCCCAGAATCAGGTGAACTGCTACCACACTGGCACCCGCTTACCTCTTTGGGCAAAGGTTATCTCGGCAAGGCTCCTCGATAGGGATCTGCTTCTTAAAGTGTCCAAGAAGCTGGCTCCTAATTTTGTTGGTCCCCACGAAATTGAGTCTGTCCCCCTTACACTCCCTGCCTTCATGTTCACCCTACCTTTCATGTGTCCCAGATCAAGACTCCAGTGTCCTCCAGCCCTCTGTCCCCACAGCACCTGTTCCCCCTCATCCCTGCATGATAGATGACCACCCTGCCAACATTGTCCGGCAGCTGCTGGACATGCGCCGCCAGGGTCAGGGGTTTCAATATTTGGTGGACTGGGAAGGTTACAGTCCAGAGGAGCGTTCGTGGATTCCTCGCTCCCAGATCCTGGACCAAGGCCATATCCGGGACTTCCACCGTGCGCACCCGACTGGTTCCAGAAGTAGCACTTTGAGATCTTGCTGATAAAAAGTGCATTAGAAATTACATTTATTATTATTAGAAGTGGCGCCCATAGAGGAGGGGGGGGTACTGTCACGCCCTCCACTTCCACCTAGCCAGTGCCAGTCTCTGTCTCCCCTGTCTGTGTGGGCGTGGCCCAGGCTCCAGCTACCCAGTGTATTTCATCTACTCCTGCTCAGTCTACACCTGCTCAGTTCCTCATCTAATCACCTTGCAGTATTTAAACCCTGGCTTCCCATCCATTCATCGCCGGATCGTTTGTTGTCGTTGCATCAGTCTAGCTCTCGACCGTTTAGTCTTTTGTCAGAAGTTTTCCAGTAGTTTAGTCTTTGTTTAACTGTGTTCTCCTTCCTCTCCAGTGCCACTTTCCATTTGCCATCTGCCTGCCTGCCCAACTACACCCCTTTCTGCTTTATCATTACGTTCAAGGTTATTATAGTTTTTATTTGTATTTCTTTTTGATTTTGTTTTTAATTTCATTTTAAATGTAATTAGATTTTAAAGCTGGTTTTAGTTGTTTTTTCAGTGTTGGTTTTAGTATTTTTTATAATATGGGGTATTTGTCAGGAGCGAGATTTAGAAAGGTTAGAAAAAGTATTATGTAATAACAAAATCAACATAACATTTAAAAAAATGTATTCACTTAAGACAGATGAACAACCATCCACAAAAGCCAACTATTAAAGATGTGTGTCAGTCAGTATTAACCAGAAAAAATCAACTGGACAAAAACTACAGTACATAAAATCTAGATATGGGCACAAATATGTAAACAGTCTACACACAAGATACAGCCTTAAGTGCAAAAGCTTCTGAGGTGAGATACAGGTAGTGTGCTGGGTAAAAATCAAAATTGCCAATAGACTAAAGACACACATGAACAGCATGTAGTAAAACCATGAGCCACACATGACATTGCTTACGAGGAGTTCCAGGGAGCTCAATCTGAAAAAAAACATGATTTCATATCCACACAAAATTCTAGGCTTATGTATAGATAAACTAAACTACATACATTTTCTGTATCATTAAAGTTTATTTTAATTAGTTTTGTATACACAAAAAAAACAATTTTTTTTTTCAGTTAACGAAAATGTTTTGATTTCGTTAGTTTTCGTTGATGATAACCTTGACTATGTTTCTCCATTTGTTCATTAAAACCTTGTCATTCTACATTCTTGTCCTGAATCTGTTCAGTGATTGGGTTCCTTCAAACTCGGAACCCAATCAGCTACCGTCTGACGAGGATTTAGCCTCTGGAGGCAAGGGCCAATATTTCTGGCAGACCGGTGTAACCAGCGGATATCCGGGCCAAGACTTGTGGAAAGCAGCCTTTCCACAAGTATAATAAAAAGCTAAAACGTTGTCAGACATTAGCTGATGGGTTCCCAGATTGCATTTCGGCCAATGCGTTCTGCCTCTTTTGCTCTCCACACGGACTGTGTACCCGGATGCGACATAAGCCCGCTCAAATGTGATTAGTCAATACTACTCGGACTACAAAGCAGAACGCTTCCGATACCAAAATCTTGTCCCTTTGCCTACAGATTCTGCATTCATATGCAGCTATTCCTTAGCTCTGACCATAACACGGCTAACTTAGACATTAGACTGACAGAAATTTGTTTAATCTCAAGCTACATCTTGCATTTGGAAGATGTATCTATGTATTTATCAAGTCACATATCAGTTGCAATCAGAACTATACGTCACACGATGTAGCCTTGACCTACCAAGTTTAGTAGATAATATGCTCCACACAGAACGGCTGTAGTGTTTTTAGTTGGAGGGGTTACAAAAGGAAAGGCCTTGTTTAAGCTACCCTAGGAGATAAGGTAGGATATAATAATGCCAACAATTATATTAAACCTTTTTAATTGTACAATTATAAGACCAAACTGAATATGATAATTAATCAAGCAGTTGAGAACTTGGTTCTCAGTTGAGAAGATTTTTATCTTCCAAGGATGGGAGCTTGCCTCTTTTTATCTTGAAAGGATGGGTGCTTTCGTCTTTTGTTCTGCGCAAGTCGTTTTCCGCACAGTTGGAGTGGCTCCCCCTCTGTGATATTGTTGTGGTATTTTTCTCTGTCGTCTATTTGGATGGAGTCATCTATCTTTTCTCAAACCCTGGAAGCTTACAGACATCCGGGAAACAAAGTGAGCTGAGACAGTGGTTAAGACTGGCCCTCTCCAGAAACACATGCTAAGCCCCCCAAAACAATGTCACTAATTATTTAGAGAAGCGGTGCAAGGCCTTTACAAGAGATACAAGTTTATACCAGGTTCAAACCCTGTATGTGAGAAAAGACATATTATTTCCTGCTGGAGAAACCTTACAGGCGTCTCATTTGGTATAAACATGAATAATTGGTACACAGTGAAGTGGACATTTACCAGCACACAAGTAGGCCTATAATTAGGAATAATACCAAGTTCATACAGACATACAAGACACAACTCCCAACAGATATGTTATGTTATTTTACATTTTTAGATCCTGTTGTCCATCACTTATTTTTTAAAGTTTGTGTTAAAGGACAAAGTATGAGTCAAGTTCATTCAAATCTTGATCAATTCATCTATCCATCTTGTCTGGTGAATACAAAATATTAACATGAACTATTGTATTATGTATGTTGGTTGTGCTCACAAGAATACATCTGAAGCATTTAGTAGCACAATTTAGCAGCAATGTGCTAAAGGGTTACCATTCTTAGCTCGCTTTGACTTTAAAGTTTGTTTTTACCTTTTACACAATGTAATAACATCAAAGAACTGGAGAATGCTTTAATATTTTAATTATGCCCCAGCAACAATTAAATATCTTTATTTAATAGTTAATAATAGCCTAATAAAAACACTTGTGTGTAATCAAATAGGGGGAAAAAATAGAGTTTGCTTCAACACACACACACAAACACACACACACACACTGGCACACACACACACACACACACACACACACACACACACACACACACACACACACACACACACACACACACACACACACACACACACACAGTGGTGTGCTCTGGGTGTCATTTCATATGAATGTAACATTTAGTGGGAAAATGAAGATAGGGAATGTTTAAAAAGCCGTGCTGTGGATCCTGACAGATGCTCCCCCTACCACAGAGTACCAACATGCCACAGAGTGCAGGCACTTACGAGCGTTTGGTAGAATTCTAATTGTATTTGGCACATCAGCAGCCACTCTGTGTTCAACACACACTCTCCTACCCCCATCAAGCTTTTAGTCCTGTAAGCAACCTGTGATTCTGAGGATTCACAGACGACACATGGTGGGATTTGTACAAACAATGCCAGTGATTGTCTAAATCCATTATCCCATTGTTTTTTGTGTCATTGTGTCATGATCAAGCATTGTCAGCCTATACTGTTGTACGGTGGCTGCAATTTTCACCATTCATCACAGTTCAGTCGGACGTGCAGACATTTGAAAATTATTAAATTATTGATAAGCGAAGATTACATTGATTTGAAAAATAATCACATTATTTCCATGTTCAACCTTTCTGATTGTAAATCTGTACAATCAGAAAGCATTTGAAGTACAGAAATAAATGTATTTTAAGCAAAACTATGGAATAGTAATAATAATGCTTTGTTGAATTACTCGTTTTTATTATTATTTGAAATCCCTTTTCCAAATGGATTTTGTGTTCTGGCTCGTACTATAAAAAGCAAACAATGAATAAATACAGGAGTGTCCCATAACATAATTAGTCTGTCATGTTGAATTCAGAAATTGCACTCCACCTAACAAAAAAACTGCACAATGTTTTTTTCACAATTTTCATGGCGTGCAAACCTTGTCTTATTGTGCCAACTATATGGTCTCTGGTGACCCAGTTACCAGACAGCTATAAGTGACCACCACTTGCTCGAAAGTCCTTCCATCTACCACTCACCCACCAACCCATGCCCCCCCCATGGGTCTCCATCTGAAAGCCTTGTCTCCCTTGAAAGTTTGTTGAATTTAATTAAACTTTACTGGCCGGGCTTGAAAAGTGTGTTGTAACCTACATGACTGTCCTAAACAACATATGGCAGCTCAAGCCCCGCCCCCCCCAAAAAACAAACAAACAAACAACATTTGATATTCCAGGTAAAATAGTGAGTATGCCATTACTTGTTAAATATTTCTGAAAAGTAACTCATTAACAATAATAATAATTAACAATACAATGAAAATATGCCACACACTCACAGGACCTGTGACAACAACCCTCTCTTAAATGTATATTTTTAATAATCTAGATTTTTGTATGTGTAGTGCGTTGTGTTGCTTTTCCAGTAGCGCATGCATTGGATGATTCCTACATATGCGTTGAAAATGCATCCTTCAGCCAAACCAGATGTAGTATTGTAGTGACCCACAGGGTGGGCCGCGGTATTACGTTTGTGTGTAGCGCAAAGGATTATGGGGGTTGTTATTGGTTTATGTTAAAGGGTTTTTTAGTAAAGTTATGATGTTATGATGTGTCTGTCGTGTTGTTAAAGGTCCTGTAGACAACCTTTTTGCTTTAACGTATCAATATGAAGTAAATGTTGCACAGTGTAATGGCTACAGAATAATGACACCATTGGCGTTTAGATTGATCGTTTAGATCCCTTAGCTTCCTTATAAGCTTCCCAGCAAGCCAAATGACGTCAGGTTGACGTCGTCTTGACGTCATTTTGTGACGTTCCGGACTAGGCCAAATTGGCAATGTTTTGGACGTCATAACCAAGACGTCAAGTCGACGGCTTTTTAATGACTCTAAGCCGACCACATACCCGTCCAGTTCATGTCGTCGAGAGGACGTCTTGACCGTGTCCTGGAAATGACGTCCAAATGTCCCCCGATTCACTTATCAATTAAAGCAGCCAACATGTGATTGCAAATAGACATTGCCTTTACAAGATGGTGTTTATAAAAAAGTATATTTTGAAGACACAAATCAAACACCAAACGTATTAAAACAGAACACTTTATTTTGTAGAAATTAACAATAAGAATCTGGAAAAATTAAAAACACAGACATTAGAACCGTATTGAAATATTAACTTTTAAAAAAAATATTGAAAAAAGAAATGAACAACAACTTTTCACTTGGCATTATGCAAAGGCGGGCTTCGTCTTCTAACCCCCTCCACTAGTGGTGGATTTCCTCGTTCGTTTGCGCGAACTAGTTCGCGTCGTTCAGTTCGCCATGAAGAGTCGTTCGTTCGTTCGTTCGTGTTTCCGGTAGCGCTGAATCATTCACTGACTCGTTCAGTCGTTCAGTCGTTCACTTAGCTCCTCCCTCGTTCGCGAATCACGAACGACTCGGCTCAGGGCTGTCATTCGCGAACGGCGAATGCCAGCCGAGTCGGTCAGACTCGGCTCCTCCTCGTTCACACAACATTCAAACGAATCACGAATGCAGCTGAGTCGGTCTCGGACTCCCTCGTTCTTCTCATTTACTAACTAATCATGAAATCACGATTCACAATCGTGCAATGGTGCTTGATGGCGTTAATAAATGTGTTAATAGCAAATACAACATTGTGTCTGGTTGAATATGTTAACATATGTATTTCATTTGAGTTCAACAGATTTATTTAATGTATGCATAATGACATGTCAGGATCAAAATGCCCCGTTCCCCCAATTCAACGTAACGTTAGACAAACCAAACGCAGCGCGATGTGTGTGTGTGTGTGTGTGTGTGGGGGGGGGGGGCGTAGTAGATTATTGGATGTTTAATATATCAGCAAGATAATAGACTTGGTAAAGTTAGACACACCAAACGCAGCGCGATGTGTGTGTGTGTGTGTGTGTGTGTGGGGGGGGCGTAGTAGATTATTGGATGTATATCAGCAAGATAATAGACTTGATTTAGCAATGATGAGTTTTAAAGTTAATGATGTACAGTTGTGTTTATTCTGGGCATATTTTATATTGCGGGTCCCGGCCGGGTTGCGTGCGTGAGAAGGAAGCATGAAAGAACGAGACAGATTGACGAGACATTCAAATATTTTATTAATCTGGCATGACACAGAAAATACAAAGACAGCATGTATTTACCATTTCACTGATATGTAAATGTAAAAGGCAATATTCAAATGTGAAAGTGGTATTGTTAATGTGTCAACCATTCGAAAGCGTCCTAGACTGTCACAGACAGACAAACAACATACATTGGCTGGCTCTCGTGATGACGAGTCGTGAGTGACGTCTCAGTCCTCGAGTCAATCAGTCAGCGAACGAGTCACGACTCGCGAATCAGCGGCGCCGCGAATCAGCGCGTCAGAGAGACTCAGCAAACGAGACGAACGACGCGAACGACGGTGGCGAACTAGGTCAGTTCGTTCACTTTAAAGAGTCGTTCGTTCGAACTAGTTCGTTCGCGAACGACCCATCACTACCCTCCACCAGACCTCCCGGGTGCGCACGTGTTTCAGGTAATCTGCCGCACGGCACTGATGGCAGTTTCGGTCGCTGTTCTGTCCCATCGTTTGACAGCGTCTGTAATACAAAATCAATCAGACTCTCAGACTTTGAAAACATACATATCTCGGGCTCATACAAAGTTGAGCCCGAGAGGGACCCAATTTGAACTGCAATAATTCCTCCCGGCTCTAACGTTATACCGAGTGCGCTGAAATGCTGTTAGCAGCTAGCAGCTAGTTGAGAAAATACGATAGTTCGCGTGTAGCAGCTAGGTTTGATTCAACAAAAGAAAAACACCAACATTTAGGAACGTGCAGCCTCTCTACGTACGGTGTGCCTGGCAGTGACAGTATTTTACTACAACCAAACTCCGAGAACATGAAAAGGTTACTTACTTTACGTGCTAACACGCTTCCACCGCTGCGTCCTGACCTGTTCTGGTGCGCGTGCGTGTTGGACAAATGCGTCACGTGCTGGGTCGTAGGTAGATCAGGTCACGCCCACTTTATTATACGTCGGCCTATATCATTTTTGGATGGTTGTTTGTCTATTCATTGTGTCTATGTATGTGTGTGTCTGTGTATAAAATAAAAATAAAACATTTAAATAAACGCAAAAAAGGTTTTGGATGCCTGAGAGCCCGATTTGGTCGTGATGACGTCCAATCACAACTAGTCCGATCAGGCCGAGAATATGACCATATCACAACATTTACTTGTGCGCGGACGGACAAGTACGTTCAAGAGAGCCCAGTGGGGTCGTGATCAGACTTTACTTCTCGTTTGTGCGTAAGTAATTGGTTGTGATATGGTCATATTCTGGGCCTGATCGGACTAGTTGTGATTGGACGTCATCACGACCTAATTGGGCTCTCTCGGACACGTCCGGGTCCGTCCGTGTTTGCTGGGTTTGCTTTCACTATGCAGCTCTGTCTGCCACCGGGTACGATCTCCCGGGAAAAATTAAGGCTTACTTTATGGCATGAAGAAAACGCGTCAACCATTGCACGTGCAACCAAACAAGGAGGGATAACGCTTTTCTTACCCAGTAGCTATCGGTAGCTATCACCATTAGCTATCCCCAGTAGCGGAAATGGCGGACGGTGGAATAACCAAAGTAAAGCCAATCTGATGACACTACTTATATCTGCGCTATGTTTTTGCATTGAGTATACTACTACTATACTATATTGACCCTTGAGTGTGATTGAGGCCGAGAGTCACTCCCGTTGGTCATGTGGTTTATGGGACGCAGGTTTGACACTAAAAGAATGCCTTGTCTTGTGTGGTCAATTTGTTTCACGGCATAGCTCGCCACAGTATTTAGTATAAATTAACTCTCTAGCTCTCATAAAATAATGTGATGTTTAATTATGGAGTTGGTGTGACTATCTACGGGTGTGGGTGTGTGAAACAGTAGTATCCTAGGTTTGTGTATCATAGCTGAGGGGGCATTGTTGCGTAGTGTCACGTGATTAAAAAGCTGAGGGAAATAAATCACGACAGTGGGAGAATACATAGAGCGCATGCGTGAGATAGGCTGAACACCAGGCAGCATTCAGCTGAAATGCTTGTTGTTTTTTGTAAAAACAACAAATGTAATGTATTAACACAAATAATGTTTGCTAATTTGAAAATACATTGAACATTTATTTTAATATAAATTATGTCGCATTCACTGCTTATATGGAGCGCTCACCGCTGCGAAACAGTAATGCAGTAATCCAACGTGTCCCATCAAAGCAAACTGTCTGTCGTAGTACTGACTTGGACTTGACTTGCACTGTATTCAGTCAGAAACGACAACACCCTGTAAGTGGATAATGCTGTTGGGGTGGGAATGAAAACACCCTGGCTGTAAGTGGATAATGCTGTTATGGTCAGAATAAAAACACCCTGTAACAGGATAATGCTGTTAGGTGTGAGAGTTACAACACCCTGGCTGTAAGTAATTGAACCATACTTTTCCTCCGGAGTTGTTTCTACTTGGTTCCGAGTGTCTGGAAACAGTCCTTGTTTCAGGAAAGCTCAAACACATGTGATTGGGAGGCTAAAAGTTAAAGCAGGGTGGCCATTGGCATTCCACCAGTGCTACAGAGCTTTCATATTGAGCAGGTGGAGTACAAAAGTACAAATTTCATTTTCTTCATTAGCTTCTTCTTTCATGTCTGGGGGATCTCATGCGCAGGAGAAGAGCACTGCCCTGTTTACTGATTGTCTTCAGCACACTGTAAGCATAGCAAAGATCCCCTGTATCTGGAAAACTGGGACATCACTGTCATCAGCTCAGGCTGAGCTGCTTGCAGCAAGGCATTGTGGAACATGATCAGACTATACCTGTTTATGTTTGACACCACCAGTGACCTCTGCTTCATGCAAGCAGCACATCGTGCCTCCCATGATTCATAGAAATAGTTCCAGGAAGGAGTTAAACAGCTAGCTTGCCCCATGCTGAGTACAGATATCATATCCTCCATATAGTAGTCTGAGAAAGAGTGACACACTACTGGCATTCACATTAGTTTATTAAGCTTCCCCCACTAAAAATGCAATCTCCCAAGTAAAACTCAACCGCATTACTGGATTAATAACGACATTTTCTGCTTTTATTTTCATGCCAGGTGCAAAAAGGCTCATTAAGATATATAACAAATAGGTCGGCTTAAGGAGTACCACAACTTGTACCACAACTTACTTGGGTATGCTTCAATGGGATTTTAGGTCTGGCATTTATCCTGTTTACTTCCTCAGAGCTAATAATGGCTGGCTTTATGTTACAGGCTCTGTTGATTAAGGGTAATACGGGACCATAAGGTGTGTGTGTGTGTGCGTGTGTGTGTGTGTGTGTGTGTGTGTGTGTGTGTGTGTGTGTGTGTGTGTGTGTGTGTGTGTGTGTGTGTGTGTGTGTGTGTGTGTGTGTGTGTGTGTGTGTGTGTGTGCGTTTGTGTGTGTGTATGTGAGCAGATTTGAGAGCTGCAGCAGACTTCTCTGTTGTTCCTACTGAGTATTTACTTTGAATTTGTATGCAGACCCAGGCTATAGCTCAGTCACCAAATAGTCCACGTTCATGTTTGGCCACATGCACCGTGGTGCCCAAGAACTCATAAGACTCCTGCCAAATTCATTAAAATCCTACTGACATGCAAACATATACATTGGATTTTTTTTTTCCAGCAGAATCCATTCAATGTCACAATGGCAATACCACTCATGCCGCCATATGCCCATGTTTAGAGCCTTCTGTCTTCTGTGAGGCACTGTTAGCCCTGTTACATGTATGTTAGATGGCTCGCACCACGGCTGTTTGACCTTTTACACATGTTAACCTTGCTTTTTGACCGCATTTGAAAGTTTTCCGGAGTCGACCCCCAGCGGTCGATGACTTATGCCGCTTTGGGTGGTCGTTTCATCCTTGTTGAGGAATAACAGAGTGGGAGGAAGAAAAAAAAACATGTCAGTGACTGCTTTTCAACAGCACTGGAGCTCAGAGAGATGAGTTAATATGCTAATAGCTCACTACACAAATACACACACATGCCATGTGTCAACCTGATGAAACAGCAAAATGACCGAATTCTGATTTCCAGGTCCCTATAAAAACGTCACGTGTTACCTTTCAATGCAAAAGACATACATTTACAGTTCCAGTCTACACAACCTATAATTACGTTCATGAGTTACATACTATAAAGTAGTTACACAGGAATCTCGAGCTGTTGTGTATTTCTGTATATATGTTTGTTAAAATACACAAATACAATGTGATCAAAAGTATTTGATGCATTTTATGAATAAGTTTCGCTTTATAGTCACTATATTAAAGATTAAGCACGGCCGATTTGTTTTAGTACACATTTAAGAAGCTATATTAACAGATGCACCAGCTCTGGCCGGGTCCGATATGAAATCAAGCACACACTTAATTCTGACTTTGGGGTAATATAATATTTGCCGGCCACAAAAATGATTTCACAGATCGGCAAATGAAAATCTCGACCTCCGAAAACAGAATCATTTCGAAAATGGCAAATACAATTTGAATACATTTCTTCATCGTCATCAGTTTCCGGTCTGCTGACAATGTGTGTTCATTATATGGCTGTTCGTCTATCCTGTTGAATTCATGTAACTTTAGTAATGGCCAAATTTCACACACACAAGTGTAAATGTACAACAAAACACATGTCATGAATCAGAACACAAAAACACTATCAAAACTTAATATATGTATCACTTTTGAAGTCTTTATTTAAACCCCTCGGTTTTTTTGTTGTTGTATTTTCTTTCTTTTTTTCCTGTTCTTTTACTATGTATGGCATAAATGTACGTCCATTTAATTGTTGTTATGTTGTCAATGTAATCCAATAGCTCTTTTTGATTGTATGCTTTTTTTGATCAAATAAAGTATTAAAAACAGAAAAAGTAGCCTGTGTTGAATTAATACAATTAATGATAATTAATGCATATTTTGCAATCATGAAAATAAAAACTCTAAAAGTTAACTTCTACTCCTTCCAAACATAGACTGTATAAAATTGATTTCCAACCCTTACTACGAAGAACTACAATTTAGCCATAATTGGTTCCATCTTGTTATGCACCTATATATATATATATATTAGGGCCGGGACTCGATTAAAAAAATTAATTGAATTAATTAGAGGCTTTGTAATTAATTAATCGAAATTAATCGCATTTAAATCGCATATAAATATTTGACCTGAGAACAGTGAGAAGTATTTTTTTTCACATGGATTTTTAGTATACCATTGAATAATGACTGAATACATAAGCTTAAGCAACAAAAATATTGTTTATTTTTGTTCAAGTCCAACAGACCAGTGCAATTTTTGCCAGTAAGTGTAGCAATAGCATATTTAGAAATATAGCACATTTCAGAAATTCAGGTAGCCTATAGGTAGGTAGACCTTCTGTAAACTATAATACTTTGTTTTTTTAAGTAAAACACAATACTTTCAAGTACATTCAGAACATTGGAAACCCTGACTATTAGAAAACATGCGGGGTGCGCGCCTTGGACCTACGGCCGACGGGGCGGGGGGGGGCACGCGATAGTAGCACACCCCGGACCTACGGCCGACGGGGGGGGGCATTGAAAAACCGGACAGTCCGGCCTAAAGCCGGACGAATGGCCGCCCAATACTTGAGGCTCGATGTGCTGCGGTGATATGCGAATTCCTTGTTGCATAGCTTGCACACAACCATGCTCTTATCGACGCTTCCATCCGTTCGTTTTTTGTAACAAAATGTCCCATCCACGGGGCCAACCAAAGCGGTCTCATCAGCTACTTCGTTCATGTTCACTGTGGTTTGTTGTTGTCTGAACTCATGAACGCTAGTTGGTGCTCCAGTATAATCGGTCTGCCTGAAACTCATCCAGTGAGAAACGTTCCGCGGTGCAAAAATAAGTGCGATTAAAATGCGTCATTTTTTTTAACGCGTTAATTATTGTGTAATTAATTAATCTTAATTAACGCGTTAAAGTCCCGGCCCTAATATATATATATATATATATATATATATATATATATATATATATATATATATATATATATATATACTGTATATATACTGTATATATACTGTGTATATATATATATATATATATATATATATATATATATAGAAAGGACAAGGCATAAGAAAAGCAAGAATCCTAGGGCTGGCTGCAGGGGCAGTAGGGAGAGGTCCCTGCTGCTTCTCCACCACCTTGAGATGCCTGGGAAAAAAGGAGTCAAACATCAGTGAAGGGTGGCTCCCGGCTGACGACCCTGCAGCCAGCACAATGGCACCACCGGAGGTGCGTCAGGCAGAATTGCTCAGAAGGTGGACCCACCTGTGCTCACATCTATATATATATATATATATATATAAATACACACCTGACACCACCAACATGGGAGTGATGAATTTGTTTTCGAATCCAGATAGTCCACAGCTCAGTGGGTGTGGGGCACTATGGGAACACCAAGACCCTCCACCACCTCAGGGAGCCGTTCTAGAGCCTGAGCTGTCACTGAGATGTGGAGCTGCATGCTGCCCAGCTCAGTACCTAGTGGCGGCTCCAATAGAGTGAGTCTGGGTGGACATCCTTGGACCTTTCCCCGTCACCGACTCTGGGGTGCGGCAGAAGAGGGCCTATGACACCCCTTGCCAGGGGTAGGCTTTCCTGCTAGGGGACAGGGTGTGGGTGTATTGTCCTTTTCGCAAGAAGGGGGTTTCCCCCCAGAAGTTGTGGCCTGGCTGTCCGAGGTGGTGTACTGGATGTGCATGCCCAGCTAGGGGTGCATGGTGGTGTTGTACCGGGACAGACTATTGTTGTACCGGGACAGACTATTGTTGTACTGCCTCCTCTGTTGTTGTGAAGGGGGGCGACAGCAGCACACAATGACCTAGGTCAAGTGACACTCCCCTGGTGGCACCTCCCGTGAGTGCCAGGCGGCCTGTTTGCCAATGACAACGCCTTGGACACTTTATGGACTATGTACTGGATTATGGACTATACACTGACCCCTCCGGTGGGGGCTATGTAGCGGCCAAGGTAACTTGGTCGCGCAGACTAGGGGGGGCAATATTGTTATCCTATTAGCCAAGGTAACTGGGTTGCCTAGGCTCATGGAGGTGCTGCTGTGTCTTCTTAGTGCAAAGGATTATGGGGGTGTTATTGGTTTATTGGGATTTTTAGTAGTTATGATGTTGTGTTTGTAGTGTTGTTAACTTCTATGTTACATAGACATTATGTTCAGGAGTGCCATCTGTGTTTGTTGAGTGTGAACAGTGTTGAATAAACCAATTCCTGGAGTTGTGCGGTGTATGGGACACAGGATTGTCTAAATTGAAATCTCTCTCAGCCATCATTCTTTGAAGGCTAAGCTGTTACGAATAAATAATACCATATGTATCAACAGGCTGTAATACCCTCACATAGCCACTAGGCAACAGGAACAAATATATAAGCTGTATTAACCGCACCTGGCCACCAGATGGCAGCACACATAATACACTGGGGGCGGGCGCTCAACAATCAGAGTATATTACACGTCATAGAGGCCACGCCTGCCCAGGTACCATCAAGCGCACGCAAGCGGGGGGAAGGCAGAAACTCTACAGGCAGCGTATCTATCAGATATCCAGCTAAGAGTCGCTCCACGCGTGAATGATACAATTCCTCTCCATTTGCTTCATAGATAATAGACCTAAAGCTAAACAAATAAAGTGAGTTAAAAGCGATCCTGTGTCGGCGGCCTTCTTCCTCAAAGAACATCACAACAAGCTCATCACAATAATTTCTTAAATGTGTACTAAAACAAATTGGCCACACTTAATCTTTAATATAGTAATAGCTTGAGAAATCCTGTGTAACTGGGTGCGTAACCACTTAATAGTATGTAACTCCTGGACTTAATTATAGGTTGTTCAGTCTGGAAACGTAAATGTATGTTGTTTGCCTTGAAACATAACACATAGTTTTTAGAGGGACCTGGAAATCAGAGTTAGGTCGTTTTGATGGTTTATCAGGTTGTACCAATATGTCTCACAGATTCTTTATGGTGTTAATAAACAGCGCTGGCAGTCGTTCAGATGTGGACACCCACTCCACCTCCTCCTGCCCTGCATCACCCTCCCATCCAGAGCCTCTCTACTCTGCTCCATGCTTCACCACCATGATGATGATAATGATGATGATCATGGCATGGATGAATAGACGATGGCGCTGAACCTGCACAAAGAACCAAAGTGTGCCTGTGGACTTCACTAGAGTGTATGCATGACAATTATGTGGATGTGTGTGTGAGAAAGAGAAGAGTGTATGTGAGCAAACTGAAAAACACCCTTGTCTCCTCTGCTGACAGACACACACAGCATGTGCCCAAACCCATCCACCCACGTACATGTGCACACAGAGACACACATGCATGTGCACACACACACACACACACACACACACACACACACTAACCCACCCACTAAACCCATCCACCCACACGTGTGCACACACACACTGCTCACTAACCCATCCACCAAATCCATCCAGCCATACACTTGTGCACATACACACACACTGTTTAATGCATGTGTAACCAGTATGTGTTACCAACAGTAAGATAAATTAATAATAAAGGTAACTGTAAGGATTGGAACAGACACGGCGGGAGCCAAGAGGATGGGTGACCATAGTGAAATAGAAACACAGGACACGGCTATAGATTTTAACTGCATGTATTAAACAGTAACCCAAGTAATAAGCAGGTGGAACACAAGGTAAGATCAAGTTATGATGCAGAGCTATCCACAGATTTGATTAGAGAATCAAAAACTGAAAAAAACAAATTGTGTGCACATAGAAAAACAACAAGTCTTCGTAAGATAGTTTTCACTCCAACTCCAGTGTGGGACCAGTATATGTTGCCTTTCTCCAGAGCTGGATGTGTGTGTCCAGTTCAATCCTACCACACTTGAAGTAGGTGTGGAATACATGAGTGTTCCTCACCATCTTCTTACTGCATGCAACAGGTTCTGTATCTTATGGGCTGGGCCATCCAGTACTGGAAAAGGGTTTATCTGGAATCATAGAAATCTCCTCTGATGGTCTGAAGTCTCAGACCGTCTTAAGAGGACTCCAACCCAAAAAACCTGACCTATGAATAACGTCAGGATAAAATTAACTTTATGCTAATTCTATGAGCATTCCTGATCATAGAGTAAAGCTTAATCAACTTAATGCTCCAATTCACACATTTATGTTGTAGAGTTCCCTTTCCTTATTTCATTCAGAACCAAACAAAATAATTAGTTTGGAAAATGGCGTCAGGCTGGAACAGATGGTGTTCTCTCTTTTTTTTTATCCACACTATGATTTTATGAGTTCCTCCATTGTTTAGCTACATTTCTTACTATTTCAATACCAATGCTTTGCTCTCATCAAGGAGTCAGCTAATGCTGGATACACACTACAGGATAATTAGCCCGATTTTGTGCCTGATTACCCCCTTCCAACTCTGGTCAGCAAAGCCCCAATGTTTTTATGGTTTTAACGATTTTTTTGCCAGATTATTGTGGTGTGGGGTATGTTAAGATTGTATTTTACTTCCCCAAATCTGATCAGGGTCACACCGATTTGAAATCACAAATATTAAACATGTTCAATATTTAAGATCCGATATCCTGTATTGTGGGGGGAACCCCAAGGACAGCCGAGTATGCAGTGTATGGATTGCCATGAGGGAAAGACGATAGCCAACTGGAAATGGAGTCCAACTCACGCTGCAACGTGTACAGTCCATGTTTACGACAATCGAAGGGCACGGTTTACAAATCCGTTCGTACGGATTTACACATCAAGTTTTTTTTTCTACCATGTGACCCCAGAGGGGCTCCGTACGATATCGATGGCCTAATATCCTGGTAAAATGTTTGGAAATGAGTGGAAGGAGCTCAAACATGTTTGAAATGTTGCTGATTATGTTGTCCGACATTGTCTGGCTTTGTTGGACATGCTTTTACTTGAATCGTCTTGTATCCACATTAGAGTGTGGCTTGGGCCGCATATTTCTGCCCGAATCCAACCCGAGAGTGGAGTAACCGAGCCCGACCCGAACCCGAAAGGCATTTTGACTTTTATGTCCGAACCCGACCTGAGCCTGACGCAATTAATGTAAGCTGAGTTTGTGTTGTGGTTACAGCTTGTCAGTTTACCCTGATTACACACATGTCAGCAGACAGCCAACACGTGTATGAACAATAAGTGACTGCAGACCCCGGCATTGTTTTCTAGAGGCTATAGGTAGATTGTGCTCCAAATAGCCTAGCTCCATACTATCGATTTCCCTCCATGGTTTTCGGTAGCTTTAAACTTTGGTGATGAGGCTAGGCTACCACATGAATATTAACCACCTGAAATATGTTGCGTTATTTAGGCTGTCACGTAATGCCGTGTTCACGCTACACCATTTAAAGTCAGATTTTCCGCTCACCGACACATTTAGGAGTTTGCCGTTGAAAACCCCAAATCGGAGGCAAACCAGGATTCAGTCGGGGCTCGCAAATTGGCACTCGGTCGCTATGTGTGAACTACCGACGATGCGATCAGACTGACTCGCCGACGTCTGCCAGGTATCTAGCAGGCTAAATATCTGGACACATCTAGCAGTGAGTGCGTCGACTACTACATCAATGGCGTCGATGCCCTACAATGCGCAAGATGCCACGGGCTGAGCGGAAACCCGTGAACCCCGGGGGAGGAACCGTAGCACAACAATTCCTGTTTTGATTCATTTCCCGTGTCACTTCTCACTTGTTTTCGTGACAAAACGTACTTTGGAGACCAGAGACACTCTTGAGGGTTGAGGGTTTCTCCTGGTGAAGGACCGTGTAGTGTGTGACCCCGGTTTGATATTATCGGGCCCGACTCATGTAGTATGAAGGGCACTGAGACTGAGATCGGCGATTAACCTGGCAACAGCCAATGAGGTTTGAGATCAAGAACAACAGGGTCGGGCATCCACACTAATCTACATCCCTAAAGAAAATATCATCAGGTTATGTATATTAAAGTAATGTGTCAAAAACATTCTTCTTGCAGCTAGTTTGGTTCAGGAGCTGACAGACATGACAACAAGACAACCCTCTCTTATCCAGACAATTTGTGTGAGGGAAAGTCAGGCATGCTGTTGCACCAGGGAGAGTATGTTGTGTGTGTGTGCTGGGGTCTGTTGGGGGGGGGGGGGGGGGGGACAGCACTCAGCCGGAGCGGTAGCTTTTTGGCCAGGCTCTGGTGGAATTGTAACACATCAAATTGTGTTATGTAATGCATTGTAACACGCATGTAATCTTAACATGTTAGGACAACAAGCAACGGACCTCCATAGCTCAGCGATTTCCCATTTCCAGTATCCATCGCTTTGACTATTACTGTATATCATGCCAAACCTTCATCCTCCAACCACTGCTCAAGGCAGCATCTCCAAGCCAATTCAGGTTTGTTCAAGCATCATGGACAACTGAATTGTCCAAAGTGTCAAGATGTTCTTAGATGAGTCATGTCGACATGACAAGCTGGTGTGTCAACATGACTGTGTAAACACGCGTATGTGTTTACACACACAAACCTTTTTTTCCCCCATGATTTTGCCATGACACAGATGAATCCATAGGCTCTATCCAAGTCTGAAAACAACATTACAAGAACAGAGTTGTACCGTGGGAGGGAGTATGGGTTAGGTGAGGGTCTTCATCTATACATGCCAGGGTCTGTCAGGAGTCTCAGGGTCAGACCCCCCTCTGGGCCTGGGATCTGCAAGGACCCATTGTTGATGTGGATGGCATGGATGACGGGCCGACCATCACAGCACCGGGACAGGTGACGGGACATTTACACCCCCCAACCCCTATAATAATAATAATAATCCATTACATTTATATAGCGCCTTTCAATAACCCAAAGCGCTTTTACATAGTGTGTGTGTGTGGGGGGGAGATATGACACCTCATCCGCTACCAGAGTGTAGCACCCACTTGGGTGATGCACGGCAGCCAGTATGCGCCAGAACGCTCACCACACACTGGCACACAGCGGAGAGGTGAGGAATGAAACTGACCAATTAGAGACCAGGGGATGATTAGGTGGCCATGTTGGTACAAGAGCCGGGTTGGAGGGGAGGGATTGGGGGCTCCTCTCACCCTCCCCTTTCCCCACGTGCAGACCTGCCCTCTGTTGTACTGACGCACAATGCTAATAGCCTGCTGTCAAACATAGTGAGCGGTCGAGGTTACTCTGTTCTTTTTGTACATGTTATCCCAAAAGTTTAAGTCTAACATGCACCCATCAACACACACTCTCTATGTGTGTGTGACCGAAAGAGACAGAGACAAGAGACAGAAACAGAGACAGAGAAAGAGAGAGAGAGAGAGAGAGAGACAAAGAAGGTTTGAGTGAAAAATAAGTGGTCCACTTAGGGCTGTCATGTTGACAACTTCGAGTTCGGAGCTCAGAAAGCACTTAGCGCTGCAGACAGTGCACTTGGTTGGCTTCAAAGTTTTGTGTTCAAGAAAATGTGCAGATTGGCACAACTATATTTGTATGAGGGTACCTGGACAAAATGACAAACAGGCTGACCAATTGATTTGGGATCCGTTTCTCATTGTTTTTAACAGAGCGATTCGTCACTTCTGAATGACTGATGGGAAAGAAAGCAAAGGTTTCAAAAGTAATGAGTTGTGGTAGTGTATTAGCCAAAGTCAGTAGTGATGCCAATGCAAACTGGTTGGTACCACCATCCCTGAGAGCAGGCAAAGGTCGCACAGCCAAGTCCCAACTCTTCTCTGTCTTGGCGCCACTATGGTGGAACGACCTCCCTGCTGACTTGAGGACTGCAGAGTCGATCACCTGCTTCCGCAAGAGACTCAAGACCCACCTTTTCAGAGTTCACCTGGACCCCGCTTAGCATCCTTCTCTACTAGCCCCCCCTCTAATAAAAAAAACAAAAAAACACTTTGCAATCATTCTATGTTTGTATGTCCTGGCTCTTACTTTGATATTCTGCGCTTAGTATTTTCACACTTCTCTCCTTTGTATTCTAGCAATCGGTTAACTTAGCAATTGGTATGCTTGAAACTCGTTTTTGTGAAATCCTTACTCTACTGATAGCGGTTTAGTGTTGCACTTTTTCCTAACAAATGTACTTATTGTAAGTCGCTTCGGACAAAAGCGTCTGCTAAATGCCCTAAATGTAAATTTAAATGTAAAGACTATAAACGCTGTACTGGCATTTGTAAAGGAAAAAAATAAAACAAGAGGACGTATTATAACAATCCAAAGTGTATTTCATTGAAATGAAACCATTGAATTATTTGCTTAATAACCCATGACAAAGGCACACAAAATGTGCATGCGACCTGAATAGGGAAGGTCACCGCAGATGACTCATGTAACATTAACGGATGTAAAAGTTGTAATTTACATTCAGACGAATCCAGCAAACGGCTAAAACTAGTGAAAAAAAAGAGATAAGAATAAATTGAAAAATCTTCTGTAAACACCTGCTTCTTCTCTTTGGTCAACTAGTAAAGTAAAACATCTCGTGTGTGTTAACATCAATTCCGTGTCGTTCTCTGCCACATGTACATGATGTCTATTAGGCTAATGCATGGCTTGTTGTCTGCCAAAACAGTAATTACCATTCATGTATTGTGCAGTGCACAAGGACAAACATGAAACCTTGCCATTTGCATTAGAAAACTGTGTTTACCAGTTTGAATGGACGCCTTACCTGAAAAGCCACTTTAATTGAATAACACAAATACAAAACTAATATTATAGCATGCTTTCCTAGTATGAATCAATAGATTTGCACTTGTATTATAATTTAACATTTTTACCCCTGCTCATTTACGAATGAGCAGGGGTAAAAACACTCCTCAGCTCAAACAAATGACTGTTTTACTACAATGGTCCTATTTACAGTTCTTGGCACATCTAGATCTATCCTTACGTTGTTCCATTCAAAACCATGTCTGAAAAAACAGCCAAATGGAACAAACAATAGACACCATGGTCTTGAATTGTCCAAGCAGTTTAAATACAGATATGTGTTGTCGACGTCGTCGTTGTCATCATCTGTGGGCAAGTCTCAATGAGGGTTTCCGAGGACACCATTGGCTGTGGCCTGTTTGCTCCGCCTCCTCTGATTTAGGAGCTTGCGATTCTTCTGAACCTTCACACGGACATCAAAGACCTCTTGAATGGCTTTCTTGAAACAATGGAAGTTGTAGTCGATGAGTCCTGTAGAGGGTAGAAAGAATAGGTCATCCTGTCAGATCTTTATTAATATTTTTTTTTAAAGTGATATTGCCATCACTCTGTTCCTGTGGTTGGATTTAGTGTAGTTATTGTATGTATAACTATACTTTCTCTATTACTGTATATCTCTGCGTGTCCTGTTAGGATTCAATTAAGCATATATTTATAATTCACTACAAAAACAATGTGCTAATGCAATTTGTATGTTTGGAGACAGGCAAATATATTGTAATTACAATGTTGTTAAATTATTCAACGAGTATTAGTTATAAAAAAAAAAAGGTAGATACAATAATATAATTATGCAGTTATATACGCATCTCTTTATGCACCTTATTTCATCCTAAAAAAGTAATTAAAATGCCTCCCCATAGATTTCATCATTCTCAGTATCAACGGACCCTCTCTATCTCTCATTGGACCATATGTGATAGATAATACAATTTAAAGCTCTAGGAAACTCTTTATTCTCTGTCTGTGCTAGTAGCAAAAGGACATGAAACCAACAGGGAACTGAAGCTGTTGAAGAAGTGGGATGTCACTAATAACATGTATGCTATTTGGAATAATAATGACTTCCACTTGTGCATTTCAATAACACACATTCACACCACAACGGTTCAACAATAGATACAAAGGCTATTCTAGGGGGGAACGTTGTATGTAAACAGTGTCTGTGATGGGTGTGTGTGTGTGTGTGTGTGTGTGTGTGTGTGTGGATGCTTGTGTAAGGGCCAAAGGCATTTTGGGCCCAGCCTTACAATAAAAGATACTAATGCCGTCTTTCCACTGGTAGTACCAGCTCGTCTCACCACGCCTTAGTGTGGCTCTACTTGGTTTGGTTTCAGACATACTGGGCCAATTGCTCTGTCAGTTAGTATTGCGTTAGCTGTGCTGCGGTTTAAAACCGTACTCCTTAAAACGGAGGTTTTGGAGTTTAACACGCAGCTGCGCACAAAGTTAAACCTGATTGCTGTGTAATGACCTACACAGGATCAGCTGATTCCTAGTTAAACTCGGGTTAAACCGGAAGTACTCTGATTTCTAGTTATACCCCAGCAGATGCAGTCTTAACTTAATGTTGGATGCATTTTGTGCTATAATTACCAACAAAAACGTAATGGGAATGTAAAGTGAACTTTAATATAATAAAACGCAAATAATGTTGAAATATATTATGAAATAGTCTAGCCTACTTTTTGTGGAAATCTGAGTCTGGAATCTGAATCTGCCCTCACCTACGTCAATCAATCAATTACTTGTCATTGTTTTCTCTTGGTGTGCATGCAAACGTGATTAATTAATTTATTGAAGACAAATTAATATGCGAGTAATTAGGGTAATTCCACGCCTATAAATTCTCGGAGAAGGAGAGGGTAGTTAGGATGAACATGTCTCGGATAGAGAACTATAACGAGGAGCAGAAGTTATACTGTATTTATTGTACTGCATTCGAGGTGTTGTGGACACGGTGGAAGATGCTAGGAAAGACACCACCACCACACTCCGAAGAAAGTCTGTTTGGGATGATCTCTCATTTAACAGTAGATCTTCCAGCAGAAGACCGAGCAGCCCGGCACATTTAAAGAATTTATGGAACCGCTTGAAAGTTGAAGCGCGTAATGCTATTGCTGAGCGGACGCACGACCAAGACCTGGGCCCCGTGAGCCGTGAAATATCACTGCTCATTCCAAATGTCCAATATTGTTATTGTACTGAAGGCCTATCTGGCGTAATAAGTGTAAATGTATCATACATTATTATTAATACTACTAATAATAATTAATAAAACTAATTCTGTGTGTGTCGGTTATAATGGAGCCTTGTTTCATCCTGCAAACTGGTTTAGTCTCCTCTAAAACCATGTCAGTTTCGAGACTAGACTAACACGCACAAAATACGCCTCTAGTGTCTGATGTGAATTTCTCTGAAGACACAGCAATTGAGATCAAGGTAAACCGCAGCTGCAGGTTAAACCACAGGTACATACGACACAGCAATGGAGCTTAAGACGTCACGTGACTTCTTGCGTCACCGACGAGTTTAAAACCGTGTTAAACTCTAAAAAGTGGCTAAGCTAGCGACAGAGCAATTGCCCCGTTGCGTTTCCATCTAGAATTAGTATCTCTTCAAAGTGGGCGGGTCGTCATCAGTGACGTACTTATCCACGCGACACATAAACTGGGCTGGCTGTGGGCTACGCAAAACACACTCGGACACTCAGGAGCGTCTCCACCTCTGCCACGGTCCACGGTGTGTTCTTGCGCGTTGTTCCTTCCATGTTGATCAGTAATCGCTGAATGCAGATGCTAGTATTTAAAGGTAGCGGGTGTCAGGCTCGGACGTCGCGCTCATCATGAGTCGTCAAGTGATGTCACTCTCTGTCCAATCAGTGGCCGGCTGCCAGCTTACGTCACACAAAAGTAACAGCTCAGCTCGCTTGGAACTTATACGGAGGTGATACTAAAAAAAAGCACCAGTTAGCAGGTACCAGATATCGGCAATGGAAAGGCAAAAAGTCGAGGCGAGACAAGCTGGTACTACCAGTGGAAAGACGGCATAAAATTAGAAGAGACTGGCACATTTGTTACTTTTGTTACTGACTTACATATTACACATTTGTTTTACTGACTTGAGAGGGAGACTTTCCTTATAACAAATACAGTAAGCTTACAACTTTGTAATTGGTATCCTGGCAGGTGTCAGGTGTGTTGTCTTGTAAAATTGTTAATTAAATGAAGTTTCAACTGAAGAATGTTTCAGAAGAACACCACATTTGAAATGTTCCTGTGACACATTGACAGGCTAGGTTGTGTAGCTTCAGCATTAGCCTGTACTTCATAGCTGCTGCTGCTGTTGCATCAGATTTAGAAATGTGAGTCTCTTATGCAGTACATCTGGCCTTTATGGATGGCAGGTGAAAAGGTTACATTTGAATGAAGTATAAGAAATGAAAAGTGAACATGAAACAAGGACCTTCACCTCTTCAAATTCAAAAGAATATTAAATTTTTTAATTATTTTATAATGTAAACCACTTTACTACCTCCTCAGAAATTATGTTAACGGCATTAAATAGCGATGAACTGCAGGATATAATCTCATCTGGATTATTTTGCATAGATCCGACAATAAAGGAAATATTTCATGATATTATAAGAGGCTATATGCGTTCAAGTACTTTGTAGTGACTTGACTGTCTTTATACATTCATGTTTGATCTACATTCATTTTTATATGTTAACGTGTACAGCTAAAGAAACTCTTTCAACTACTTATGAAACTTGCTTCTCATGAAATCCACTGTTATTAGATGTATTTTGAATACAACCCTGAGAGAAATACATTTTAATTTTTTGTATTGCGATTCTGAAAGATGCAAACACACACACACGCACACAAAAGCAATGTCAAATTATATATCGCCAGATGTTGACAAAAAAAGTAAGACAATTTTAACAGAGAAGTCACCAATTACCTATAATTGTTAAACACACATTAGATTTGATCAAGAACAGAATTTAAATCTGACCACGTCAGACTCATTGTGGATAGGGATGTCCGATATTATCGGCCCACCGATATTATCGGCCGATATTGGCATAAAAAAAATCAATATCGGAAAATATCGGTATCGGTTTTTAAAAAAGCTCAAAATGACTAAAGTGGCCTATGGCATGTTATACCTTGTTGGAAAGCTCTAATTGTCCTGAGTCGAATGGAAGCGACCATTTTCTGTTAGTACAAAGACAGTGTGAAATAAATAAACACTTTGTTTGAAATAATTTCAGACATCTGTTATGTTTCAAGTGAGGACGTGGTTTGATGACATCATCAAACGCGCCGCGCCGTCTCAATAACAAGCCTGGGCATGTGCGGCCATGTAGTGGGACGCTAGTTGTAGCTGCTTATGTCGGTGGTTTGGAATTATTTCAAAGTTTGGAATTATTTCAAAGTTTCCGCATATATCGGTATCGGTATCGGTTGATATCGGTATCGGAAATTAAGAGTTGAACAATATCGGTTATCGGTTATCGGTAAAAAAGCCAATATCGGACATCCCTAATTGTGGATGATTTATCTTAAACAGTGTTTACATTGCCTTCCAGCACTCGGCTGTTGAAGGAGACAGACGTTATCATCAACTACCATTGTTCTGCAACAGATTATGGAGTCAATTGTAAATTACATTTTTGTTTACAAAATTCACAACAAAATAAATAATGATATACAAAAAATAAATCACCAGCAATGAATTATCATTACAAATGAGCTAGCTGCTATTACTGGATGTGTCCTGGATACTAGTGGGTGTGTAGGCAAAGGAGCTGGCACAACCCAGGTAGACTGATGCTATGGAGGAGGAGGCATGCCACAGATGTGTTGAAGGGGATGAGAGCTGAGGGCTTTTGATCACAAGTTCTGAGCTTGCTGGGGTTTGTAAAGAGAGAAAAACTGTCACATAAAAAAAGTGATATAAAATGAAGTGGTTAATCTGATGTTGAATATTTTTCCTCTGACATTGTATATATACACACACACACACACACACACATATATACAGTATATATATATATATATATATATATATATATATATATATATATATATATATATATATGACAATAAATTAATTAATTCATAAATCCATGGCATACTTAATCCAAAGTCTCAATGACTTGATACCTAATTCTACTAAAGGGGCCATTATCATGTTGTACATCGCAATAAAAGTACATCTAGATTAGTCAGATAGCGAAAATAATTCAGAATATTCTAAGGTAGCTGCATGCTTTTAGCTAAAAGCATCCAATAAGCTCCAATAGAAGAGTGGATGAAATCTACATTTTTGTATTAAAAAAATCATGGAAATTAATTTAAAAGTCTACTGCTTTATACGTGTGTTGTGAAAATATTACAGTGTGGTGAGCCCTACATGTGTAAGGTGACATAATTCCAAAAACCATTAGTGACAGTATTAAGTGTGGCCCCTTTAAGAACGGTTCCAGTCGGATGAGATAAAGTGGCTGGGACTCCGGATGTTATGTTTATGTTTTTTCACGTGTGTGTTTGGTGAAACATTAATAAAGCAGCTGCGGCTTTCTGCTGCTAAACAAAGTTGTGTTTGTTATCACAAACGCAACAGCAGTCTGCAAAATCAACTCAGAAAAGGTTGACCATTGAAGTTATTTGTCTGGGATTCGCATTCTGCATTGGTCTCCATTTAGGGAAAAAATATGTAAATGAGCCAACTTCTATGTAAATCTTTTGCGGAAATGGAATTGATGTTGACCGCGTTTTTTATACAACACGTCTTATATTAAAAAATATCTGAGTGTGATGGTTCCCCTTTAATTTAGAGACAAACTCATGACAGGCAGCTGAAGCAATTTCAGTGAATAATAAAAGGAAAAGGGAAATTACAAAAAATATATAGCACAATAAAGAACAACTGCATGTACATTTTTCGTTTTCTATGTTTTCCTCATGACCTATTAACAGCTTTTGGTGGCAAGTGTTAAGATTTCTAAAATTGTGTGTAAAAGTACATGATACAAATAACTTTAATAACCTTTAAAAACAAGAAAAATATATAGTGCTGTTCGTCAGCATATAATTGACAACTTCAAACTTCTATCTCTGTCAATTATTTATTGAATTTCCCATTGTCATATTAAATATTATCATCAAATTGTATAGACCAATTATTTGTATAAAAACATTGACAATGTAAGGGCACACCTGGTTGCAAAAGAACCCGACCACTCATAAAAAAAAAAGTTTTACACGTGACTATTTTGTTTTATTTTTAAATGTCTCAATATTATAACAACTTGATAGACACGTTTATGCTGCCATATTGACATTAAATAATGGGGTATCGTTAAAGGTATTATATGTAACACTGACACTGAGAGTTTAAAATGGGTACTACAGTCCAAATTCACAATATTGGAGAGAGTTGTCTCCACCTGCCCCCTCCTCCCCAGACTCAAAGCTCACACAGGAGATTTGACAAGTTGATCGGCTAATGTATATGTTTGCAATCTATTTATTGTTTGCAAATTATAAACCAGCAGTCAATTTGGACAACTCACACAGGCCACAACAAAAACAGACATTCCGACCTAGAGTGGAAATTTCAAAGGAGACATATTGGCTGTAGCATTGTTATTTATTTATGTTGTAGTATTTCGACTAGCATGTTTCCTCAATTTCTGATGGCATATCATGGTCAATTTCTGGTTTAGTACACTAAGTGTGTTGATTATTCCTAGTTCCTTTAACAGACCCTTATGGACTTGCAGACCCCACCAAATGGCCATGCCTACAATGGCCAGATATTTATACATTTGATTGACAAGCCAAGCGTTTACACCAGGGATAAATTGAAAGCATACAAATCACTATATAGTATTCGGTTTATAGTACTGAAGACAGAAGTCCTGTCTAGTTGTATAAGACATGGGTCAACTGTGTCCTGATGGCGAACTGCACCTGTATGGCTGGGTATGTACAAAACATTAGCTTCCTTACTTCATAAATGATCAGCTTTTTTTCAGTGTTATTAAAGTCATCTAATAAAATTTAAGGGTCATATGAGCTCAGAAAATAGTCATACGATTGTTCGACAAGGCCAAGGAATAAATCATATTTCAGTGAAGTGGATTATTTATTTTTCCCACCATAATTGAGTAATGTAATTGAGATTAAGAATGTTGTATAAAGTTCAATACAATGGTGACAATGCTGTTTTACTGATGGGTGTATGGTTATGGTCAACAATTGCAGGTTAGGGTCATGCTTATGTTGAAAGTTGAGCTGTTCATTAGAATGGGAAAGACAGAAACATATTGGCACTTGCACATGGAACAACTCTAAGAGAGTGGTGAAGCCAGCCAGATTGAGTGAAAGCAGCTTTAGGAAGCTGCTTTCTGTACACCAGAAGTGGCCGGAAGTCATTCATTTCCAATGAGAGATGGTGACGAGGAGCGAAGGAGAGCAACAAGATGTGGGAGAAGAGGCGATGGAAAAAAGTTGAACGGATTTCAACTTAATGCAAATTAGCTGTGACGCGACAAAATGATAATGCACTTCCGGTGGTCCATCCGCTAAAAAACCCTGAACAAACCCTTGACGTTGGTTCCTAGCAAACTTTTTAAAACATTTTTATCCCAAAAGGAGGAAAGGCTCATTGTTGCTGTACAACTTTACTTTGTTCGACTTTGACAGCTCTTTGGCAATTCAGCATACAGATGCGATACAATCGCAGGCGTGTACGGTAAGAGGACAGACAGACAACTGCAGCCAGCCTAAGCAAAGCGTACAAAGACTAATGTCAATGGTATGACAGGCAACATACAAATCATTATATTCACTCAAACCGCATTTCTAGCTGCAACATACACCCTTCCTGAGCTTGATTGTTTATCATATGTCTTTGTACTCAACATCTGTACCAATCTGAACTAATTACATAATAACAAATGCGTATGTGTACAAATGTGTAACATAATCAGAATAGTTTAGACAACGGATATAGTCTAGACAACATCAGGACATGAAAGGACATGTAAGAAGCAGTTATAAATGACAGTACTTACTAAAAAGGACAGTGAATTGCGTAATGCTATTATTATCACACATAATTATTATAAAACATATATTAAGAGTGCCAAGTAACAAGTTGATGGAACCAACTTATGTGTATAAACAAAATACGTTATCTTAATAACTTTTCTTTTATGTTTTCAGAGCTGACAGATGAAGACATGAAAAAACGAGACTATTGGCCCCTAAAGCAGCCGTGCTCACTAGCATGGACAGTGACACAGATTCAGCATCAGAGTCGACATCGGGGACCTGCCATAGCCACTGGTAGCTCTGTATGATGCAGATCTGAGGCCTAAATGAAATACAGGAGAGGAGTGAAGAGACTTTTCAAAAACTAAGGCAAGCATTAACCCATGAGCAGTGTGAAAACCTTGAGCTTACTACTAAAAAACAGGCCCAATCCCAGCCCTGGCACACACACAGACATGGAAGCATAACAAGCACCACCTTTCGTCACACATGCACTGTGGAAACCAAGGCACCTAAAACTAACCGAATCAAACAGGTAATGCACTAAAGATTTGCCTGTCCCTGTAGTCCTTTGGGGAAGAGATATGGAGATATGGACATGGCCAGAAGACAATACAATGAAATCATGAAAAGACCTCATCAAAATCGGGCATCGCCAGATGGAGAGACAAGCTGTTCCTGTTGTGAGAGACGAACGATTAAGTGCCCATACAAATACCGCAATGGACTGAGCGGGGAAGACACACATGACTGTATGTGATGTCCAGTACTGTGACTTTGTTGATTGGACAAAGCAACAGGTAATCTTCAATTGCATCAGAGATGAGGAAATTCTGCAAGCGTCATACCACTGCCTAATGCCAAAATCCAGAGTTTTGGCAAAGGCCCGACTTTGGCAAAATCATAAACTGTGCCAATTGCAAGAGTTGTTACTAGGGCTGTGCATCTCTCCTTTCAAGCACGATTCGATACGCATCTCGATATATGGTCTCCAATACTATACGTCAACGATAATTTTAGTTTGAAACGATTCAGTGCGTTTCGATGTCAAAGTTGATGGGATTCGATACACTTATATTTGTTACATTTAGGGATGCAGAATACCATACCATACCAAAGGTGAGTACCGAGTACTCACCTTTGGGTACTTGCCGATACCGTGCACTTATAAAAGTACTTTAAGTATATTAATCCAGCAATCAAAAAATATCAACATGTGCTGGTAGATTTGTCAAGAAAGCCCACTGACTGACCAACATTTAAGCCACAAAATAAAATTACAGAAAACATGAAATACTTAACTAAAGAACATTATACTTAAACTTATGGAAATGATATTCTCAAAATAAACAAGTTGAGCGCTCACAATGTAATTATGCATATTTGAAGTATTCACCAATAACCCCCACCACCAAAATGGTACATTCCCCCGGCCACACCCCCACTAATGCACAATGGTAGCGCCAGCCCTCACTCACGCTGAGGAATAATAAGGAAGTACCTGGTAACTTGTGATCGCAAACAGTTTGTATTTCATTTTAACATGTCTAATTTAATGTACTGATTATTGTACCGACAAAAACTAATTAAATAAAGGTAAATGTATGAACTTACAATGTGTCATAATGTGTACAATATGGGCTGCTACTGGGGACTTCAACATCCATGTCAACTCTACTGACTGCAAAACAATAACAGAACTCCTGGACATTTTACACTATTTCAATATTACCCCCCAACATTTATTTTCCCACCTACAGAAAAGGACACACACTGGACCTAGTCTGTACCCCTGGCATCACCATCAGTAACCTGGCCAGCACTAACCTCACCATCTCCAACCATCTGGCTTTCACACCGGACATAGACATCTCTGCCCCCATGGTCAAACAGAAACACACCATAACATTCTGGAACTATAAGTCCATCAACCGCTCGTCTCTCCTCTATCTTAGCCGACACCATCTCCAACTCTGCCCTCACTCCGAATGCCTGTCTAAGTGACGCACTCTCCTCCTGTTTTGATGAGATTGCCCCCAAAATAGCACATCATCTTCACACACTCCACCCCTTGGTACAACAATCAATTCCACCATCTCAAAGCCAAGGGCCGTTAAAAGATCAGGTCTCACTATTCCTCCATCATCCAATCTGGTTTTAACAACCCCAAAACGCTTTCCTCAACAAACTCCTCAAACCCATGGACACCATCTCTAAATCCTTCACCACCATCAAATGCAATTCATTTCTATACATTTTTCCAAACAAAAATTGACACCATACACAATCGGCTGTCTACTTCCTCTCTCACCACCCTCCCTAGTGCTCAACCCAAACACCCACTACTCCCAAGCCACTCATTTACATCCTTCAGTGAAATCACCAAAACCTATCCTCCATAATCACGAGCATTAAGTCCTCAATCTGTGCCCTCGACCCTATCCCCTCATTCCTAGTGAAGGCCTGCCTACCCACACTCTCCCCGCTCATCACCATTGCAACTTCTAACAATGCTAGATCAGCCCCCACCACATCCTCTTACAACGCTAGATCAGCCCCCACCACATCCTCTTAAAATGCTAGATCAGCCCCCACCACATCCTCTAACGCTAGATCAGCCCCCACCACATCCTCTAACAATGCTAGATCAGCCATTTGACACGCACACCTACTACAGCTACCCTAATTTTATAGAATTTCATAACATGACTTCAGTAAGTAATATGCAGCATAGTTGAATTATGTAATTAATGGGCAATTATCAATCTTCTTACTTGATACAATTATTGTATATGCCTACTTTAGGCGTAGGACTACATTTATTACATTATTAAAATTCACATTACTTCCTGGGGGTAAATTGTATTTGTATAAGTTGGTCAAAAGCATTTCTATCTGGTGATCTCCCGATGAAGGCACATTTTCAAACCAAGACCAAGGACCATAAATCCCACGTATTGTCGAAAAACTGCGTTTTTGTACGCAACGTTAATAAATTAGGGCCCTGGCCCCTCCTATCACTCTGACCTCCTCCTCCAACCCTCCCCTACCTGATGCCTTAGGTCTGTGGATGCAACCACTCTAAAAAAAACCAGGACCAAGCTCTGGACCTGGGGCAACAGGGCCTTTTCAGTTGCCCTACTCTCCCTCAGGAACACTCTCCCCAACCACATCCAACAGGCTAACACTCAAATCATTCAAACAGGCCCTCAAAACCCACCTTTTCAAGCATGTGTTCATCAGTTAACCTCCTTCCCTTCTCTCCCTCCTTTTTTAATGTTTCGACTAGTTTAACTACCTACTTGTCTTCCTATACAGGTACCTTCATTATTTATTTATCGCTGCTTTGTGTTCGAAACTGCATATTTAACATACTATTCATACTAAGTATGACGTCAAATTGAGTATGTAGTGCATTCACACTGCATAGTATGTAAGTACGCGAGAAATGCTCGGATATATACTAGATGATCAAGATTTTCTGCGTATGCGGGGTGACTGGATATACTCAACTGCCCCACAATGCATTGCGTCTCTTCAGATGTCACCTCACATCTCTGAAAACGTTGGAGCCAATTTCCAAACAGGCATCATTAAGATAAACTGACCACACATTGGAAATCTACAGGGTGACTTTATCACCCGAAATCAACTCAAACATGGACATGCAATGTACAGCAGCGGAGGTTAGTTTTGAGTTCCTGGTTAGCTCTCTCAGCTTGACAGTTTGTTTGAGGGTGATATCCAGAAAAAAGACTGATGGACAACTGAGGAGGCACTGCAGCAGGAGCTGAGGCGGTACTTGAAGGGGGCTTTTAACAGGGCCGTTGGCTGGAGGCAGCAAAAGAAGGCAGAAAGCAATAGGCTAACATGACTAAAAATATCATTGTGTCTTTGAGTTGCCTACTCCATTTTATTGTGTTACTGTCACAGATCTAGACAGAACCCAATTGCAAACACAGACAAGCAAGGTACGGTGAAAGAATAAAGTTATTTTAACCACACAGGGGATATGAGATGGGGGCAGGCTGGTGTTTGGGCTTAGGTAAGGTAATGATCCAGCAGTGGCTGTTGGTGCAGGGTTCTTGTAGTGCAGCGGAGATTGCTTGATGATAGACAGATGTGCTGATTGCAGACGATGAGCAGGTGTGCAGACAGAGATACAGAGGGTAGGGGGGAAGGGAAACAAATAGACAGACAAAAACCAAAACACACAAGGCACACAACTCTCATACTAAACAGAAAATGTAAAAATAACAAAACACAACAGGCAGACAGAGACCGGGTCCCTTCCTGGACCCGGTCTCCGCCTCGGTCACTGCGGACCCTTGGCGAGCCCCTCAACCATCAGGACAGGAGTGCTAGCACTGCAGCCGACATAGACACTGGCAGTGGGATTGCCCATTAATGAAGGTGGGGCAGGTGGTCCGTGTCACCGCCGTGTCGCTCCTCTTCTCCCAAACAGGAGGGTAGGTAGGATGCAGGGGGGTACCTATCAGGCGTGGATTCGGGGAGCTCTCAAACCCTGATCCACCAAAGCCTGGTTCGACCCGGGGCTTTGTTGGAAGCATCATGGGTGGAAATAAGGTGTGTTAATGGGGATGTGCACAAATATCCGGTCGTGACCATCAAAACAAATTATAAAGAAAAGGCTGCAGTTAACTCCCGCCTGTTGCGGTCCCTGTTATTCGGCACTGATTGGCCGGACTTTGGTAGGTTAGTTTCAGAGGAAATGGCCGCATGCACACGACAGGTAGGGACATGTGGGATGTGCGCCGTGCTCAGTGGTGATGCAAGGTCGTCCGATGCTTCTCAGGGGGGCGAGTCCGGGGAGACTCCGGGGGACTCCGGCCCTGTCGCTCCACCCAGTGGGGTATTTCCCCCTTGAGCAGTCTCGGGACGACACTCTACACTCAGCCTTCGACCAGGTGATAAAAATTGATGGTCATTCGGTACGCCTTGCACGGTTGTCACCTTTCCTTACTTTATGATAATTAGGGACAGGTTATAAAGGGTGAGTTGTAACACTCAGTCAGGGGAAGAAGTGAGCCAGTTGCTCATCCCAAAAAGCTGTTGGGAAATGGTTTTCCAGGCGGCTCACCACAGCCCGATGGCTAGTCACTAAGGCTGCGATAAAACACGTGACCGGCTCATGGCCCGCTTCTTTTGGCCGGGCATTTACACAGTTGTGCGTCGGTGGTGCGCGTCCTGTCGTGAATGTCAGTTAGTTAATCCCCCGGCCACACCAAAAGCACCGTTGCGCCCACTACCAATACTACTACGATAATTGGCATGGATCTCATCAGGCCATTAGACCGTAGCACACAGGGATACCGATTTGCATTAGTCATTGTAGATTACACAACCCGTTATTCTGAGGCAGTGCCACTGTGCTCCATCTCTAGTGCAGGCACTGTTTTAATTAATCTCCTGAGTTGGAATCCCGAAAGAGATTCTAACTGATCAAGGCACTACGTTTATGTCACACACACTACGCAAACTTTTTGGGTTACTGGGTGTTAAGTCTATTCGTACCAGCGTGTACCATCCCCAGACAGACAGTCTCGTGGAGAGGTTTAACAAGACATTAAAGTCCATGCTGCGCAAGTTCGTGCAAGAAGATTCCTCAGGCCTCCTCCTCAGGCTTCCCCATTTGAACTGTTGTTCAGCATACGGCCCAGGGGCGTATTGAACCTGATCAAAGAAAACTAGTAGGAGGGTCCAACTGCCAGTAAAAGTGAGATTCAGTACGTTATGGACCTGAAGGAAAAACTCCATGCACTGGAATGGATTTCACGTGGGAATTTGCTTCAGGCCCTGGAATGTCAGCAGCCGCTGTATAATAGAGGTACTCAGCTGAGACAATTCGCAGACTGGGTGATAAAGTATTGCTTCCCACGTCCAGCTTCAAATTACTCGCCAAGTGGCAAGGACCCTTTGTGGTCACACGATGGTTATAAAATCGAAATGATCTACCCCGGACACCTTTCTCTGCGTCAGAGAACCGAGGTCGCCGAGTTGCAGCAGCGGTTTGCCGACATATTCTCTCCCCTACCGGGACACACATCGCTTATTAGCCACCACATCGAAACATCCCCAGGCATGACGGTTAGGTCCCACATGTACAGGTAACCTGAACATAAACCCCAAATTGTTCAGGAGGAAATAAAGGCGATGCTGGAAATGGGGGTAATAGAAGAGTCACACAGTGGCTGGTCTAGTCCAATTGTGCTTGTTTGCAAGTCTAATGGGTCTATTCGGTTCTGTGTTGACTACCGCAAGAAGTGAGCGATGAGGTGCCAATGTCAATGCGTATCTGATGCCTCGGGTCAACAAACTCCTAGATCTATTAGGCATGGCTCGTTTTTTTTCGACACTGGATTTAACCAAGGGCTACTGGTAGATTCCTTTATCTCCAGAGTCCAAGGAAAAATTGTCTTTCTCCACTCCGTATGGGTTGTACCACTTCAATACACTACCTTTTGGGTTGTTCGGGGCCCCAGCCACTTTCCAGCGTCTCATGGCCCGGGTGCTGCGTTTGCACGCTGAATATGCTGCTGCCTACCTTGATGATGTCATCATTCATAGTGACAACTGGCAGCAGCATATTCAGGTGCTCGAGTCACTGAGGTGGGCAGGGCTCATGGCCAACCCAAAGAAATGTGCGATTGGACGGAGGGAGGTACGGATTTGGGGTACCAGTTAGGCAGCGGGCAGGTTTGGCCACAGGTAGAAAAGATGCGGCCTGAAACCAAAAACAGGTGAGGGCATTCCTGGGACTGACGGGTCCCAAGACCGACCTCACCCAAAAGAGTGCTTCAGATCCGGTCCAGTGGACCGAGCAGTGTCAGACGGCGTTTGAGTGTGTTAAAAAGGCTCTCTGTGGGGAGCCGCTCTTGCATACACCTAACTTTAAGCTTCCTTTTGTGTTGCAGACCGACGCCTCGAACAGGGGCTGGGGGCCATTTTGTCCCAGGAGGTGGATGGCGTGGACCGCCTGGTGCTGTACCTCAGTAGGAAGCTCGCGGAGCGGGAGGAGAGGTACAGCACAGTGGAGGAGGAGTGTCTGGCCATCAAATGGGTGGTCGATGCTCTCCGCTACTACCTACTGGGCGCCTATTCACCCTCTGTTCAGACCATGCCCCGCTTTAGTGGCTCCACCACATGAAGGACACCAGTTAACTACTACAACAGGTTTCAGGCGGGACACATGGAAAGATGGGTGGACCCGGAGGTTATTGGGAAGCTTCAGATGGATTACTGTGGGGTTGATGACTTTCTCCATAACAAAAGGTTCAATAAATCTAGGAGAAAGTTTTTTAGCATCAGTCTTATCCTTAGTTGAGAGCCATACGTGATCCTCCAGGAAGTACTTAGGAGCTGGGGTACGACGATGGTTGGCTAGAAGCTGGTATCGACCAGAGGCTCTCAGCAGGGCAGAACGGACTCAATGGCAGGTTTTGTGGCACCAAATAATTTGGGCTTTGACTGATGGGACCTGGATGTCTTTCTCCAGAGATGGAAAGAGTGGAGGCTGATAACCATACAGGCATTGGATTGCTGACATACCTGTAGCTGAGGTAAGCAGTATGTTATGGGCATACTCCACCCAAGTAAGCTGGGAGGCCCAGGTGGATGGCTAGTTTCGAGTTCCTGGTTAGTTCTCTCAGCTTGACTGTTTGTTTGAGGGTGATATCCAGAAGAGAGACTGATGGTGGCACCAATGGTGGAGCAGAAGGCTTTCCAGACAGTGTTGATGAATTGGGGAACACGATCTGAAACAATGTCACAGGGAAGGCCATGGACCCATAAAACCTTCCTCACCAACAAATTTGCCGTCTCCTTGGCAGAGGGCTGTTTGGATGGGAGGATTATTGTGAGTGAGGCTTTCACCTCAGTCACAATAATCCAATTGACAGCATTGGTGACACATGTAGCAGGAACCATGGTATCAGGGAAGGTTTCACTTGGTTTCAGCTGGTTTTACTTTCCTTCCAATCTGGACGGGACAGAGCATCAGTGTTCCTGGTGCCGGGCCTGTAGGTCAAGGTGAAAGAGAAACAACCAAAAAAGAGAGCTCACCTGGCTTAACAAGCGTTAAGTAATGTTGCTGACTGGATGTATACTAGGTTTTTATGGTTAGTCCTGACCAAGAAGTGCTGCTCTGATCCTTCCAGCCAATGCCGCCACTCCTCCAAAGCCTGCTTCACCGCCAGGAGCTCACGATTGCCCACATGATAATTTATTTCTGCAGGAGAGACAGTGAGACAGAAAGGCACATGGGTGGAGCTTACCATTGCGAGAGAAATGCCCCTTCCCCAATGTACGAGGCATCCAATTCAACCACAAACTGCTTGGTTCGATCCAGCTGAAGAAGGATTGTGCATAGGTGAAACGGTTCTTGAAGTCCTGGGAAGCTGCTTCTGCTGCAGGACTCCACTGAAACATTCTTGAGGTGGAGGTTACAGCAGTTAGTGGGTGTTGCGCATGCGGCGACAAGGAGGTGGAACTCTTTCTTTGTGTTTGTGCAAGATTTTTTATGCATGTGTGATTATGTCTGTTAGTTATGTTTTCTGTGTCTAGTGCTGTGTTGCTCTTGGCCTGCGAAACAATTGCTCTGTGGGATCATAATAAAGTTAAAATTGAACTAAGGCTGCAATACGGCTGTAGTTACCAATTAATTTCCTATAGAAATGAGCAAAACCAAGGAATATTTTAAGTCTCTTATGGCTGGCTCTCGGCTACCCTAGGACCGCTTTTACGTTGGCTAGGTCCATCGTTACTGTTCCTCGGCAACAATGTAACCAGCAAGGAGACAGAGGGGCCATGAAATTCACATTTCTTCTCCTCACATTCACCTTTACAAACAGGTGGTTCTCAGGGAGACGTTGGAGGACTTGGTGGACGTGCTGCCGATATTCAGAGAGAGTTCTGGAGAAGATCAAGATGTCAGCCAAGTAAATGAACACAAAGCGATCCAAGGAATCCTTGATGTATCTCTCCATAGCCTCATGCTTAGGCTTGGAGATGTTGTAGAGGCATCTACAGGGAAGATGTGCATTGGGCAGCAGGTTGATGGAACAAGCATAAGGGCGATGGGGTGGCAGAGGGCTTGCTGAGGGCTTGTACTAAAAATTGCTTGAAAGTCATGGTACTCAGATGGGACCCGGGACACGTCAGCCATCTCATGACTAGGGACAGACTCCAACAAACAATCAAGCATAATGTGAATCTATTACATAGAAAAAAAGTACTCATGATGGTAATTCTGGCTAGGAGCTGTCCAACCAGAGCGTTGGCTTCCAATGGCTAATCCAAGTCTTCAGTGTGGAGACCAAACTGCTCAGCAACTACAGCATCCAGAAAACTTTCATCTGCTCCAGAGTCCATTAATGCTAAAAGTTCAGTGGACTGACTCTTCCAGGAGAGTGTTGAGTGCAGTTGGGTCCGAGGATGGGGAGACAATGGGCAGGTGGCACAGCTTGTTAGGATCCTCCGCACGCCTGACGAGCCTGCTCATTTAACGGATGATTTAGAGAGGAAGCAAGAAAGTGCCCCAGCTGGCCACAGTATAACTGCTGTTACTGGCGATGCGGTGTCGGCATTCCTCCGGCCTGAGGCGGAAGCTGCCCATTTGAATGGCCCGGCTGCAGATGAAGATTTTCGGGAGGTGTCAGGGTTTGTTGTCCAATCACGGCTTGCAGGGCCTGGCGGAGGTGGGGCTCGCTGAGAGGAGGAGTCACCAGGAAAACTGAGCTGTTTCTCTCTTTGGAGATTAAGTTCCTTTGGTTCAGGATAAGAAACTAATTCATCCTTAATTAACTCACTCAGACCGTTGGAAAAGACAGCTTGGATTGACTCCACATTCCATCCATTTTCTGCTGACACTGTACTCTCAATGGTATATTCAGCAACACTCTGGGTGGGGAAAGAAAAGTCTCTTGGAGGCTTCCTTACCCGATATTGGATGATCAAACATTTTAAGCATCTCTGTGGTAAAGGCAGAGTAGGACACAGTGACCAGAGACTGCTTCCCAAACTGCTGTCACCCAGACCAGAGCGTTTCCCCGGAGGAGACCCATCAGAAAGGAGATTTTTGCTCCACCTGGGAAGTAAGAATTGGGCTGTTGCTGGAATACAATGTCACATTGAATCAGGAAAAACCAACATAATCCCAGATCCCTGTCATACCGTTCAGTTGGAGGTACCCATGGTTCCTTAGCTGGCAGAGGAGAAGGAGTGGAACTAGCAGGCTGGTTTCACTGACTTTGGATTCTGGTCATGTTGACAGAGAGCTCGCGGAGATTGTCCACGAGGTCCAGCAGGCCATGCTGACCCAGGAGGGATCCCTGTGTGGCTACTTCCTGGAAAACTGAATCCAGGACTGCTGGGTTCATTCTGGCCAGGTCATACTGTCACAGATCTAGACAGAACCCAGTTGCAGACACAGACAAGCAATGTAAGGTGAAATAAAGTCTTCATTGTAAGGTTATGAGGTTATGAGATGGTGGCAGGCTGGTGTTTGGGTTTAGGTAAAGGGAATAAATCCAGGAAGTGGCTTGGCCGAGGGAATCCCGAGTAAGAGGGCTGACTGGCGGCTTGGTGAACTGGCGGGGTGATCTGGCAGGCTGGTAATCCATGAATGGCACAATGATCTGGCAGTGACTGGCTGTTGGCACAGGGTTCTTGTAGTGCTGTGGAAATTACTTGATGATAGACTGGTGTTGATTGCAAATGATGAGCAGTTGTGCAGAGAGAGATACAGAGGGCAGGGGGGGGGAGGGAAACAAATAGAACCAAAACACACCAGGCACACAGCACTCTAAACAGACTGGAAAAATAACAAAACACACTCACAGCAGGCAGACAGGTGTCAGAGCAGATGTCATGGAGGAGGCTTCATGACAGTTACTGTGTTAAATGTTTATGATTGCCTACTCCATTGCCTACTTTATTGTGTAATTGTTCTGTTAAATGTTTGATCTGTTAACATTGTTTATTAAATTAAATTGATCAAGAAATACGTGCTTTGTTCTTTGACTTAGGATATTGTATTGGATTGTACGTAGGTTTTTAATTAAGTTAATTTGATTAATTTAATTTTAACAATAGAAAATCAGAACAGAACATATAGGCCTAATATCCTACTATAAACTAACGATGGAATGATGGTGGACTGCTGGCAGTCCACTGTCCATTCCACAAGAAGACCGCTGGAATACTGATGTGCAAAAAGCCAGTGATCCGCCAGTGGTTTACACCATCGGCTTTGTGCTATCGGGATGTTTATATTTGGGTTTAAAACATTTTGGCATGTTCTTTAATACCAAATGCTTGCTTGGCCACTTGATGAGAGGTTTTAAAGCCTGACTCATAACAGGGAGCCAGCTTCTTATAATTTTTGATATGTCACTGTGGCAATTGACACCTGAGTGGCTTTGCTGGGCTCCTCCGACACATAGAACACAGGTAGTTGTTGTATTTTATTGGAGAGTTGGCAAGATGATACAAGCCAGAGCAGATGGAATATGCTGTCATGACATAGGCTCTCCCCCTGTGTGTGTGTGGTGATAGCTGGTTTATCCTGGGTGCCTTCATTGCTCATGCACCACAGGTGTGCAGCCTGAGAGTCCCAGAGTCTAATCAGTCTGACTCAGGCCAAGGCTGCTTAAATCAGCTATCAACCACATAAACTCCACAGTCACGTTCTGTAACATTGAATTGGAATGCAATATCCTTGTTGCTGAGACCTAATCTGAGTTTCATTAACATAGTTTCAGCATTGAGTTAAGTTAAGTTTATAGATACCAATTGATGAACACCCAGGCTCATAGAGCCACGGACAACCTCAACGCTATCTTTAAGTTTTAGGATCAATCACTCAAAAATTACACTGGTTAGACCTGTGAAGAACAGAACACACTGCTTTGCTTTTGATAGAGCTATTGGAAAACTACAATAGCTCCAGTGGACACTAATGTAGTAGCAGGACACTAATGTAAAGTGTAACCAAAAATAATACTGGATTAGTATGTACTTTAACTGCCCGCTGTGACAATATTCCATCATGAAACATTTTAAATGTTATAAAGTTATAAGGTGCTTGTCTATGTCCCTGCAACAATAGCTATTAGTTTATTTGTGGATACATGCTGTTGATTCTCCTCAGCCTAACTTGTAAGTCACTTTGGATAAAAGCATCTGCTAAATGACTAAATGTAAATGTCATATATGATAAAGACATTTTACTGCTGTAAAAAGCTGAGGAAGAAAAAGCAAATAAGTCAAATATATCAAAAATATATCTCAAAATGAATCCTCACATTTTGATGCACTTGACAGATCTTTAAAATGTAGGCCATTCCCCACCCGCATACTTGAAAGTCATACATAAGCAATGCATAAATGAAACGTGTTGAGAGTTTCATGGACAATGATGGATGTGGCTAAAGAAAGAAAGCAGCGCTACATTCCAGCAAAAAAACAAAAAAAGGAAGAGGCGTGAGTTGCTGTAAAACATGAATGAACATGTGCTTGGCTTTCAGCGCTGTTGACCACTCGGACAACACAATGCATGCACTCCAAACACAATGTAGATTCTCTCCATAACGATCAAGGATGTTGGTTGATTGATTCTGAAATAAACATATAGACCAATGCCGCGACCTGGGCGTAGATTTTTTTTTTTGCTAGCTCCATTTTTTGTATGATTCACACCAATATGAAAGAAAAGTGTTGTTTTTGTGACCATGGCTGAAAAACAAGATAAGTAGTACGCTATTAAATAAGATAACAAAACAGATAGTGATATGATTTCTGCTGATCTGACATTTTTAATGGATTTATTAAAATGATGTACCGAAAAGGAAATGCTAAAAATGGTTGGATCAAATAATATATTGCTAGTCATAGTCATCAGAATAGGAAATTCTATTAATGAACCAATGCTCAAACCTGATAGCCCTGTGTGATTGCTGACATGTTGCTATGCAATATTTTGACACTGCTTACCAGAGATATTCGCTCTGTTGTTTGGTTATTTTTTTGACTAGTCTCCCGTTCCTGACACCCACCGCTACAACACGCAGGTCTGAGTGAATGCAGAAGTGGAATCACATTTAAAAGAAAAGGTCAGCATAATATGGTGCTGTAGAGACTATGAGTTATCATCCACCACATGATGAGGAGGCATTAAAATAACTGCTGTGCAGCTCTGCGAAGCTGCTTCGTTTAGCAGCAGCAAGGTTGACAAAGTACAAAAAAAACCTGCGCACACAATACATTCCTGACACTGCAGATATATCAACACACACACACACACACACACACACACACACACACACTCTATCTCTCTCTCAGTGGCTAGTTCATTTTCATGTTATGTATTTTTCGATGTCCTGGTTGACAGCTAAATTTAATTAAAAAGTTATTAAAGACCGAATATTATGGGTTTGGTCATAGACTGGATTGTTTCTGCTACTGGTTGCAAAGAATGGCAACGCTCCATAGGAGCAGATGTCATGCTAGTCAGGATATTGCACTGGGCTGTATACAGAGCCCCACCATTTCACTGGACACTTTGTTGCTAGGGGGACAGTGTCCAATTTGAGCAGCTTCATTCATAAGCATGCATCTATTGCTTAGATCCATTGTGAATGCCTGAATTTCTTTATTGTCAGTTACATTACACAGTTACGCCTGCGCACACCCACTTAACTTTATGCAAATGATCAGCAACTGTTGACAAGTGACAGCCAATAGGAGAGTAGATGTGCTGGTCAGCTGTTCTCTCCCCCAGTAAACAATTTTATTTCCTTGTCAGCCATTACAATATGGCTGACCGAATAGTTTTTACGTAACAGATATCGTCTTCATGTGCATTTACTGAGTCATAAAAAAAGTAGTAATGTGTGGGGGCAGAGCACGGAAGTTGTCTGAATCCGTACATAACTTTATTTCATTAATACAAAGCAGAACAAATTAATTCGCTAATTGATGGTTTTCCAAGCTAGCATAGCTCAAGCTCCATTTACATGTCTAGAGATATACATGAATGCTTCTTGCTACATGTCATACTACACTACAGGTAAAATATATGAATATATTGATAACACTTTATAATAACTAAACGCTTTGGAGCATTTACAACATATTAGTAAAACATGAAAAATACATTATTAAATCATTACTAACCTACTAACTAACACTATGTTAAGCATTGATAAACACTGCTACAAATGATTTGTTTCTGATTAGTAGGTTAATTTATAACAGTTAATTCATCATTAGTAAAACATGAATAATACATTATTAAATCATTACTAACCTACTAATAAACACTTAGTTAAGCATCTATATATACTGTTATAAATAATTTATTTTGTTTAAATATTTTTTTATTTTGTTGTTATTTTGCACAATTCTGCATTGTCATACTATATAGGCGACATTCCAGAACCTCACATCCTCAAAAGTAAACAGACACAACTCAAGGTGATACAGAAAATACAATGTTTATTGAACAGGTTAAAAAAACACACATTAGTCAGTAGTTTCATAAAACAGTTTCTGGCTAAAAATATTTGTAACTAATCTCTGAACCCATCGGCTTTTTGTCCGATGACGATCTAACCTCTGGCATGGTTACGGTGTAGCCAGCGGATATCCGGATAACGACTTCCTCTTCTATGGTTCGGTCATTAAAGTAAGCAACTTGAGACGTGAGAAGACAAGACAAAAACGCTGTGCACCATCAATGCCATCGCAAGACAGCAAAAGACAGGAAAGTCTGTACACATTTTCCGGTCGTAAATTTTGTCTTTGAACTCCATTCTCGCGTCTCAAGTTGCTAATCGGACTGTAATGACCAACGCACGGAAGAGGAAGTCATTATCTGGATATCCGCTGGCTACACAGTAACCTGCCAGATGCTAACTTCGTTGTCAGACAGATAGCCAATGGTGTCCGAGATTAGTTACAAATATTTTTAGTCAGAATCTGTTTAATGAAACTACAGAATAATGGGTGGTTTTTGTACTTGTTCAATAAACATTGTATTTTCTGTACCACCTTGTGTTGTGTCTGTTTCCTCTTGAGGATGTGAGGTTCTGGAATGGTAGCTTCTTCACCCTTTATGGATAACTTATAAATGTTTTATAAGGCATAGATAGTTCTCACTTTAGATTAGGTCATGCAAAAGTCTTAACTAAGGATTAGTAAATGCTTTAAACTAGCTTTAGTAAGCATTAGTTGTATCATTAGTAAGTGTTTATAAAATAGTTGTTAACACATTTATTAACTATTTAATAATGCTTTCTAAATGCTTCTTTACCACTGGTTTGTAACTACTAAAATACTTCATTTAGGTATGGTAAACAAGTCGTCTATAAAGTATGACAATGCAGTTATCAAACACCTTACAAATTGTCCTATTAATTCAAAATAAATTCTTTATAACACTATATATATATATATATATATATATATATATATATATATATATATATATATATATATATATATATATATATATATATATGCTTAACATTGTGTTTATTAGTAGGTTAGTAATGATTTAATAATGTATTATGTTCATGTTTTACTAATGATTAATTAACTATTATAAATGAACCTACAAATCAGACACAAATCATTTGTAACAGTGTTTATCAATGCTTATCATAGTGTTTCTTAGTAGGTTAATAATGATTGAATAATGTGTTGTTGATGTTTTATGAATGATGAATTCACTATTAACTAATACGTTGCAAATGCTCCAAAGCGTTTAGTTATTATAAAGTGTTACTATATATATATATATATATATATATATATATATATATATATATATATATATATATATATATATATATATGCCTATCCCAATATGAACCACTCCTCATAGAACCCTTACAATAAAGTTGGTTAAGCTTAATTAATATATTAGTAATATATAGCTATCAGCGTAGGGCCCCTTATAATAAAGTTGGTTAAGCTTAATTAATATATTAGTAATATATAACTATCAATCAGTATGGGGGACCCTTATAATAAAGTTGGTTAAGCTTAATTAATATATTAGTAATATATAACTATTAGTATGGGGGACCCGAGAAGGAAGGGACAGCAATTGGGTGGAAGACACGAGTATGTGGTGATCTGGCTTTCGTCGAGAAAGGTAAGAAAATATTGTTTGAGTTTTTTGTTTGAGTTTATTTTGTAAATAAACATTTAACATTTAAATGATGTAAGAAATAACTGTTAATTAGTGCCAAAAAGACATTTAGTTAACTATTAACAAATATTAATACAATATTAGTTAATAGATTGTTTTCTATTTGTTAAAAGATTAACATACAGATTTTATGCAAACAACTAATATTTAATTGATGATGAAAAAACTATTAACTTGTGCCAAATAGACATTTTAGTAACAATTAGCAAATATTAACAAAGGGTTAGGTAATGACTAGTTTGCTATTTATTATGGCACCTTATTATAAAGTGTTACCATATATATATATATATATATATATATATATATATATATATATATATATATATATATATATATATATATATATATATTTAAACAACAAACATATTTAATACTACACTACATATTACATACACAGCCACAGGGTGGCACACTGCCATCTATCACTAGGCTTTGTTTTCTAGCCAATCTAAATGCCAATTCTTTTTACTTTTGGGGGGGGGGAATTCAGACCTCATGACATTACGGTGTGGAAATTAGCTTATTTATTATATTATAATTATAATATATTATATTATTATATCCTAATTTAAGCCCAATAAAACGTGACTGTAAGGTTGTTATTATTAAACTTTCTGTGATGTCACAATGTAAAGGACCTCCCTCATCATCAAAACGATTCATCCCTCCACAAAATACAGACAAACACAAGACTACCAGGATGGAGACAAGCACAGAGAGGACATCCAGACAAACACAAGACTACCAGGATGGAGATGAACAGAGAGGATATCCAGACAAACACAAGACTACCAGGATGGAGACAAGCACAGAGAGGATATCCAGACAAACACAAGACTACCAGGATGGAGACGAACAGAGAGGACATCCAGACATACACAAGACTACCAGGATGGAGACGAGCACAGAGAGGACATCCAGACAAACACAAGACTACCGGGATGGAGACGAGCACAGAGAATACATCCACTGCAGAGACAAGGCTACAGGATAGAGATGAACACAGAGAGGACATCCACTGCAGGGACAAGACTACCAGGATAGAGACAAAGACATGGAGGACATCCACTGCAGAGGGGGAAATAGAGCACAGCATATGGTGTGTTTTTGACACATCTGACCTTTCCTCTCGAAGCTCTCTTCTCGCAGGAAGCAGACCATGGCCAGGAACTTGGTGACCTCCTTCAGGTACACCACAGTGGTGTTATTCAGACGAATGATAGCCATGGAGTCCTTGTCGTAAGGTGAGCCAGTGGCCGCATCCTCCTCGGTCAGACTGGAGGGAGGGAGTGATGTAAATGGTAAAGGGACTGCATTTTATGTAGCACTTTTCTAACCTGAGGCTGCTCAAAGCACGTTTACAGTGGATGCATTCACACTCACATTCACCCATTCATACACCAACGGTAGTGTGAACCATGTAAGGAAACAGCAAGCAGGCAGCAGCTTCTCAGTCGGGAGCATTTTGAGGGTTAGGTGTCTTGCTAAGGGACACCTCGAGACTTAGCTAGGAAGAGCCGCCAGGGATCAACATCTGTGCTACTGTCCTCCTAAATGAGAAGTCACTCAGGAGAAGAAAGAGGAGGAGCAGGCGTTTGATAAATAGAAGTACAGGGAAACTGGATGGATGACAAAAGAGTACTACAGGCGGTCCTTCTGCACAGAGAGACTTGCGTACATGACACGGCAGCCCGGAACAGGAGATGAGCAGATCATGCAAAAATGCTCAGGTCAAATTAGAGAGAGGGAAATGGAGTGAGTGAGAGGACAAACGTATGAGGTGAGAAAAAGTAAATCCCTGAAAAGAAAAGAAAATGACAGGCCATGAAATGAATGAGAGGGGGAGGAGGGGGTAGAGAGAGAGAGAGAGAGAGAGAGAGAGAGAGAGAGAGAGAGAGAGAGAGAGAGAGAGTGAAGAAAGGAGAAGCAGGGTGGGTTGGATGCGTCAGTGCGAACAGGGAGGGCTTCCATTGTTGGCCAGAGAGCATGTGTTGCTTTTGTTCTCTTTTTATTCATTCAGTTTGTTCCGGCGCTGGGCTACTCTGAAACTGCACAGAACAAAAAGGACAATCTTCGTTTTCATGCCAAACTTCTCTCTTTTGACTCACATTCATCCTTTGTGTTAAATATCCTTTGGGATCATTTTTAATCAAAGCATTTAGAATTACTATGACTCCAAATCCAAGTATGATTTATATCCTTTTTTATTTTCTATTCTAAAATGTATATCATTTATATCCTAAAATGTTTGCATATATTTTAATAATAAAACATATTTCCATTCTTCCATGTATTCATCAGAAATGTATATTTGTATTAGTTTATGTGACGAGCGTTTTGTTTGGTGACAAAGGCGTTGTGATCAAGCCCAGTGCTTTTCATGCCACATCCCTCACACTATAATAGCTCCTTAACCAAAGCATGGAAAACAATGACAAAAAGTCTCAACATACTAAAGCCTCTCATTAATGAGGCCATCCCAAGTGTGTTGGCATGCTATCGATAGCAACCCTCTGTTCAGCCATCTCTGCCAATATGGTACACACACAAAAGCTTCCATTGTGCTATGGAGGGGGCATGGTTGGTTTAGGCACACAAACATACAGATCAGAATTCAAACAAAGCCAGTACAACACAGGTGGAGCCTCAGATGCCCGCGTTTCAAAAGAAAGGGGTAAAAAAAAAGATATATATGTTTGCACATGAAATTAAATGAGGGATGAGGATTGAGTGACATGAATGTGTTTTGAGTTTGCACAGCTCTATAGAGGTGCATAGAGCTGCCACCTGAGATGTACATACATCTACATGCAATAATGGCAGACATTTAAGTATACACTGCCAATATTGTTTGGCAGTGCATCTGGTTTGAAATTGCACTTATCTGTACATTTCCTCATCCGCTGTGTATGAGGCTGGAATACTTACTCACGTAATGTATCGTGCGGCCTAGTTTAGATACTACATCATTTCAGCCAGGCAGACACACACACACACACACACACACACACACACACACACACACACACACACACACACACACACACACACACACACACAACCACTCTAAAACCATGACACCAAAACAAGGCTACAGCCAAGACATATTGGAGTCAAATCAAACTTTATCTTTATAGTGCCCTAGTGGTAAATTGATACAACGAAAATACAACAATACAACGAAAATACAACAATAGAGTGAAAATAAACGGTAATATAAGGAAATGATAATATAGTAAATAAGAGACATGGTAGAAAGAAGGGGGTAGATTAAAATAAAATGGATTAACAGAATGCTAAGCTAAAAACGTATATCTTAAGATTTATTTTAAAAGTGTACAGATTGTGATGCTCTCAGCTCCTGTGGCAGGAGTTCTTAGTCCTCACCCAGGGAAAGACTAAAAGGCCAGTGCCAGAGGACCTGAGTGATCTAGAGGGAGCATACATTAAAAACATTTCTGAAAAGTATTCAGGTGCTAGTCCATTGAGTGATTTGAACACCAATGAAGGGACTTTAGGACTTTAGGACACTGACCAAGATCTTGTACATATGCTGCTGCATTCTGAACGATCTGTCGCTTATTTAAAGCTTTCTTAGGTTGACCAGAAAGGAGAGCATTGCAGTGATCAAGCCTGCTAGTGATAAAAGCATGTAAAAGTCTCTCAGTATCTGCCTGGGAGATAAACAGTGGCTCTTTTGCAATATTGCTCAGGTGATAAAAGGTGGTTTTAGTGATATTACTGATGTGAGTTTCAAAGGGCTGATGTCACTAGGTGATAAAGAGATGTACAGTTGTGTATCATTGGCATATTTCCCAGTGGCAGCATATAGAGACTGAACAACACAGGTCCCAGAATGGAACCTTGAAGAACCCCACATGTTATGCTAGTGTTAGCTGAGGAGTGGTTACCAAGGGAGACAAAATAGTCTCTGCCGGAGAGATAAGACGTAAACCAATCTTAAACTAAACCAGAGGGGCCAACACACTTCTGTAGTCTGTTAATAACGATGTCATGATCGACTGTATCAAAGTAAGTATAAAAGTACTAACATTGGGCCTCATTCACCAATATCTTATTAAGAATATTCTTTGATTCTTTCTTAAGTCCTTCTTAAGAAGATTTCTAAGAAGACCCTACGTCAGATTCATCAACGTGTTCTTAAGCCGCTGAATTGTTCGCAGCTGTGTTCTTAGATTGATGAATGCCATCTCCTCGTAAACTGAGCACGCATGCCAAATTAGTCTAATTAACATAGGATTAGCATAGGTAACCGCCCATTAATGCCCATAAAAGGGCCCATAAAAGGGACTGCAGGGCCGTGTGCAGGGCCTCTGAAAAAAGATCTATGTGGTCCTGAAAGATTGGTTCCCTCTGTAGGGCATGATCCCCAATCTCCTGTAGCAGCAATATATATGCCATTGTTTTGTAGGCCGTGGATGGAGAAATGCCACCTATAAATAGGGTGGGATCACTAATTGACGGCATGGTTTCCAATGTACTTGATTCATGTTAAAGCGTTGGCACATTTAATGTAATTAAAATGAAAAATGAAAAAAAAATGAAATGAATAAATAAATACATAAATATGACAGAAATGTCACTGTAATGTATTTTATTGAACTTAACAAAAGAAGACAACACAACCATGCCAACATGTCGGCACTGAAATGTGCTTAAGAGTACTCCTGAGTGTTCGTAGGATTTGTTCTTACCTAAGAAAAATCCTGGATAAGAAAAAAATTCATGAATCCCACAATCTTCGTAAAATCTTCGTAAGTAGGACTTAAGAACAAATTTGTTCTTAAGAACGGTTCGTGAATGAGGCCCATTGAGTTTCTTGCCATCCGTGTTCATTCTCAGGTAATTTACAACTTTAACTAGCGCTGTCTCAGTGCTGTGGTGAGGACGAAAGCCAGATTGAAACGTCTCAAATATACAGATGAAATGTAGGTAATAATTTAGCCGTTCAAATATTAACTTCAAGAATTTGACTTAAAAAAGAAAGGTTTGAAATTGTTTAAAGGATCCAGGTAACTTTTCTTTATGAAAGGTTTCACAATAGCAGTTATTAGTGCCAGGGAGAAAATACCAGTCAGTAGGGAGTGATTTACAATCGCTAGAACGTCATCTTCTAGACAGTTAAACAAAGTCTTAAAAAGGTGGTGGGGATAGGGTCAAGTGAGCAGGTGGAGGGTTTTAGTTGCATTACTATGTTCCTGAGCATTTCTTTATCAACAGCAGCAAAATCATTCACAGCAGTCTGAGGCAGAGGGAAAGTGCACAAAGACAGGGGCTCACTCACACTCTGTATAACATGGTTTAGATCCAACCCTATTTTTAAAAAAATGCTGCAAACTCTTCACATTTTGATGTTGAGGTGATGAAAGCGTGGCTTTTTGGAGTTGGATTTATGAGGCTGTCAATAGCTGAGATTATTATGATTTTTAGTTGAGAAATTAAATGAGATGATTTGAGGCATTTCTAATTACTTTGTTGAAGATAGTGAGGTGGTCTTTAAAAATGTCATAATGGACTTAGCTTAGTTTTTCTCCATTGACGCTGTTAAGAAGTTAATAATATCCCCAGTTCTCCATGGTGGTTTCTGTTTAGATCTTCCTAATTTTAACTGGGAGAGATGTGTATCAAGAGATGTGCATTGTGAGAGGACAAATTATTTACATCATCTCCATGCAGGAGCATATGTATTGTAAACTGCAGGTATAAAAGTGTGACCTTTTGATGGGATAATGCTGCCCTAAGGTTAATGGTCTGGCAGGACAGAAATAGACCAGAACCCATATCAAGCCAAATGACATGCAAAGGAAAAACAATCCCTATTCAATCTCCCCATATTTTTTTTTCCAGTGGCGATGCATATTCATCCACAGTCCACACGGAGGTAGAATATGAATGAGGAGCTCATTTCCTCAAAGAAGGCTTGTTTATGTAATGCACTATGATGCCTTTGCTTTGGCTGTTTGTTGGAGACCCGCACCTGTTCCAATTCTCAACGACTATAAACACACGTACGGGAAAGGGGGCTGCAGTAAGTGTGTGGTTTGTAAGTATTGCCATGGCAACCGCTTTCTTGGGGAGTCCATGGCCCACAAATCAATGTCTTTTTTCTTTTTTTTTCCGATGAGGCTATTCAAGAAAATGTAGAATGTCCCATATTAAAATAGACAAGTTATCATCAAATTCCAAAAGATAAAATAATAAAAAGAAATACTCTCTGCCATAGTTGATCTCTTACGATGCTATCCACTGGGCAGCAAGGTTGACTTTCAAAGGAATTTAATACCTGAATACATCCTTTTGATTCTACCTTTCCTTCATATTCATCCCTCTTGAGATATCTAACATGCAGTATCACACAATATTTTGAGCTTAGCTTATATTTCATATTTCTTGCTCACTCTAAAAAGACCAGTGGCCTGAATAGCATCAGTTTCAATTCCTAAAACCTCTGATTAGCATGTTTGAACCACCATGGTTTCTGTAGTTATCCAAAGCATAGAAAATGTTGCCCATTGCACTTGACACAATTCTACGACATGGCTCAGATTCCTTTGTTCAGTTTACAACAAGCAGTGTTTTTACTATGTTTTATTTCATGTATTTATTTATTTATCCCTCCATTATCTACCTCTCGAAAAGCTTCAAACACACCGGAAATTCTCGGTGTGACACAACACCGATCCACCGAATTAAACATGTTTGTGACACACACACACACACACACACACAACACACACACACACACACACAAACACACCCCCACCCACACACTCGCAACTGAAACTCTGACCCAGTATAATCCTGAGATCAATCCCAGCCCTGCATTCAGGGCAATCTCAATACACCGATTTGACATAACATAATTAAATTCATTCATTAATTTCCCCTTTCTTTTAGATAAAAAAAACACAGTTGGAGAAGATCATTTTTTCGTCTATCTTCATTTTTTCTGCTTTTTTTTGTCTCTAGGCAACAGGCTAGCTCTCATCACATGCTTAATTAGGTATATGTAGACACACAGGCAAGGGAGTGATTTCCCCTGACTGAGCTTACTATATACTGTTCCCTTGATACCACTTCTGGTGTGTGTGTGTGTGTGTGTGTGTGTGTGTGTGTGGGGGGGGGGGGTTGGTGTGGTGTGTGTTCATTTTTTAAATCATGATTTAATATACCCCCTGGCAATCCCTTCAGCAATAAATAAATAAAAAACGTCAGGCTACATGGGCAGGGCAGCTAGCCCCTGTGAGAAGACAATAATGGCCATGCAAATGTGAACCACCCAGTGATAGAGTAGATGAAAGAAGTCGTGTTGTTTGAACAGCACAATGACGTCGTGGTAGGGCTTCCTATGCAACACACTGTGTTGAGCAGCAAGCGCTACAAGGCTGGACATCATAGCATTCAAGTGCTACAAAGGAATTCAAGAGGTTTGTTTTAATAGGCTACCTTCACTTTATACTTTTCCTTAGCACTTTTCAAAGAAGTAGAAGAAGATGGGCTTTTTTTGTTCTTTTCCATTCGTCTCACACACACACACAGACACACACACACACACACACACACACATCTCAAAAAGTTAATATAATAAAGTTAATAATTGGCAGGGTGCTACACAGTTACGGAAATGTGGTGCCACACAAATCACGTTGTGCACATTGTACAGATAAAAAGCGAACAAAAAACTTAAAAACAAAACCAAGAAATACTTCCTTCTAATTGGATGAAGGTTTTCATCTCAAGTCTTCTGGGCGTTTGCAGAGGTCACAACATATGGGGGGGCTCTACTGACCCAACCAGCTGGACCAAGAGGGCAGATTAGGAACCTAATTACATCCTCAGCTGGGGTGAGATTGGACTGAGAACATATAGTCACAGTGCGTGTGTGTGTGTGTGTGTGTGTGTGTGTGTGGATTCTGGGGGCTGTGAGAAAATTGTGGATCAGTGCAAGTTTACTCAAGGCTTACATTTACCCTCTGCTCATACTTTGGTATGCATCTCCGAGCTCTCCTCATTCTGCTCATGTTCCAGAAGAAAGGAGTCTCACAAATACACCCCCCCAATCCATTCAAGCAGAGGGGGGGGGGGGAGTTGCAGCCTAATCTCCAATCCCTTTTCTCTGGTGTTTTGTATTGAAGAAAGTGAAGAAAGTGATCAATTCCTTTAGCTTTAGCCATCTTAGCCATGATTAAAGTCCCTGTGCCCTCTGTAGACTAACACGGCATATGTTGTATATATATATATACTGTATATCATAAAAAGGAATAATGCTTAGGATAGCCATTATGGTAGGTTCCACTACTGTAATATAAATAAGATAGGATCATATAGTTTTCTGTATAAGGCATTTTCTTCATTTCAATAGGACAAGCCAGGCTCAACTCTGTTTTTTTGTCTTATTCCGAAAATGAAACCAAAATGATTGCATCGTTTGTCTCGCACAGGGCCACAGGCACTTTACCCTCAGTGCAGAACACTTCCATTGTTGTTGTTGTTGTTCTTATGCTTACATTTTAACAGCACAGAGCCGTCAACACCCACTGTCAACATTGTTGTCAGACCTCCTCATATGTTCATTTATTTATTATTTTTACATTTGATCCCAACATCGATGTCGAGCACATTTAAAGCAGAGCACATCTGCATGTAAAATAGATGCTATGGCAGAAAGGATTTGCCTTTACTCCTCTTCCTCAACTTTTCTCAACAGATGTTTACATAAAAAAATATATGACTTGCAGCAGGTGGGTAAATCTGTGGACCAAAGCAACAGGTGAATTGTTTTAACAACATGCTCTTGTGCAACAATGGCAGTCTACTGCACTAAGGTATTGGTAAGCATCAATCAGCCATTCACTTGACAGGAAATAGCAAGAGAAGAAAAGAAATGTGGTGCTTCAAAGGGAATGTCAACAATAATGAAAATTAAATCCTAAAATTACAGCAGTGTTCATATGCTGATTTCACGGGGCAAAGACGACACCTTGCACATTCTATGTTGAACATGTACCTGATAAACAATAAATATCAACATTTGAAAATGAGAGAAACATCCTTTTCAAAATGACCTTGTATAGGTCAACACACAATAGCAGCCAATCAGAGGACAACAAGGGGAATACCCAGAGGCACACACACACACACGCACAGAAGGTGAGCCAGGATTGTGAAGCAGGTGGACAGAATGTTCTGGTCTGTCTGTACCCATGTCATGTTGTCTTCTTTTAAAGCATCTTTTTCAACCTTCCCCTGCTAGTGTAGCAGGCTCACTCAATGCTAACACATACACTTTTGTATGTCTGTGTGTGAGCAATATATACAGTATATACATGTGAAGATGCATTACATTTTTTTTTTTTTATGAATGGGGGCAGGATAGTCAGGATAGTGGTTAGGGCGTTTGACTCTCAGCCAAAAGGTTCTGGGTGCCTAACCCCTATACCTGCTCATCCCTGACATCACTGTAAGTAGCTGTAAAAACCACTAAGTATGGATAAAAGCCAAATGACTAAATCAACTACTAAATAGTAGCTGAAGTCTACATGCTAGTGACAAGGGAATGATGTACCTTGTAGATCATAAACAATGTCCTCAAGACGTTGATGTTTATTCTTTGACAATCATGATTTGATTGTTCATTCATCATTCACACTCTAATGAACGTGCTTTCCAGGCTGTCACAATTGCAGGGACGGCTGACAGGCAACGGTTTGGGGCTTTGCTTGTGATCTGACAGCTTCTTGTCTTTCATACTTCAATGTGTCCAATTATGCCATTACGCCAAGTATATCATTTCCAAAAAGAACGTTGAAATGGGGAACATTAACACAAAAGTAGGTTGACGAAATGCACAAAGATACATCGATTTGCGTGTGTCGAGTGAAATGCATGCCCCCCCCCCCCCCCTACTGTAGCTCCCCTAGGGCTAATTAACATTGGGGAACAAAGCTTTAAATCAGTGTTGACAGCAGCTCCACCTGGCAGCTCTAGCCGCCCCTGTGCTCTCGTGCTGCAGACATATTCAAACTACAAAAAGAGCACACTGCAGTCCAGCCGAGTTGAGTCCAGAAGAGCCCTAACCCTTATTTTGTCATGTTGACGACCGACACCACACACACACACACACACTCACCCGTAGATGCAGGAGATGTCAATGACTACGTCGATCATATCACAGCACAGCTCGTAGGTCTGCATGTCCACGGGGGAACTGTCTGTGGCAATGTAAATCTTGCTGACCACGTCAAACAGGAATGCCTTCTCGATGCCAGAGTTCTGACCACCAAACAACGCACATACAATCATGCAAACATTTGTCAGGAAGAAGGTGACCTTCACAATAGAAAACACAGTGAGGGGAAACAAACTCAAATAAGCTGTCCTAGTTTGAAGTGTCCATGTGTATTGTGGAATTTGTCTTGTAGATGGCTTCCTTGTTTTGGTCTTAGGTTGATTATCTCACCTGGGAGAATTAAAACTACAATCCCAGGTGAACACAACAAACTGTAGGTCATTATGTTCACCTGTGTTGTCCTCTTGTATAGGCCTTCGTCACAGAGGTGTAGGGGCGGAAAAGCCCATTAAGTTAATTTAGGTCAGTGCCCATAATTAACGTCATGCAAGATATACCTGTGTTCACCTCGACTATTACGCCTCTGTGATGAATGCCTATCCGCTGTTTTGTTTGCCCTCTGTCAGTTTGTGCCATCTAAGATTGTATCAGTGAGTTAGATTAGCAATGTATCTACCTTTAACTGACCTTAACTACCTTTTTCTGCTTTATACGTGACAAATGTGTGATTTTGGAAAACCTCTCTATCTCTGCGTCATTTGAGTACAAACTGAACTATCACAATAACAGTTTTATTCTTGAATTACTGTTCCCGACAGTTTTCCAAGTTCTACAAGTTGCCAGATGCTTCCACAAAATCATGCCAATATATGTTCCTTTTTTAACAATAAAGAGTGCATGACAGTAACCCATGTTTTTGTGTGGAATAAGTAACTAAAATACTAGATTGTTATGTTTAAACTGTGCTGTTGGGAAGATTAATTAAAATAGTTTGACCATTATGCAGTTCTTAATGGAAAACAACTTGACTGAATTTGATGAATGACTGATGATGAATTTAGTGAGACTGAAATCATTTGTGAAAATAAACTAATGTTCAGAAGTACGATCACACAATGTCTAGTGTGATCGTTGGACCCAATCATGTAAATATTTAGTCATCATTAATCATATAAATTGCCCTAACAATGTGACCTATAATTGAATGCAGTTAGACTATGTTTAAGTACATTTCCTTTATAATCTATTTAATGGAATGAGCAACTCTACTAACTTAACTATTTATTTATTGTAGGCTTGTTTATTTCCTTCATTTAGTAGAAACTGCCTTTCTTTCTTGTCTAAACAATAAAAAAGTTTCAAAATAGAAGAATGAACCTACATCACACATTCAAGCGTAACTAATTTGAAAACTCAATATCATATTTTATGACAAGTTGCATTCTTTAATCCATCAAATAAATCAAATAAGCTATGCATATTTCCCTTCCCATTCTCTCAAAGTCACTTGATGATGGCTTTGTAAAATGCATTGCTCAAATTATATCTTATACTTTCTAAAAGTAGCAGACCCATAATTAGTGTTATGAGCGAGTCCTACGATGACACCTCTGTGAAAAGGGTCATTACATTGCAATTACCATTCAACACAGTGCCTTATTCATCTGACCCTGCAACTGTTGCACATCACTGCCACCTCCTGGCCAGTATATCCCGTCACAGACACCACATCTAGACGCACCATTATCCCTTTTAAATAACACAGCTTCTATAATACCTTCAGTAATCCATGCAGGCGGAGGGGTGTATTTATATTTATATATAATAATATAATATTATATATATATATATATATATATATATATATATATATATATATATATATATATATATATATATATAGATATAGATATAGATATAGATATAGATAGATAGATAGATAGATAGATAGATAGATAGATAGATAGATAGATAGATAGATAGATAGATAGATATAATACTTACAGATATGAAGATGTTGAGTAGATTCTCCAGTGTGGGCAGCTGTGGGATAAGCTTCTGCACCACTTTGCTGAAAGCTTCAAATATGGAGTGGTCATAGATGCTGGTCAGATAAAAGCTGTGTGGTGGCCAAACAGACTACATGTGAGTGAGGATAAGTCGGATGAGTGAAAACGACAGACATGATGCTTTTTGTTTGTTTGTGTGTTTGAGTGTGTGTGTGTGTGTGTGTGTGTGCGTGACATAACTACCACATATTATCTAAATGAATGCTGTGTATTATGTAAGACATTCATAGGATGGTTTGTCTAAAGAATTAAAAACAGCCGTGCTGGGTTTGTGTGCGTGCATGTGTGTGTTGATTTGCAACATGTTGGTTTGTGTGTTGTTAGAGAAAGTGTGTGTGTGTGTGTGTGTGTGTGTGTGTGTGTGCGTGTGTGTGTGGGGGGGCATCATTCATCAACATGCACTGCTGAACTACATCAACGACACAGGAACACAATTGGTTTGAGGTGGACTCTGTAAACAAACCCCCTCTCCTCGAGAGTGTTGCATTCTGCTCCCTCCTGTCATTACAATCTAAACACATTTCAGTAGACAGGCAACGCCAGGTCTACAAGACACCTCCAACAGGTGATTGTAGATGGAAACACATAGCGCGTTAAATTGATTGCATACCTAGAGTGAAAAGAAAACTAACAACAAAACAAACTTTTATTTGTACGTGCAGTGTTGATTTCAACTCTGATGTAAAATAAAAACAAGTGGTTGAAGCACTAGTTTGTTTTGCTCGCACTCTCTCGTGAGTCGTGAAGACTTAGCAAGAGGTCAAAAAGAAAAGTTTCAATGTTCCTGTGAAAACATGACCTATTTACATAAAATATATGATCAAATAGTGTAAAAGGAACAGGTGTCGACAGAATCTGTAAAGGTTTGCATAGTATGACATAAAACAGAGAAATGCAGAATGATTTGATGCTTTGATTATCATTAGTAGTCTAAAACACAATTTGTTGAGCTGTACCATACCACTTAAATAAATAAATAAAGACTTTATTTAAATAAATAAATATAAAATTACCAATCTTGCATTTCTGATACCTATAGCTACTCTGCTCTCCAGCTGTTTTGTTTAAGTAGATTTGATTTTTTTGTAGCTACTCCAATTTCGACTGCATGCTCTGATTTTTCCCAGCCCCACTCAGTGAGTGGCTTTGGTTAAAGGTGTCTGTAGCTGATTGACTGAGTGTAAAGGTAGTGTACAGAAACACGACTGTTCGATTGAATCAGAACCAGACCCGCCGGCGTGTTGGACGTTCACCTGAGATGAATCCTCTCCAGGCGTGCGTCGGCCAGGTCGTCGCTAGCCCGCTTGCGGATGTCCCCCTGCTTCTCGATCTTGTGGTCGTCAGACAGGCCGTCCACCTTGTGGATGAACACCTCGAAGTTGATGTCCGGGTTGACCTTGTATGCCCGGGTCACTGTCAGGTGAAGTCTGCTTAGCGCCTCCACATAGTCATCCTACAGAGAAGGTGGGGGTGAGACTTTCATTTATTATTAAGTATTATATATTATTTTATCATAATTATCATTATCATAACTTTCATTTATTAGCACTACTACAATTGGTAGCAGTAGTAGTATCAATAATAATCATAATAATAATCATTGTTAATGTTAAATATTATTAGCCTAGAAATCTAGACACCCCTAGCGGCAGCAAATTTAATTTGCAGCCAGGGGGGTCTAGCACTTCTCCGTCATTTTTATGGAAACAGAAAATCTGTCAGGCCAATCACAGCGTGAGGGGTGGAGTCGGAAGCCGGGCTACCATGACGACAGAGTTGCGACGGTAAACAATGGCTGCTGCTGCTGGCGAACGGCTGTCTTTCGACTCGGCTTTGGCCGCGACTCTTCAAGACTTGAAGTTAACATTTTCTTTGAGAAAAGAACAAAGAACGGCACTGAAGTCTTTCGTCGAAAAGAAATATGTATTCAGAGTTTTATTTAGTTACGTCACCTTCTTCGTTGCTCTGATTGGTTGTAGCGCTATCCTATTGCGTGCAGAGGGAACTTGAAAGACAACCGTTTATCCCGCCCACACTGCCAATGGAGCTGAGCCAGACCCTACATCTTTCTGATGTGGGTCTGGCTTGTAAAAAATAAAAAATAAGCATCACAATAGTACAACAGTATGCTGTTGAAGGACATATCAAGATGAATGGCATCATAAAAGGCAACACATAAATTATTAATATAAATTACGATTATTATTGTACATAAATGTATGCACTATTTATATGTTATAATATACATATATTTATATACTTATTATCACCATGATCGTGATCATCATCAGTAGTAGTAGTAGTACTAGCAGTAGTAGTAGTAGAAGCATTATTATTATCATTAATGTTTAGGAATACTATTGTGGTTGTGGCAACTGGTTTAATTAGTTACACAATACATTTACACTTCCTAAACAAACATACATAGAATGTTTGCTTTGACAATATAAGTTACATATTGTACTGCCAATGAAGCACTTAAAATGTATTTCAAGAGAAAGAGACAGATTGTGACAGAAAGTGAGAGAGAGCAAGAGAGAGACGCATCATAAAAAACAATCCCACTCTTTAAACACATCCGTAGCAGAACCACACATGAGCGATGCCTCCCCAAGCCATGTCCAACACTAACTTAGTGTTCATGAGAAACCAAACAAGATTATCAATAGCAACAAATTACCAAGCACACATACACAACACAACACAACACACACTCATCATCTCAGCCCAACAACTTGACACACTCTCCTCCTGGCCCCTGGCTTATGGCACTGTGGGGCCCCCTGGGGCCCCCTGGAGTGTACTGAGGGAATTTCTGAGTGACTTCACAGCAAGGTTTCTTATCAAAAGAACTGTGTGTGTGTGTGTGTGTGTGTGTGTGTAGGGTGTGTGTGTGTGTTTGTGGGGGGGAGGGGCATGTGGTGGTGAAGGGTGGGGGGATGGATGGATGGGGGGGGTACAAGGCCTCTGGGCTTTAAAGCAACTCTGAAAGAGCTGCAGTGTCTAACATTCAAACCCATTCCATGGGCAAGTAGAAGACAACGAACACACATACACACACATGTACAGATATGCGCGCACACACACACACACACACACACAAACTAACATATACATATACGTGCATGCACACACACACACACACATACACACACACTAACAATTACAGATAAGCACACACACACACACGTCTCAAACAGTCCAGATGTTGATGTTAAGGTCCTTCTTACACAATGCTGCACCTTTAGAGCTATACAAAACAAAATTATTTAAAAAATGCTGATAGTCTCAGATTCAACGATGCCTTTGATTGTTGGCCAATAGTATAAGGCATTACATTTAGATTGTATCATACAGAAATATTATGTGTGATAAATTGTGATAATTGTCATATTCAATTAACTAGTTATCTAGGCCTAGTTATCATACATTTGTGGTAATATACTGTATATATATATATATATATATATATATATATTACATTGTTCCCCCGCGTTCAGTACGTTTTACAATAATGTTCACCTGCCAGGGACGTCCTGACATCAACACTGAAAATGACATTTACAGCAGCATAGCGCTACTGTGGTGGTGTATTAAAATAATCTCAATAGCAGTTTATCTAGTTTGAAAGTGTTTGTGTTTTTTTAAGTTAAAGATATTGGATATTTAACAGCTGTTCACGCTCTGAATTAGCGATGTGACATGGTGAACTAAATTGAGATCACCGGTATGAGTCCCGTGTGTCTAGCGGTGTCTACCTGCCAAGGAGAGGGTCGGCCAGCAGCACTCCTCTATAGAGCCATCGTTTGGTCAATATTTCTACACAATAGGTAAATTACCCTGTTCTAAACAATAGTCTTACTGAAGTGCAAACCGGATACGTCTCACGTTACAAAATGTACCGAATGGATTATAACATTAAAATGGCTGTTTAGAAGTGTATCCCGCTAGCTCTACAACAGTAAAAAGCAGGTAGTAAACTGCGTGGCCAGTAGAGCTCCAGTGTGAAGGTAACACACACACACACTGTATACAGGTGACTTTCCATATGTGTACATTGGTGAAACTATCGCAGACTTAAGCAAAAAAACAAAACCAGTGTGTACGAGAGATGCAGTCAGAGGTGGTGTACGCTGCACTCATTCCAGATGGACAAGTGATCTAGACCCACTCTCTGACCGAAGCGTTGTCAAGCTCAACCAATAAAGAGCAAGGGAGTGTCATATGCAAATGTCTCTGAAACTTGGCCATGCTGTGCCTACCTTCCTTACAATGGACCCTTTTCACAGGTCGTCAGTAGCAGGGTAAAGTAACTTCCTGTTCCTGTCTTTTTAACATTAGATCCGTTTTATTTATGTCCTTAGCAGCACCAGCATGTTCAATGTATATTTACTGGACTGGTTGTGTCTATACTGGTGCACTGCAACACCTAAATGGAACGGACCCATAAATAATGTTATGAGCTACACCTGTATTTTTCCTTCTGTGAAAAGGGTCTATTCTACGAGTCCTAGACCTTGCATTTCTATTATTAAATATGATTCGCAGCCATATATAATATATCCAAAAGCTTTATCAACTGGTACACCACGGTCGCTACTTCTCCGCCCATTCTCGGAGATGGTGAAAACCATGAATGTGGTACAAACCTGAAACCTGTATGTGCGTGCGCATATCAAGCGTGGATCTCTCGTTAACCGCCCCTCCGTGTAAACAGGCTGAGACGGTTGTAAGTGTGTTGTGCCTCTTTTTGAGCGGTGAGTTTGTAGAATCGAGAAATTTAGCTTGTGTGAACAGGGGCCTATGCCGCGCTTTTCTGTCCGTCACCTGTGAGTCAATGACGAATATGAGCGCCCCGGTGCCCCTGAAGATCATCTCGTAGTCGAAGGTGGGGTCGAAGAAGTCAATCTGCCCGGGGAAGTCCCAGATCTGGAAGCTGACAAAGGAGCTGCTGGAGACGTCCTCGCGGCAGATCTTGTTGGTGCTCTCCAGGAACAGTGTCTCGTTGGGGGACATCTTGTGGAACACCACTTTCTGGATGGAGGATTTGCCGCTTCGCCGCAGGCCCATCAGCAGCACACGGGGCTTCACCTCCCCGCTCAGCCCCTCGCTGAAGCCCAGTACTGGAGAGAGAGAGAGAGAGAGAGAGAGAGAGAGAGAGAGAGAGAGAGAGACAGAGAGAGAGAGAGAGACAGAGAGAGACAGAGACAGAGACAGAGAGACAGCGAGACAGAAAGAAAGAAAGAAAGAAAGAAAGAAAGAAAGAAAGAAAGAAAGAAAGAAAGAAAGAAAGAAAGAAAGAAAGAAAGAAAGAGAGAAAAGAGAGTAACAGGGGAGCCAGAGATGAGAGATAGGGGGGTGGGGGTGGTTCACCATAAACAATGAGACTTGGTGAAAGAATGAGCTGATCAAGATCCATTTTGGACTCCATCCCAATCAGTTGTTGGTGTAGAGCCACCCATCATCGGCCACAAACACGATCCACAACAAACACGATCCACAGCCTCTATATTAAAGAGTTCTGTGTCTTGGTGCTCCCAGTGGGACTGCTACGGTTGTGGGATCGAATCCCTGTAATATGTAGGGCGGACTGTTTGCGGGATTGATTGATTGCTTTGTATAAGCCTCGTCGATGTATATGTGCACACTTCATTGTTCCTTTCACTCATGCTCATTTTATTTAGAAATGTATTATTTCTTGCATTTATATTACATTTATTTTTGTGTTATGTTTGCCTTCCCCTTGTTGTTCTTAGTCGTCAGTTGTTCCTATACAATCATCGGAGGTCTCTACATATCATTTTACTACTTGTATGATTGTGCACGTAAGATAGACACACCTTGCCCTCTTCAACTGTGGTCATGATATTATGTGGACAAATGATGTCAGCCCGATGTGTTCTGCTGGGTTGAACTTTTCTGCATTTTAGTTTAATTATTCTCAGTGTGCAGGGAGCAAAGACAGGCAGGCAGACACAGACAGACAGGTCTATTTTTGTGTATTGTGAGCTGTTCCATTCAACACGCAAAACTATGCTACCAATGCAAAGTAAGAAGTTCAACAATGCACTATGGGAATCACATCACTTAAAATGTCAAGTAACCACGTCATCGTGCAATAGTTAAACCACTTGCACTACTAGGCACAACACAAAACTACCCCACTATAGGCAGGCAGGGATACATGGCTTCATGAGAAGATGACACAGGGATAGTAGCAGCTGTTGCTGCACTACAGTAACGCTGCAATCGCGTGCTACTCTATTTATAATGTGCCGTGGTGTCGACAGCCAACAGTGTTGACCTTCCTGCAGCCTACAGCCTACCTCCTTCAGCCTGTACCCTACAGCCTACATCCTGCAGCTTTCACCCTACAGCTTTCAGCCTACCTCCTTCAGCCTGCACCCTACACCCTACATCCTACAGCCTACCTCCGTCTTCACTGCCCCACTCCAGATCCCCCTCCGCTAACGCGCTGAAGTCGTCGTCGTCGTCATCGTCGTAATATCCCGTGGCCATTTCCTCGGCGTCGTCGTCCTCCTCCTCTGCTTCCCCACAACAGTTCGCAACTCCTTCGCTTGTCATGGCGACTGTTTTTTTAAGTGGGATACGCCGGCCAACTTTCCAGCATTGCCATCTGATATCCCCCAGCCATTACTCATGAACCCCCCCCCCCCCCCCCTGCTCTGCCTCCGCAAGTGCAGCAGTCCTAGTGCGGGCCACAATTCACCCACTGCCGCTGGCAGCGATGTTTACAGTCAAATGTCACATAGGCCTACTTGACATGGACATAAATGGTTCATTGTCAAATGGAAGCTATAATTATGAATAAATAAATAAATGGTAGGGTAATATGTTGATTCCAATCGCTATTTTGATTAATTGTAGGCTACCTATTTATTTATGGAGGTAATGTTTCAGGACCATGGACAAGGCGCGGGCATGTCACCTGCACCTATAGGTGCTCTTCAACAAGCATACAGATACAAACAAACATCATTAACAATCCAACATTTCTCAAATAAAAGGCAAGTCCATTTAGTTTAAATCAAACTCACGAGGGGTTTGATTTCCCTTAGCATTTAAAAATACTACTATTATTGTTGCTATTGATTATATTTTGATAGTTGTTCATTGTTTTCTTTGGTTGTCTAGATCAGTCACACAAGTAAAAAAAAGTAAAAGGGAAGTCAGCCTTTCACTCAAAAGTTAACAAATGAGGAGTGAAATTATTAGTAGCCTAGACATTTATGAATTCAAAACCGTGTGCATTAATATAGGCCTATTGTGTTAGATCAAATAGATAACAGAATAGGCCTACATAACCAGGGAATTGCATGTTCAAAGTTAGTAAACGCTCGGCCCAGTACTGGATTGAACAGAAATAAAGATATAAAGCATGAGCAAAATACAATTAGGAATTGTATTTTACTTTCTGAGGTGAACATTAGTCTGAAAGTCATCTAGAAACCAGACAACCCGGTCGTGAAGCTTTGTTGCCATCTACAGGTGGACATAGTCACCCACATTTCTAAAATTAGACTCGCTACGTCATCCTCAGTCATTTCAGCACTTGAGCATGTTCTAGTGGTGAACACGTCACTCTACAATCCACATGTCTAAACTTAATGTTTCCGTTTTGACAATCGATTATTGATTGTAGCCTTCTCAATAAGAGTCTGATTTTGCTCATGTCAACCGCCACGTGCACCATAGCCTATCACAGTGGTAACCCTCACCTCTCATGGAAACTATAGCGGTGGAGGCAGTGGCGTAACTATCGACGGTGCAACCGGTGCATTGCACCGGGGCCCAGACGCCGGGGGGAAGGGGGCCCCGGTGCAATGCACCGGTTGCACCGGTTGCACCCCCCCTGCCCCACTCTACATCAATGGGGACTGTGTGAAAAGGGGTTCCTACCTTTAAATTCCTGGGAACCCACATCTCAGGAGACCTCTCCTGGTCTGCAAACACCACGGCGGTCCATGAGACAGTGGCTGGGGCCTCGAACAACCCAAAAGGAAGTGTATTGAATTGGAACAAGCCGTATGGATTGGAGAAGGCCAATTTGTCTTTAGACTCTAGAGATTAGGAAATCTGCCAGTAGTTAAATCCAGTGCCGAAAAAACCCCAACTAGCTATGCCTAACCGATTGAACCGAACTTTGACACACCATTCACCTTGCGGTAGTCAACACAGAACCGAATAGGCCCATCAGACTTGCAAACAATCCAATCCAATCCAACTTTATTTGTTAAGCCCTTTAAAAACAACCACTGTCGACCAAAGTGCTTTACAGAAAATAAGTGAAAGCATCACAAATACAAGGCAATAAAACAGCTCAACAGGACAACAAACAAGTACAATGGTACTAGACCAGCCACTGTGTGACTCTTCTATTACCCCCAATTCTAGCATAGCCTTTTAATTCTTCCTGAACAATTTTGCATTTATGTTCAGCCTATACGGATGAGACCTAACCACCAGGGAGGTTTCAATGTGGTTGTTAATAAGCAATGTGCATCCCCGGAGGGGAGCGATGACGTCAGCATGAGACAAATGGGGGAATTATAGTTTGAATCACCAGTATCCTCCCTCCTACTGGTGAGTCTGCTCTTTTGCTGGACAGACAGCAACGAAGTGGCCAGGATCACTGGAACCTTCCTAAGCAAAAATGACTACTCGACTGCAGCCAATGTATAGTAGCTGAGAGGGTTTCACATGAAATAAGTTTATCGTCATCTGGTGGCAATATGGTTCAATTGCGATGCTTTGGACTCAATTCTATTCACATTTGCATCTCATTATGTTCGTGTTGTCATTTTTGCATTGGTTTGGGTTGGAGTTATTGTTTTTATTTGGAGCTATTCACAGCAGAGTTAAAGAAGGTGTTCGACCATCACATTTCTGGCTGCAATGCCCTTTGATGCCTTCCATCACGGTCTGAGGGTCTGAAGGACGAACTGGCCTCTCAGTAACTTCCTACTCTGGATACTTTAAATGATCTAGCAATCCAGATAGATCATTGTCTCCGTGAAAAAAGGGGGAAGGAGTTGAGGTCACTCCTTCCCAGTGCCCAGCAGTCCAGGAGGCTCCTCTTCCCTAGTGCCATATCCCGGGGGGAGATTCTGCAGAGCCAATGCAGCTGGGTAGGACCAGGTTGTCTCTAGCTGAGTAATAAAGGAGGATTTACAGACCGTTGCTACGAGACCATCGCAATTGAACCATATTGCCACCAGATGACGATAAACTTATTTCCTGTGAAACCCTCTCAGCTACTATACATTGGCTGCAGTCGAGTAGTCATTTTTGCTTATGAAGGTTCCTAACTGAGTGAATGACCTGGAAGTATCTAAGTGGTAGCCATGATAAGAGCTGGTCGAATTCTCTAAATGCTAAGGAAAGGTGCTTCAAAGGTGCTTTCTTTCTTATCTCCTTTAGCATAGGGTACATGGGACCAGCGCAGGAATTTCACGAGGGCCACGAGGGCCATGGCCCTCGTGCCCTCGCAATTTGGCCTTGTGCCCCTAAAAAATATATCTGCCCTGCGGCCACAGTGGCCTTGATGCCCCGCCCGCACTGCCCTAGTTGATATCGCGGGTTTCTCCTCTGCCTCTTCCCTGTAAACACGGCTTTGAACACCGATGTCTTTTGAGGGGGGGAAAAAGCGTCTTTTTATGATATTCTGGCAACATGAAATGAGACGTACGTACCGGTACGTACGTGTGTACGTAGTGGTACTGTAGGTTTGATTCGAGCCTGGCATGAACCGCTCGGGCGGGCTACAACGACAGTTTGACAGCAATTTATCACCGGCCAACCAGGAGACTTCATCAAACGCACCCCCCCCCAATGTCCGCGTGTGTGAGACGTTGGGTCTGAAGGTCTGAAGCTACAGTCTATGGTCTGAAGAGGGGGGGGGAGTCGCCGGACTCGCCGGACTCGCCAAGTCTGAGGTAAGACGGTGTGATAAATTAGCGAAAAAAAGAAGAACATGAAGTTAACGTTAAATTTACGTAATACGCGATGCTTGTACAGTATATCGTTAAAACGTTGACCCAGTGTAGCGTAGCCTCAGCCTGTAACATTTTTTTGTTAACAAACGCTTGTTAGCTTGCTTGTTAGCTTGCTTGCTAGCTTGCTGCCCAGCACACGTGGTAGCCAGGTAGGCCAGTGGCTGGCTTCATTACATTATATTTACCGTTCTTTTGTTCATTTACCCCCAGCAATTAACGTTACCATGCCAAGCAAACAACAGAGGGAGAGGGGGCTTAAAAAAAGCTTTGCAGATGCAGCTAAAAACTGCAAAACCATCGAGGTTTTTTTTAAGAGGTGAGTAATAAATTATGTTTAGAGGTAGGTAACAATAGGCTATACTTTTTACTGTAGTTTGTTGTTTAGCTATCTAACAGAAGAAGTATTATAGATAAGATAGGCTATTGTTCAATGAATCAGTTCATCATGTACACTGAAAAAAATATTTAGGCCTAATATTTAAGAGTGTTTGCTTATAAATACATAAACGTGGTTGTTCTGTTTAAAACATTGGGTTTATTAGTGCTATTAACTACATCACATGATTATTTAAAAAAAAATCAAAAAATCAAATATGTATCACTAGTTTATGTTAAAACAATGTAATCCAACTCAATGAAAATGTCATATGCAATTGAAATATATATGTAAATATTTTCTCGAGTTGTTTGTGTCAATATTTTTCAGTCAGAGCAAGGCAGACCAGTTAGATTACACAGGAGAGCCAGAAAACAAACGACAGACAGTTGCACATGAAGGACAACAGACAAGAGCAGAGAGACAAAGTCCAGTGCACAGACATGAGGGAGGAGCAGACAATGATGAACCAAATAATGAGAGAGAAGGAGAAAAAACAGGAGAGTTTGAAGTACCAAGACCCAGAGATGCTAAAGAAGGAGAGAGAGATGAGAGAGGAGGGAGAAGGCAGGAGAGGACAATGAAGGACCAAGAAACGGTGATGAGAGAGAAAGAGAAAAGGCGGGAGAAGATGAGACGGCACACAGAAACGAAGAAAGGAGAGAACAGGGAGGAGACATTGAAGGACCAGGACAAGGGGATGAGCAAGAGGTAGATGGAGCCAGGAAAAGAAAAACCACTGCCACCACTGTAGAGTCCTGGGGTTATGGTGACTGGCTGCACTTTGAAAAGAATAAGGAAGGCTATGTTACAAAGGTGTGGTGCTGCGTCTGCAGGGAGCACTATAAAAAGCGCACTGCACAACACAATTACATCCATAATGCGGATACATACCTAACTGGCAGCACAAATGTTAAAAAATGCACTGCCAAAACACATGTCAACTCAAAAGCTCACATCACAGCATGCCAGCAAGCAAACCAGGCTCCAGCTAATTCTAATACAGTTACACAGCTCCAGAAACTTAATGACAAAACTGAAACAAAGATGTGTAAATTATTTGATATTGCATACACTGCGGCATACACTGAGCAGCCTTTTAGTCTGTACAAGACTTTAGTTTCTGTGGAGCGCAAGCATGGGGTGGAGCTAGGGTACACCTACCACAACTCAAAGTCCTGCCGCATATTTATCCAGCACATTGCTGGAAACATCAGAGACAAACTTCAAGCTCTTACAAAATGTGAGCCTTTCTACTGCTCCTTACTGTTCGATGGAAGCACAGACAAAGGAACATCAGATAAAGAAGTCATAAGCTTAAAGTTTATTGAAAATGGCTCCCCAAGAATCAGACTACTTGGGTAAGGAAAATGTAGACTAATAGTCGATGTTGAATGTTTTTTTTAATGTAAATTCATGGTTATTTTTGCTTTGTTCTTTTTGTTTCATGTTTTAGTATTGCAGAGCCAACAACATGTGATGCTGATGGGGTTTTTGAGGCCATAATGCAAAAGTGTGCAGAGAATGATCTGGATCTGAGTGGCTGCTTGACTGCAACAGCAGCTGATGGAGCAGCCGTCAACTTTGGAAAGACAAATGGTGTCCTCACCAAACTGCAAGAATCTGTGCCATGGATGCTCAAAGTGCATTGTGTCGCCCACAGACTGGAACTATGTCTGAAGGATGCCTTCAAGGGCACTTACTTTGAACAGGTACTTTACTGTTGTTTCTGCAAATAACAATTTCAATGCAAGTAGTTGTTGTTTTTTAGCAACACATTTCAAATCTGTGTGCATAATCATGCAGGATCAACCTTGTTACTTTTTGTTGATTCATAAACTTTCCTTTAGCACACCATAGGGCCAAAATGTCAACTTTGGCCCTATTCATACTTCCCAACATTTGTGATGCCTTTTTGATGTTTATTCTGCATTAACTGAGCTCATCATAATGACCTGTTGGGAGAAATTCAAGAAAATCCCTGTACATTCCTGTCTCAAGTTCGGTGGAAAAATGTTCTTGGTTGGGATAAGTTTATTGGAATGTCATTTAACCTACAGAAACCAGTCATGATAACAGCCAATAGAAGCAACTTTTTAATAACATAATATTCCTACCTAAAATGCAAAAAAAAAAAATGTTGAGGAGTTGCCAAGTTTTTTTTTTTACTTACTATTCAACAGATAGGCTTATGCCAGTATGTGGTTTTCTTCAGATTTTTTTCTTCTGGGCCTTCAGCAATGATTCTATTCACAAGCAACTGTTGCAGAGGGCTCAGGCTAGTTCTCCCATAACAGAATGTGTAATACAATGTCTCACAAATGCCTTCATTTGTGTTTTTCCTTAACCTAGATTGATGACCTCCTGATGAAACTGTACGCTCTCTATCATCGTTCCCCCAAAAAATGGAGAGAGCTGAAGGCCATCGGAGAGGAACTTGAGGAACACGTCGTGAAACCAGCTCGCGCCCAGGGGACAAGGTGGATAGACCACAGGAGGAGGGCTGTTTCCTGTCTTGCAACCACGAACTATAGGAGCATTGTCGCCCACCTCCAGGAAAGACAGGACGAGGCCACGTCAGAGAGGGAGAAGATCAGGGCAATGTTACGGCAGTTAACCTCGCTAAAGTTTGTTCTCAATATGGCACTGTATCAGGATCTTTTGTCTGACCTTGCTGAACTGTCCCTTAATTTCCAAGGAGATCAGCTGCCCCTGTCTTGTGTGCGTAGCAGAATCCTTGCTGCCCAGGCTGCGTTACGTAAGCAAACTCAGAAGCCAGGTCCCTATCTCCGCCCCGTCCTTGCATCCTTCACCACCACCACCACTGGGGGATTTCAATACAATGGGGTTAATATCAGAAACTCTAACATAACTGCAGAAGCCTTCTGTCGCCATAGAAAAGACATAGTGGACAAGATCATTGGCAAGAGATTTTCTACTTTCTCCACTGATCCTGTGCTCCTGGCTGCAGAGATGTTTGATCCAGTGAATTTCCCAAAAGAAGAGAGGCTTTTGGAAGAGTTTGGTGAGGAGGAGTTGCATCACCTGTGTAAGCACTTTGAGCCTCTTCTGACGAAAAACGGATGCAGTGTGACTGAGATAGACAGGGAGTGGTTTAGAGCAAAAGCTGACATAGTGCACCACCACAAAGCTTCCTCCCACTATGGTTAAGGTTTCTGATGGAGAAGGGAGACATGTACCCTAACTTGCTACACCTGATAAGAATTGTCTTAGTATTCCCTGTCTCTACCTCCCAGGTAGAGCGGCAGTTCTCCATCATGAAGAGAATGCAGGGAGACTGGCGCTTAAGCCTGCATACATCCACCATTGAAGATCTCCTCCTCATCAAGTCACATAGTTGTTGTGGTCCTGCAGATTTCCAAAGCCAAGAATCTGTGACAAGATGGTGGGCAGCTGGCATCAACAAGAAGAGGCCAAATATTCATCCATATGGTCCAAGGAACCCTAAAACACACACACACCCTGACTCTCCATCCTCATCTTCAAACGATAGTGACTGATCACATAACCTGGCATAAATGCTAGTCATGTAGTTGAATGAATGAATGAATGAATGATTTTTTTTGTGTGTGTCATTGCCACCACTGTGGCCCATCCCATCCCAGATTACAAGACACATTTAATAACGAATACAAAAAAGAAAAAAAGTATGTTAAAAATCTGTATTTAGTGTACTGGACGTTTGTGCAAATAAATAAATGCATTTGAATTTAAAGTTGAAAATATCTTGCTTGAGCTTCTGTTATGTATTCAATTCACATATATTTATACATTCTTAGTCTTAAAATCATTGTTTTATTTTATGGCCTTGCTGCCCTGGCTTTTGGCCTTTGTGCCCTCAAATAATTGACAACACGAAAGGCCAAGTGGCCTTGCCCCTAAAATTACGAAATTCCAGGCCTGCATGGGACCATCCTTTATGAAACGAAAGGCACCATTCGGCCATTAACGAAAATAAACAACATGTTTGAAACTTAAGAATAATGATATCTACAGTAGAGTTGAGCCTGAATATTTGAAAATATGTTCGGTCGGCAGGTATACAAATCTGAATTCATGCTTCATTTATTTTTTCCAGTGTGAGAATCGGCAAGACCAACAGAGACAGCTCTGCCATAACTGAGTCGGACTCAGACTGATGAGTAGATCCATAAGCCACTGACCCAGCAATCTTACGTGATATTGTTGTTTTGCTTTTTGCGTTTGTAGCAAGTCTGCTGCTACTGTGAGTTCTCCAGCACATAGACCACACCAAAGCCGTTTACGTGTTCCTTTATTTTTAGTTCGATCACACAGGCAAAATCATCTCCCATACAGCCGTCTGTATGGTCCTCTGGTCTCTCTCCGACTGCCTTTCTTAGGTCCAGCACACTACTGTGTTAAGAAGGGGAGAATGATTAGGCAATTAGATGCAGGTGTGCTAATCACCTCGCCTGGTGCTGCTCTCCTGAGCCGTCTCCACACCTCTCCTCGGCAGCTGATGCACCACGCCCCCTCCACAGCGTTATTAAAATAACACTGTAGAAATGAAAAGGAAAAACTGTTTCGAAATGGCGCCCAGCCACTGGATTATCTGTTTATGGTGGTTTTATGCGATCAAACACAACTTTGTGTTGGGACTTGTCCAAGGTGCTGATGGAGGGTTGCCGCTAGTGGGAACTTCCAGCAAATACCTCCCTGAGTCTAATCATTGTTTTCACCTGTGTCCTTGACTTTATATACACCCTCTGTTAGAATGTCTTGTTGCTGAATCTTGACATTTTTTGATGGTCGCCAGTTCGTAGTTATATTGCCTTATTGGCTATAGTCTTTTTTGTTTTGCCAAGAGAATACATCTCCTGAACAGTTCTAGTGTGTTCTGCTTCTCATTTGCACTTGGGTCCTCCCTACACCCTAACAGGAAGATTCATCCAAAACATGGACCCAGCAGAGCGAGAGCAGTTAAGCCACACGCATCCTTGTCTGTGGGACCTTGGAGACAGAGTTGTCGGCTCAGAAGAGAGACTAGCGAACCTCACCTCTGCAGTTCAGCGGCTCCAGGCTGATCGTCAGATCTTTGTCAGACATATTCGAGGAACAACTGGCCACACTGACCACCACAGTGCAGCGCCTCAGCTCAGAGTGTAGCGGACCCATGGATCCATGTCCAGATACTGTTTCTGCGTCGGTGCCCATAGATGGGATCTTCAGAGGGCCTGAGATCATTCCGAATCCTGACAAATACACTGGGGATCCAGAGAGTTGTAGGAGCTTCCTGGTACAGTGTGACTTGGCGTACAGGGCTTAGCCTTCCAGATTCGCCTCTGAACAAACAAGAACCCAATTCACTATCTCCCTGCTCACCCAGCATGCCTTGACATGGGCAACTGCTGGGTAGGAATGCCAGTCACCTGTCTGCGACACATTTTCCACACTTTCTGATGTTTGTGTTTTTGACCATCCAGTCTCTGGCCAAGAGGCTGGTAGACGCCTCCACGCCCTACGTCAAGGGAGAGGGACAGTGGCCGAGCTGGCTTCTCAGGAGCAACAGGACGATTTGGAGGAGTTAATTAAGCTCGCCATCCGCATCGACAACCATTAGATATTACTTCATTGGACGTTTCTAAAGACATTTGGGATGACCTAAGAGAGAGGGATATGTCACCCTTACTGAGTTCTGTCACATCAAATCTAGGGCTGCCCGAATAGTCGGCTTAGTCGATCGACAGAGGCTTAGTCGAATACGTTTTCATTAGTCGAGCAAAAAGTAAAACAAAAATAACAAGGCATGAGTATCGCAAACCGAATACATCCGTGGTCGCAACAAGCCCTGATTTAACTCATCGCTGCAGAAATATTGACCAATACACCTGGGCAGATAAAGGCCTAGGTAGGTAGACACCTGGGTAGGTAGACACCGCTAGACATGCGGGACTCCGGTGATTGCGGCTTTAGTTCCCCGTGTCTGATCACTGTAATTCGGAGCGTGAATATCTGTTGAATATCTAATATCTTTCTAACTTTGCGACGATAGTCGCGCATCCCTCGTAACTACGCCCGTGAAGGTGAACCCTCCCGGACTCCGCAACCTGAACCGCTCCGCCAAAGGAGCCGCACATCCACACGCACCAGACACCAAAATACAAACATGTTTTCCATTTGCTTGCTTTTAAATAAAGTTGTGTGCAGTTATATGGTTAAATACGATTATTGTTCAATGTCTCCTTCCTGGTTGTTCCGACAACCTTCAGAACCGCTTGGTCCCTCTAACTGGCCTACACTCCCTTTACGAGACACAGACCCTTAAGAGGGCACAGTCAGTCCTGGCCGATCCTAGCCACCCCCTGTACAGCTGCTTTATAATGTTGCCGTCCGGTCGTAGATTCCGCCTGCCAAAATGTAAAACAAACAGGCATAAAAACTCCTTCGTCTCCGCCGCTATAAGCTTGCTCAACATATCCATGTGAACTGTTCTGGTTTTCTCGTTGTATACTTGTTTTAGTTGTTTTTTTTGTTCGTTTCGTGTTTGTATATGTGTCCATTGTGGTTTTTACCTGCTGTTGCACAAAGAATTGCCCCTCGGGGATAATAAAGACTCCTTGAACTTGAACTTGGTCCATGCTGTTAATAGGCGGCTCGCTTTGTGCGTGTTCTTGTGAAAAATATATTTTAAAGGCTGATTATTACGGTGTTGTATTATCTGTAAAGTAGCACAAGGTTAACAGTGTTTCTGTTATAACCCTCTCGCCCTGGAACTCAAAACACTTTCTGATGCCCCAAAAAATAAATCTAAATAATTACATTAAATGTGCGACGATTAGTCGACTATCAGATTCGATTAAGAAAATCTTTAGTCGGGGGCAGCCCTAATCAAATCACTGTAAAGCAGGTGGAAACCCAGGGTTAAGATTTGGACCGTTTGGGATGTTTAATATCCCTTGCAGTTTATTATGCTTGCAATTTCTCCTGCTTTTTTTAATATAACAGAGATAATATTCTCAGACTGTAAAAAGTGGGGGGGTCCAATACTGCCTTCTGAAAAAGTGTCCCCCCCCCCCCCATAAATAACGCCTCTGAACACACACACACACACACACACAATGGTAATATATCATATCGCAGTGACTCGTGTAAATTATCACATACAATCAGTTCCTTAAGTGGAGCTTAGGTGCTTTTTGACATCAATCATTGGCATGAGATTCAAATTGGAATTACGAAGGAGTTGGAGGTTGATTGAATCAAAGCAAATGGAGAAATAAACATCCCTCTCTTCACATGTGTGTTACGATCTTGACTGATGGAGGACACAAAAGCCCGACTCAGAGATAAGGCAAGGTTAAGGTGGGTTACGACTACTGAGTGGTTTGTTAATTAATGATATAAGCTATCACTTACCCATTTTTGCTGAACTACAACATGAGTATGTGACAAAAACCGAGAATAAATGAGGTAAAATGCTGTGTTACAGAACACAGGATGCTATTAATGCATTGAAGGAAGAGTTAACGAAACAGGACTGGAAAGAGGTTTATGTTGAGGACCCTAACATCGCATACAATGCATTTCTGGAAATATTTACAAAACTTTATGGGAAACATTGCCCTGAAAAAAAAGTAAGTTACAAGAATAATTATGAAGACAAACCATGGATTACAAAAGGGCTACAGAATGCATTCAAAAAGAAAAACACATTATATAGGAGATTTCTTAAAAGCAGATCAGAAGAGGATGACATTAAATACAAGAGATATAAAAACAAATTGGTATGCATTCTGAGAAACAATAAGAAGGAACATTATAGGAAACTGCTGGAGAAAAATAAAAGCAACATTCAAGGAACATGGAAGGTAATTAATAGCCTAATTATAAAAGGTGTTAAGAACAAAGACTATCCTAGTTACTTCACTAAAAAACATGATGTAACTACAAATAATAAAAAAGAGATAGCTGATGAATTCAATGAATATTTTGTAAATGTGGGACCTAATAGCTTACCTTAGCTAATGAAATCATAGAGCCGAGTGACATCGAAGGCATGAATAGATGTGATAAAAATATGAATTCTATGTTTTTAAATGGAGTAAATGAAAATGAAATTTTGGACATTGTAAAGGAATTTAAAAATAAAAAGTCTACGGATTATAATGCCATTGATATGTCAATAGTAAAGAACACTATTGAATTCACTGTCAAACCCCTTACACATATATGCAATCAAACATTCTTAACAGGCATCTTTCCAGATACAATGAAGATAGCGAAAGTTATTCCCATTTATAAAAATGGAGACAGACATTTGTTTTCCAACTACAGACCAGTTTCCTTACTTCCTCAATTTTCCAAGATTTTAGAAAAGATATTTGCAAAAAGACTTGATAACTTTGTGGAAAAATACAATGTATTAAGTGAGCAACAGCATGGATTTCGAACCAATAGATCAACCACACTGACAATAATGGAACTGGTTGAAAAAATGTCTTCATCAATAGACAACAAAGAGTACACAGTGGGGGTATTTATCGACCTCAAAAAAGCATTCGATACAATAGATCATAAGATATTAATGAGTAAGCTGGAAAACTATGGCATCAGAGGTGTAGCATATTCCTGGCTGAAGAGCTATCTGGATAACCGGTGCCAGTATGTAAATGTTAATACTGAAAACTCAGAGATTCAAAAGGTCACTTGCGGGGTACCCCAAGGGTCAGTCCTTGGACCCAAACTTTTCATTCTTTATATAAATGATATTTGTAGAGCATCAGAGCTACTACACTCTGTTATTTTTGCTGATGATACTAATTTGTTTTGTTGACATACATATTTGAATGAGCTCTTGGATATAGTCGAAAGTGAATTGAATAATTTGAAAAAATGGTTTGATGTGAACAAACTGTCATTGAACTTAAGTAAGACAAAATTCATAGTGTTTGGAAATAAAAAAATCAACAATGAGGTTAAACTCAGGATTAACAAAGTAGAAATAGAGAGAGTGTATGAAAACAAATTCTTGGGAGTAATGATAAACCATAAATTAAACTGGAAACCCCACATAAACTATATTAAATCTAAAATATCAAAATCTATTGCAATACTATATAAAACTAAGGACATCTTGGACCATAAATCATTATTAATTTTGTATTCCTCTCATTCTTCCTAACATTACATACTGTATAGAGATATGGGGAAATACTTACAAAACGAATACAAATTGCATTTTTTTGTTGCAAAAAAGTGCAATAAGACTGGTTAACAAGGTTGAATATACACACCCCACCAATATGTTATTTGTGCACTCTCAAAAGTTGAAGTTTATGGATTTGGTTAACTTTACAGTTAATGTATAGAGCACATTGTAAAACACTTCCAGACTGTATCCAAGGGTTATTCACAAAGAGGACAAGCACTTATCCATTGAGGGGAAATTTCATTTTTGAAAGGAAATGGGCTAAAACTAATACAAAAAGTAGATGTGTGTCAGTATATGGAGTGAAGTTATGGAATGATTGTGACATAAAATTGAAAGAAAGTAAAAATATGGGTTCATTTAAGAAATTACTTAAAACCAAAACATTAGAAAGCTATGTAAGAAGAGAATGTGGGGATTTGTGAATCTTTGAAATCAGGTATCTGGATAATTTAGTTTTTAGTTTGTTATGAGAACCTAAATTGTTAATATATTTTACTTTGTCATGTTTAAAAGGCACTACTACTGACGTAAGTTTTGTTTGAAGAAACTGAATTTGTGTTTTAAAAAAGGATAGACAAAATAAGCTTAGGCTTCAGTCTAATCCTTTTGTTTTCGGTCAAAGAAAACAAAAGAGAATAAAAGAGAGAATAAATAAATTGTAAGTTAAACATATAGGGAGGATAGAATGATGATACATTAATTGTTTTGTTTATATAACTTATCACTTGTCTCTCTTAACTTTGTCTTGTTTGTTTTGTTTTGTTTGCATGAACTTCTGTTCAAGAAATTATTCATGGAAATTATTGTGAATTCATTTGTTAAATGATCGGAAAAAATAAAACTAACCTAACCACCTAACCTAACCTTAATTGACAGGGAAGGGGGGTTGAGGAGAGCAAGGCAGTCGGGCCTGGTTGGGTAGCGGGGCAGGTAGGACAAGACGGTGGATCCGGAGGATGGCCCAGACAGGTCGGCAGGTGAGCAGCGAGCATGGCAACGGAGCGGGGTGAGCTAGGTTGCACAGGAGACGGCCCAGAGTAGTCATTCAAGTCAAGCTTTATTTATATAGCACATTTCATACACAGGGCAACACAATGTGCTATCGACAGTTATTAGTGCAATTATACCAAGAATCAGTGCAAAATGTACAAAATATATAAAATACACAAACACGTAAATTAAGAACTTAGTCATAGACTGTAGTAAGAAAGGTTTTTAACCTGCTTTTAAAGGTGTACTTCACCGGTAAACCGTTTTTACTTGCTCCTTTTGAAATATGATAGGTCACTCCTAGTTGCATATGCATGCTGCACGTGGAAAACGTTCTTCTACCCCCATTGCATGCATTAGCCAATGTAAGAACATATACGGACGAGGAAGTAAGAAACGAGGAAGTAAGAAAAAGCCTAACGCTCTGACGTGTGATAGTTTATGAATATTCATGACCTCGCCTACCTTGGCTTGAGACCGCCCTCAGGAAAACAGTATAGAGCGTAACAGTGACCGCCCCCTTTTTAACAGCTCCGGTGCCGGAAGTAAATTTCCCATGCATTTATCTCGTCCACTTTTCGTAGAATCCTTATAAAAAGAGTATTAAGACTTGAACCAAGCCAATCGTTCGTTGTGGTAGTCGTGACCATATTATGTTTGATTCGGGATGAGTAGTTCCTCACTCGGTCAACAAAATAAAGTACCTTTGGCTTTTCTTCCGTTTTCCAAATTCTTTTTATGCCCGAATCAAACATAATATGGTCACGACTACCACAACGAACGATCGGCTTGGTTAAAGGCTTAATACTCTTTTTATAAGGATTATACGAAAAGTGGACGAGATAAATGCATGGGAAATTTACTTCCGGCACCGGAGCTGTTAAAAAGGGGCGGTCACTGTTACGCTCTATTCTGCTCAGCTGTAAGCAGTCAGATATCAGAGCTAACAGCAGATAGCTAACAGCAAGTTGCTAACATGGCAGAACAAGTTCGTGCCTGTTTTATTTGTGGCAATAAAACATCAACGTTGCATGTCTTGCCCAAGAAAGAAGAGTTGAGGAAGAAATGGTTGGAATGTATCTTTGGAACAGCACTAGCGAAGTACCACGCAAAGGTAGTTCTGTGTTCCGATCATTTTGACCACAGTGACTTTTCCAACTTCGGTGCCTACAGTAGTGGTTTTGCTTCGAGGTTGTCCCTAAAACCTGATTCTGTACCGTCGCGACGATCGACCACCAGCTCACTGTCTGTAAGTAAAACAATACACTTTTCCACCTAAGGTTTCTGTTACAGAATAGCATGTTCATATTCTCCATGTTAGCATCTTAGCATGCATGAAATGGGCACAAGCCAGAGATGGAAATTAAAGACATTTTGTGCATCAGTTCGTAGCACAGTAAAGTTGACAGAACTGAGACAGGTAAAGTGTCGATAACGCACTAGAGGGATCACTCGCCTCTGATTGGCTAACATCACTGTGACGGGCAGTGCTGTTAGCCAAGTAATTTAAGAGGTAAGTAATTTAAATGTCATTAATATTCATGAGTAAGAGCTGAAAACCTCTCGTTCTTCCCCCCCCCCCACCTCCTCCTCCAAACTAGAACAGCCTGAAACAGGCGCACCAGAGCATTTTTTTTCACCAAAACCGGCTCACAGGGCATTCATTAATACTAGAGACCACTGCAAAATTAACGAAAAAACGATGCAATGAGACCTAGTGTTCAGTGTTGGGACCACTCTCAGGTCCTCAGGCAGGTCCATTTGCTTGGGGTGTAGACACAGAAGCCAGCCTCTCCTGTTTTGGAGTATGAGGGACTGTTAAAAGACCACTGACTGTGGACCTGAGCAGTCTAGCTGGTGTGTATCTAATAAATATGTCTGTTATATACTGAGCTGCAAGGCCATTTACAGCTTTGTATACAAGTAACAACATCTTTAATATATATATTTAATTCCAGTGTTGACGGGGAGTCAATGCAGAGATGTATTAACAGGTGTAATGTGTTCAAACTTTTTAGTTCTGATGACACTGCAGCCACATTTTGAATTAACTATAGTCGCTGCACAGCTGATTTTGGGAGGCCAGTGAATAGACCATTACAGCAGACACTATAGAAGGAGGAGACACTGGAGAAAAAAATGGAGATACAGCTTTCCCCCTATACATTTACATAGGGCCCTGGGGTCCGTTTCACAAAGCAGGTTTAACAACCTCTGAGTCTAATCCTAAACGCTGAGTTGATCTACACTGAAATAGAAAACTCTGGGTTTTCGGTTCCACAACACCGGTTTTGAGTTAATTTGATCAACTCAGAGGAGTTCCACCTAGGGTTAAGCGCGTGCACCACAACCATAAAAAGCCAGCATCAATGGAGCCCCGATTCTACGAGTCACCATGGCAACGGAGAAGAGGTCTACGTTTTTCACCAACCTCCAATTGGAAATCCTAATGCGCTCATATGGCGAATTTCAACACGTTTTTAGAAAGAAGTGCAACACTGCTGCGTAAGTTTAAATGGAGTCCTTTGCGATCACAATAATATTACAGGGGAAAACTGCTTGAATGGTAACTATTTATTTATTTCATTTAGGTGCAATCCCGCGGGGGAGAAGCGCACTTGGCAGCAGCTTAAGATGACATTGTTCAAACAGATAAGACCTCGGCATGATCATTTTGATCATGTTTTACACTGTAAAGTAAATATTAAGTGGCTATTTCACTGTATACAGTTGCCATGCTCAAGTGCTCTGCATCTCCGACATTGTACAAAAAACATTTGCAAAGAAACGCAGTGCAACACACAATATCTGCTGGGATGTGAGAGCATATACGGTTGGTAATGTTGCAAATGTAAGGACGGATTAGGTTGTGTATGTAAATGATGGACTGTGACGTGAAACGGTACCGCTGAAAAAGATAATTGTCTGGAAATGATAATTGTCTGGAAAGGCTACATCTATGGTCTGATAACCCTCTCCCGACGAATATTTAATTCTCTGCGCAGTAATGCTGCACCTCCATCCATGGGATCGTTGTCAAAAGCAGTGCTCGAAGTGGGCCGGTACTCACCGGTACGCAGTACCGGCACTTCTACATTTTACCCTTTAGCGTACCGGCACTTTTTCTTGCGTACCGGCACTTGTCACAGGCTGCCGGTACTCTACTTTGCCCTAACCAGGGGTGGATCTACCGGAGTGGCGCCTCCCCCCCCCCCCCCCCCCGTCGGTCGTAGGTCCGCAGTGGGTTACGATCGCGCCCCCCCTCCCCCCCTTGTAGGTCCGGGGTGGGATAATATTGCCCCCCCCCCCCCCCCCCCCCCCCCTCCCGTCGCTTATATGTGAATAAGGGAGTAGCCTACCGGCACTTATTTTTTTCCACTTCGAGCGCTGGTCAAAAGGACATGTTCGTGAAAGAAGTCGCCTCCTACTGTGCCTAATGGACTTCTGAAATAGCACTGACTCTGATTTTTTAAAATTATTTTTGACAGACGGCTACGCCAAAACTCACCTGCTGACTGAATGAATGAGGAAATCAAATGGCGTGTGTGGCTGAAAGAGGGCGGAGACAGATTGAAACTCTATGTTCACACAGTAAAACCTGGTCCCGACCAGGTTAGGTTCATAGAGTCTGTTACTCCGGTAACTGACCGAGAGCGTAAGTTATCTCTCTCTGTGAAAAAGGCTAGGGTTACCCCTCTTTCTCTGGTTTGAGTTACCTCCCTTTGTGAAACAGAAAACTCAGCGTTTCCCTCATTTCAGGGTTAATAAACCCAGGGTTTTCACTAAACCTGCTTTGTGAAACGGACCCCTGGTCTTGCTAAGACCAAATAGCTGCCCGAAAGGCATGGCCAATATGGCCGCGAGTGAGAGGACTTGCCTAGAAGGACTTTGATTACAGTAGTCTTAGTCTACATGTTATGAATGCATGGATTTATTTTTCAGTCTGCTTTTGGCAAAAAGCCCCTTAGTTTTGCTGATCCCGTGAGATGATTAATATGGCTCTTAAAATTTAGATTGATTACACCCAGATGTCTGGCTTCACTTTTGCTCTCCAGAGACAGAACTGAGATGAGCTGCAATTTTCTTATTCAGCCTTTTGCACCAAAGATGAGTATTTCTGTTATAGAGATTTAATAGTAATGGTCCAATAATCGAACCTTGGTGTACTCCACACATAGTACTTTGCCCGAGACAAAGTCTCCAATGGACACAAAGAAGTGCCTGTCGTGTAGGTAGGATCTGATCAGTTTAGAACCGGGCTGGATAGGCCGACCCATTTTTCGAATCTATCCAGTGTTTCCCCTAGAAACTTTTCCAGCAGTGGTGCTGTTACGTAACGGAGGCAAGCCGCACGCAGCGGCGCGCAGGGGTCTGGGGGCATTCACCTCCAGAAGATTTTTTTTTTTAATAACCCCTTAAACCATAACTTCTGGCAAGTTTTGTGGATAGAAATGGACATTTTGAGACAAATATGATATACCATCAACAGATTTAATATTGGAGCACGTACCTTGAACTGGTCAGAAACAGAAATCTTGATTTTATAATTTTAGACAGGATTACTCATGTTTTTCTTTTGTGTTAATTTTAAGCTTTTATTTACATTATTGGTAGAAATTGATTGGGGCAAAAAATATTGAAAATGTTGTCTTAAAGGGGAAATTAACCCAAAAACAACACTATGCTCCAACACTATATTTCATCACATGAATAAAGTTGATTGTGCTGCCATCAAATGTACTAACTCCATATAAAAAAGAAAAGAATTTAACGGCTACAGTAACGGTGATTTGACGCGTCATCAAATCACCGGAAGAAAAATGCAGGACTACAAGTTATGAACGTTCTGAATGTGAATCTTCAGGAGAGCAGCCCTCTCGGACACACACACACACAGGGGTTGAAATAAGGCTGTTTTACTCGCCAAATGCGAGTAATTTTTGTATTTGTCGAGTAATTTATGAAGACCACTCGCCACTCTGGCGAGTAATCTAAGAATTCGCCGCGATTGCCGCGGACCCGCCAGCAACGGACCCGCTAGCCGCGGACCCGACCGCGCAGCACCCACCGCCGTCTACAATCGCTGTTACCGCTGTTTTATTATCATCCGCACTCCCACACCGTCACTGGGGCTTCATAGTAATGTGTCCGAATAGAGCAGCCCTCTCGGACACACACATGCTGTTACCGCTGTAACATGCTGGTAACAGCGATTGTAGACGGCGGTGGGTGCTGCGCGGTCGGGTCCGCGGCTAGCGGGTCCGTTGCTGGCGGGTCCGCGGCAATCGCGGCGAATTCTTAGATTACTCGCCAGAGTGGCGAGTGGTCTTCATAAATTACTCGACAAATACAAAAATTACTCGCATTTGGCGAGTAAAACAGCCTTATTTCAACCCCTGTGTGTGTGTGTGTGTGTGTCCGAGAGGGCTGCTCTCCTGAAGATTCACATTCAGAACGTTCATAACTTGTAGTCCTGCATTTTTCTTCCGGTGATTTGATGACGCGTCAAATCACCGTTACTGTAGCCGTTAAAATCTTTTCTTTTTTATATGGAGTTAGTACATTTGATGGCAGCACAATCAACTTTATTCATGTGATGAAATATAGTGTTGGAGCATAGTGTTGTTTTTGGGTTCATTTCCCCTTTAACGCTTGGCAATTTCAAGATGACGTTGTAGTTGTGCTAAATACCGATCATGTGAAGATTTTTGCAGTGGCGCTGATTTTCCAGCAGTGGCGCTGCGCCACTGCTGAATACATAGTAGGGGAAACACTGCTATCTAGTAAAATATCATGGTTGTAGTGATGTTCTTTGAGGAAGAAGGCCGCCGACACAGGATCGCTTTTAACTCACTTTATTTGTTTAGCTTTAGGTCTATTATCTATGAAGCAAATGGAGGGGAATTGTATCATTCACGCGTGGAGCGACTCTTAGCTGAATATCTAACAGATATGCTGCCTCTAGAGTTTCTGACCTCTCCCGCTTGTGTGCGCTTGATGGTACCTGGGCAGGCGTGGCCTCTATGATGCATAATATACTCTGATTGGCTAGAGATGAGCGCCCGCCCCCAGTGTATTATGTGCTGCCATCTGGTGGCCAGGTGCGGTTAATACAGCTTATATTTGTTTCTGTTCCCTAGTGGCTATGTGTAGATATTACAGCTTGTTGATACATATGCTGTTATTTATTCGTAACATGGTCAACAGTGTCAAAAGCGGCACTGAGATCCAGGAGCACAAGAACAGATTATTAGAGTGTGTTTATATGCAGATCATTCACAACTTTGATGTGCTGTTTCTGTGCTATGGTACCAGATTGATAGATGTCTAGAAGTCTGTTTGATGTTAGATGGTTGGTACGCTGAAAGTATTTATTTTCAGTAAAAATACAGATATACATACAGTTGTGTGAAAAAGTGTTTGCCCCCTTCCTGTTTTCTTATTTTTTTGCATGTTTGTCACACTTAAATGTTTCAGATCATCAAACAAATTTAAATATTAGACAAAGATAACATAAGTAAACACAAAATGCAGTTTTTAAATGAAGGTTTTTTTTATTAAGGGGGGAAAAAAATCCAAACCTACATGGCCCTGTGTGAAAAAGTGATTGCCCCCTAAACCTAATAACTGGTTGGGCCACCCTTAGCAGCAACAACTGCAATCAAGCATTTGCGATAACTGGCAATGACTCTTTTACAGCGCTGTGGAGGAATTTTGGCCCACTCATCTTTGCAGAATTGTTGTAATTCAGCCACATTTTAGGATTTTCGAGCATGAACTGCCTTTTTAAGGTCATGCCACAGCATCTCAATCAGATTCAGGTCGGGACTTTGACTAGGCCACTCCAAAGTCTTCATTTTGTTTTTCTTAAGCCATTCAGAGGTGGACTTGCTGGTGTGTTTGTCATTGTCCTGCTGCAGAACCCAAGTGCGCTTCAGCTTGAGGTCACGAACAGATGGCCGGACATTCTCCTTCAGGATTTTTTGGTAGACAGCAGAATTCATGGTTCCATTTACCACAGCAAGTCTTCCAGGTCCTGAAGCAGCAAAACAACCCCAGACCATCACACTACCAAAACCATATTTTACTGTTGGTATGATGTTCCTTTTCTGAAATGCCGTGTTACTTTTACGCCAGATGTAGTGGGACATGCACCTTCCAAAAAGTTCAACTTTTGTCTCGTCCTCCAGTATTTTCCCAAAAGTCTTGGGGATCATCAAGATGTTTTCTGGCAAAACTGAGACGAGCATTTATGTTATTTTTGCTCAGCAGTGGTTTTCATCTTGGAACTCTGCCATGCAGGCCATTTTTGCCCAGTCTCTTTCTTACGGTGGAGTCATGAACACTGACCTTAATTGAGGCAAGTGAGGCCTGCAGTTCTTTGGATGTTATTCTGGGGTCTTTTGTGACCTCTTGGATGAGTCGTCGCTGCGCTCTTGGGGTAATTTTGGTCGGCCGGCCACTCCTGGGAAGGTTCACCACTGTTCCATGTTTCCGCCATTTGTGGATAATGGCTCTCACTGTGGTTCGCTGGAGTCCCAAAGCTTTAGAAATGGCTTTGTAACCTTTTCCAGACTGATAGATCTCAATTACTTTGTGTGGAGGGTTTATGTGGAGTGTGTGTTGTTGATGGCTGGTTTACAGCCTCACCTGGCCTGAGTCGGACTAATTGGACTCTGGCTGGGTGGGGCTGCACACCTGTGGTGCATGAGCAATCATGGCACCCAGGATAAACCAGCCATCAACACACACACTCCAGGAGGAGCACGGTCATGACATGAAGTACCATCAGCTCGGCGAATAACATCTTGCCTGTAAAACTCCAATAAACACCTTGAACTACATCTACCCGTGTCCTGTGTCGGAGGGCCCCAAAGGAAAGCCACTTCGGTGGCGTGTGGCCGGACCTACCCCACCACACTGGCGCCCAACGTGGGGCTCCTCCGACCAGGACGGGACACGGAAGGGCTGTCCAAGCTGCACTGGAGCCACCAGCCGCGGCGAAGACAGCCACCCCAGCACCAGCTCCCCCTGAACGGCAGCGACGGCCAGCGGAGGAGCGGGGAGGCAGCGCAGCGACCGCCACCGGCAACCGTCTGTCGCTAGCCTCCCCCGGATCCAGCCTGGAGCAGCCCAGGCCAGCCGCCCTCTGCCAGGGGACCAGGAGCCCAAGGCCCCATGCTCCAGGAGGAGATGGGAAGGATCGTGCCTCGTCGCCCTGGTGGAGGGGGGTGACTAAAGACTGTTCCAGGCCCTCCGAGAAGCTACCTCCGCGGCCCAGCTGCCGGGCCTCCTCCAGAACCCATCCAGCCAGCCCCTGCAGCCAGCTACCCCAGAGACACCTCCGCCAGCCGGAGCAGCAGCCCCAGGCCTCCGGTCTCCGGGACGGAGGGGGAGGGTGGGGTGGGCGTGTGACCCTGGGGAGGTGTGGAGGTAGTGGGGTTTGGGGGGCTGTTTATTTTTTGTTTAGGTATGGCAACCCTGAAAAGAGTCCAGGTTTTTTGTAGGTATGGTAACCCTGTTCAGAGTCCGGTATGTGTTTTTTTTTTTTTCTGTTTGCTTGGATGGGGAATGGGGGGGGGGGGGAGTAGGCGAGGCCGGGGATTCTCCCCGGCCTCAATCTGGTGTTGGGGATATGTGGAGGGTTTATGTGGAGTGTGTGTTGTTGATGGCTGGTTTACAGCCTCACCTGGCCTGAGTCGGACTAATTGGACTCTGGCTGGGTGGGGCTGCACACCTGTGGTGCATGAGCAATCATGGCACCCAGGATAAACCAGCCATCAACACACACACTCCAGGAGGAGCACGGTCATGACATGAAGTACCATCAGCTCGGCGAATAACATCTTGCCTGTAAAACTCCAATAAACACCTTGAACTACATCTACCCGTGTCCTGTGTCGGAGGGCCCCAAAGGAAAGCCACTTCGGTGGCGTGTGGCCGGACTTACCCCGCCACACTTTGTTTCTCATTTGTTCCTGAATTTCTTTGGATCGCAGCATGATGTCTAGCTTTTGAGGATCTTTTGGCCTACTTCACTTTGTCAGGCAGGTCCTATTTAAGTGATTTCTTGATTGAGAACAGGTGTGGCAGTAATCAGGCCTGGGTGTGGCTAGAGAAATTGAACTCAGCTTTCCAAAGATGTGATAATTAATGTATGTTTTAACAGGGGGGGGCAATCACTTTTTCACACAGGGCCATGTAGGTTTGGATTTTTTCCCCCCCCTTAATAAAAAAAACCTTCATTTAAAAACTGCATTTTGTGTTTACTTGTGTTATCTTTGTCTGATATTTAAATTTGTTTGATGATCTGAAACATTTAAGTGTGACAAGCATGCAAAAAAATAAGAAATCAGGAAGGGGGCAAACACTTTTTCACACAACTGTATACCTGCCAGAAGAGATCAGTTAATAATTTCTAATACCTCATGTGGTAAACAGTTAAGGGAAACATGAGCTGCCCAACAATATTGTCTAGTTTTTTTTAGGTCTAGAACAGTGGTCACTAGGGATGGGAATCGAAAACCGGTTCTTGTTGAGAACCGGTTCCCAGTGTTTCAATTCCTTGGAATCGTTTGCCAATTTTGCAAACGATTCCCTTATCGATTCCAGTGGACGCGAATGACGTCACCACGCACGTTGCGTAGCGACTCCAGTGCAGCCAGCAGACTAAATCTGTATTCCAATTACAATAAGTAGCCTACGTATCGGCCAACAATAATCAAACACGGCAGTAAAAGTGGGCATTAAACTGTATAACTGTTTTGAAAAAAAGGGAAAAAAGGCCGACATATGCCGATACAATATGCGGCCGGCGCTCGGAAAAGGCTCGCGTCAAAAAGATGAGCCACACATTTAGAAACAATTGCATGAACTATCTAAAAGCAATACCTTAGTCAGAAAACATATATGAGGCTGAACGTTTTGCTAAAATGTCAGTTATGGAATAATTGAAAATGTTGGAGCGGCTGGCTTGACCACGCGAAACCGAGAGACGGCTGTCTTGACCGCAGTACGCGATCGGTCATTAATCAATAATCGTATTTAACCGTATAACTGCACACAACTATATTTAAAAGCAATCAAATGTAAAACGTGTTTGTATTTTGGTGTCCGGTGCGTGTGGATGTGCGGCTCCTCCGGCGGAGCGGTTCATGTAAATAGCGGAGTCCGGGAGGGTTCACTTTCACGGTGTAGTTACGAGGGATGTGCGACTATCGGCTTAAACAATACTAAAGTGTTTTTTAAAGTTAGAAAGATATTAGATATTCAACCGATATTCACGCTCTGAATTACAGCGATCAGACACGGGGAACTAAAGCCGCGATCACCGGGCAGTGGGCACCGCTTCAAGACTCACAGTATGCAACACGTCCTTTTGATCGATAACAATATAAATTGATCGACACATTTCTTAACGATCAATGATCGATCATCGATTAATTATGCCCATCCCTACCCTTCACAAGAAAAGACGACAACAGGGCAACTTGCAATACTTGCAACGTGGATATTTCCTCAAAGGGAGGAAATACTTCCAACATGCAAAAAAATGTGCGCACACAGCATGCGATACCGATTTCTGAATGTCGCGTTTTCGATCCGCTCCGGACTAACGTTAAGACCTCACTGTTGTTGGGTTTGTAAGGTCATGACTAAACTAAACAAAGATGACACTAATCGACCTGTTTGTTGTCCTTTTTTTCCAAATGAGAATCGATAAGAGAATCGATAAAGAACCGAATCGTTAAGCAGAATCGAAAATGGAATCGGAATCGTAAAAATCTAATCGATTCCCATCCCTAGTGGTCACCAACCTTTTTACGCCTTAAGATCACTACGCAAGTCAAAATATCAGCAAAGATCTACCTCTCATACAAGTTGAGAAAAATAAGCCCACAATCAAGTTTAAATAATATAATTGCTTATTATATTGGATAACTGTAGCAGTCCAATGAGTGGGCGGAGACAGGTTTGGGCGTTTCAGTCCGTAAGGTTTATTGTCCGCACACGAACAACAAACAAATCAAATGGCAAACTTAAATGGATTGTCGGTTTCAAAAACGGGTCGCCAGGCTCTCTGCCTTCTGCTGTCGCGAGCGCTCTCGCTCCGCACTCCCCGTACCCCGTCCTTACTGAAAGGCAGAGCAGACACATAAATACACACTTCCTGATTGGGCCTGAGTGCCGACAGGTGTCCGCACTCAGACCCAATCGCCCCAGCAGACCTGGTGCTCCATGCTCCCCCTACAGGCCAGACGCCGCCCCCCTCCACATACCCCCACCGCCCGACACAGGCCGGGGACCCATCCGGCCGCAGCCTACTCCCCCCCCCCCCCCCCCCCCCGGAACGGGAGAGGAAATCAGCCACGACCATCTGCGCCCCCGGTCTGTGGGTCACCCGGAAATGAAAGGGCTGCAACGCGAGGTACCACCGGGTGATCCTCGCGTTGGCTTCCTTCATCCGGTGGAGCCACTGGAGGGGGGCGTGGTCGGAGTAGAGGGTGAACTGGCGACCCAGCAGGTAGTAGCGGAGGGCGCCGACCGCCCATCGGATGGCGAGACACTCCTTCTCGACGGTGCTGTACCGACCCTCCCGGTCCAATAGTTTGCGGCTCAGGTACAGCACCGGTCGGTCGCCCCCCCCCCACCTGCTGGGTCAGGACCGCGCCCAACCCCCTATCCGACGCGTCTGCCTGCACGGAGAAAGGGAGAGCAAAATTAGGAGCACACAGGACGGCTTCCCCGCAGAGGGCTGTTTTAATAGCATCAAACGACACCTGACATGGCTCCGACCACTGGACCGTATCTGGGGCCCTCTTCCGGGTGAGGTCGGTCAAGGGGCTGGCCAGGTCGGAGAAGTTTGGGACAAACTGCCGATAGTACCCCGCCAGCCCCAGGAACCGCCTCACCTCCTTCTTGGTCCTGGGGCGAGGGGGGGCAGCGACCGCCGCGGTCTTACCTACCTGCGGCCGGACCTTCCCCCTCCCCAGGTGGAACCCCAGATACTGGATCTCCCTCCGCCCGATCACGCACTTCTTCGGGTTGGCCGTGAGCCCCGCCCGCCTCAGCGACTGAAGGACGGCTGCCACCCGCTGCATATGCTGCCCCCAGTCGTCTCCATAGATGACTGTCGTCGAGGTGGGCAGCAGCATATGCAGCATGAGGTCGCAATACCCGGTCCATCAGCCGCTGGAACGTGGCTGGGGCCCCGAACAACCCGAACGGAAGTACCTTGAATTGGTACAGCCCGAGCGGAGTGGAGAACGCTGTTTTCTCTCGGGCTGCTGGAGACAACGGAATCTGCCAGTAGCCCTTCGTGCAGTCCAGAGTCGTGTAATAGGTGGCCATGCCAAGCCGGTCCACAAGCTCGTCGATCCGAGGCATCGGGCAGGCGTCGAACTTGGACACCGCATTCACCCTACGGTAATCCACACAGAATCGGACAGCCCCGTCCGGCTTCCCCACAAGCACGACGGGGCTGCACCAGTCGCTGTGGGACTCCTCGACGACGCCCAACTCTATCATTGCTGCCAATTCACGCCGTATCACGTCTTGCTTGTGCACGGGTAGCCTGTAGGGGCGTGTCCGCACCGTTAACCCCGGTTGCGTCTCGATGTCGTGAGTTATTAACGGGGTGCGACCGGGCAGGGGCGAAAAGACGTCGGCGAACTGGAGCTGTAGCGAGACCACGTCCGCCGCCTGACTCTCCGACAGATCCTCTCCTCGACCGACCGGAGGGATGGGCCCCGGGGCAGGGACTTCCGGTCCAAGCTCCTCTCCCTCCGGTAGCGTTGTGGCGAACGCGACCGGGACCACATCATTCCACCTTTTCAGGAGGTTGATGTGGTAGATCTGTTGGGCATCGCCCCTGTCCGACCGCATTACCTCGTAATCCACGTCCCCGACTCGCCGTGTGACCACAAAGGGACCTTGCCACTTCGCGAGTAATTTGGTGGTAGAGGTGGGCAACAGAACAAGGACCTTGTCCCCCGGTGTGAGATCGCGTAATCTAGTCCCTCTGTTGTACAGGCGTTTCTGATTCTACTGGGCTTGGCGCAAATGCTCACGTGACATTACCCCGAGTGAGTGGAGCTTTGCACGCAAGTCCATGACGTACTGGATTTCGTTTTTACTGTCGCTGGACCCCTCCTCCCAGTTTTCTTTAATGAGGTCCAGGACGCCCCTGGGCCTGCGCCCATAGAGCAACTCAAACGGGGAAAACCCTGTGGAAGCCTGAGGCACTTCCCGCACCGCAAACAACAGAGGGTCTTGCCATTGATGCCAATTTCGAGCATCCTCCAGTACAAACTTCCGGATCATGGACTTTAACGTCCGGTTAAACCTCTCACACAAGCCGTCTGTGGCTGGGTGATAGACGCTCGTGCGGATGGCCTTGACCTTCAACAACCCGTAAAGTTCCTTAATCGTGTGTGACATGAAATTGGTGCCCTGGTCAGTGAGAATCTCCTTTGGGATTCCCACCCGCGATATGACGTGAAACAACGCCTGCGCAACACTCCTCGCGGAGATATTGCGCAACGGAATTGCTTCTGGGTATCGGGTTGCGTAGTCGATCAGGACTAACACAAATCGATACCCTTGTGCGGAACGTTCTAATGGCCCGATTATGTCCATGCCCACGCGATCGAATGGGACCTCCACCAGGGAAAGGGGCCGCAAGGGAGCCCTGGGGATGGCCGGGGGATTCACCAACTGGCACTCGGGGCAGGAGGCGCACCAGCCGCGCACTTCCGCCCGAATCCCCGGCCAATAGAACCAAGCCATTATCCGGTTCAGTGTTTTATCGTACCCCAAATGGCCCGCCATTGGGTTGTAATGCGCCGCCTGGAAAACCATTTCCCGGCGGCTCCTGGGTACCAGCAACTGGGTAACAACCTCCTCACTCTGGGTGTCACGACTCACCCGATAAAGTCTGTCCCTAATCACCACAAAGTGTGGGTAAGTCAGCACTGTGTCTGGCTGTACCCGAAGACCATCAATAGAAATCACTTGGTCGAAGGCTGAGCGTAGAGTAGCGTCACGAGACTGCTCAAGGGGGAAATCGTCCACCGGTGGGAATGTCGCCGCTCGGACCTCGGGTTGAGAACCTCCCGCCTCCTCCCCCGATCCCTGACCAGCGTCGGACACCCTTGCATCGGCGCAGAACACAGCGCATGACTTACATGTCCCTATCTGTCGTGTCCGTACCCCCGCACTCTCGCTAACCGCCCCTGGAAACCCAGCCCAATCTAACCCTAGAATCAGGGGGTACGTGAGGCCCGGACTAACCGCCGCCTTGACTCTATGCGTTTTCCCCCCATAACGAATTTCGATAGGGACCAAGGGATACGTGTGAACATCCCCGTGTATACACCGCACCGAAACGCTCGACGCCTCGACCAACGCCTCGGACCGCACCAGGCGCTGCTGGATCATAGTCTGCATACAGCCGGAATCCAACAGCGCCTGGTACGTACCCCGTTGTATCCTCACCGGGATACGGTACGCCTCGCCGGGACCGTAGGGAGGGGTCGGGGGACCGGCGACGCGGACAACCTGGCCGACGTCCATCATCGGGCAGTCCCTCCGGATGTGTCCCGGCCGTCCGCACCGCCAACACCCCTCCCTTGCCGTCTGAGCGCCCGCCTGCGGGAGGGGGGGGGAAGGTGATTCACGCGTCTGCTCTGGACTGGGCCCCCCCCCCCCCCCCCCTCGCTCTAGGTAGCGGGTTGGGTTTGTAGCCCCGCAGGGCTGCCGCGCCGGTCCGCGGGCTCGGGGTTGGTGCTGGTGGTCGTCTGTCCGTCGGGGGGGGGGACCAGGTGGCCCTCCGCGATGTTGACAGCCGCCGGGAGGCTCTCGGGCCGGTGGTACCGGACCCAGGTGGACGTTCGGGCCGGCAGCCCCTCGATGAACCTCTCGAGGGCCACCTGCTCCACGATTTCCTCCGGGGTATTCCTCTCGGGCCCCAGCCACCTCCTCGCCTGGTCCCGCAGCTGCTGAGCGTAGGTGAAAGGCCGATCGCCTTCCGCAAACGGGAGGGCCCGGAACCGGCGGCGATGTTCCTCTGGGGTCAGGCCTAGCCGGTCCCGGATGGCTCTCTCAACCGCCTCGTAGTCCCGCTGGGCCCCGGCCGGCAGACTGTGGGCCGCGAGCTGGGCCTCGCCCGTCAGGAGCGGCAGGAGGCGGTGAGCCCACTCTTGGCGTGGCCACCCGGAGACCTCGGCCACCCCCCGGAACGTCTCCAGGAAGGCCTCTGCGTCGTCGGCCTCCCCCATCTTGGGGACGTGAATGGGTCCCACCGCTCCTGCCGCTCTGGGTCCGCGGCCGCGGTCGCCGGAAGCGAGGAGCTCCTGTAGGACCGCCCGATCGGCGGTCAACGCCTGGCCCAGCTCCAGGAGCACCTCGTTCTGCGCCTGCTGGACCTGCGCCTGCCTTTCGGACATCTGTGCGAGATGTCCGAGTAACGCCGCCAAGGGTGCCTGTTCCATCTGCCGCACTCGTGCCCCACGTTGGGCGCCACTGTAGCAGTCCAATGAGTGGGCGGAGACAGGTTTGGGCGTTTCAGTCCGTAAGGTTTATTGTCCGCACACGAACAACAAACAAATCAAATGGCAAACTTAAATGGATTGTCGGTTTCAAAAACGGGTCGCCAGGCTCTCTGCCTTCTGCTGTCGCGAGCGCTCTCGCTCCGCACTCCCCGTACCCCGTCCTTACTGAAAGGCAGAGCAGACACATAAATACACACTTCCTGATTGGGCCTGAGTGCCGACAGGTGTCCGCACTCAGACCCAATCGCCCCAGCAGACCTGGTGCTCCATGCTCCCCCTACAGGCCAGACGCCGCCCCCCTCCACAATAACCAATGCATTTTAACGATAGGCTTAATGTGAAAATGTCTTCATCAGGCAGACACACAAATGTAATAAAAACATATTGTCAGGATTCTGAGGGGAACCCAAAAGCAGATCGGAACCAGAGTTTGAGTGTAAACAGTTTATTTGACAAAGAATGAATTCGTGAAAGAAAAAGGGAAGCTGGCAGGCAAGAGTGGGACTCCGGAGGTGGGGGTGATCCAGAGTGTAGTCGGCTGAGTGGACTGGAGTGATTCCAGAGGCAGAGAGACACGGTTAAAACAGACGGCAAGAGACTGGCTCAGGCAGGCAGAAACGGGCAGCTAAAGGTTGCAAAGTAGAACGATCCGGCAGAGACTGGATGTGTGGCTGCTCCTTAAATACTGCAGACAGTTGATGAGGAACAGGTGAGGTGATGACCTCAGCCAGGTGTGAGTAATCATGTACAGGCACGCCCCCTCAAGCACTGCCAGGTGAGTGACACGAAACACCAGACAACATGAAAACACAACAAGCACCCACACACAAACCATAGACATACAAACAGTCATCCCGGCCGGGGATTTGTGACAGTACCCTCCCTCCGACGGGCGCCTCCGGGCGCCCCACCCGGCCTTCCAGGGTGCAGCCGGTGGAAATCCCTCACCAGAGTACTGTCCAAAATCTGGCGGCGCAGAATCCAGCACCTCTCCTCAGGTCCATACCCCTCCCAATAGACCAGATACTGGCAGCCACGCCCCCGGCGGCGAGAATCCAAAATCCGACGCACGGTGTAGGCAGGTTCGTTATCGATGATCCGAGGGGGAGGAGGGGGAGGGGGAGCAGAGGACTGATGAGAACAGGCTTAATGTGGGAGACATGGAAAGTGGGATGGACCCGGAGAGTGCGGGGCAGCTTGAGGCGGACGGCCACAGGGTTTATCACTTTTTCAATGACAAATGGACCGACAAACTTAGGGGACAGTTTCTTAGAGTCAGACTTGAGTGACAGATCCTTGGAGGAAAGCCATACCTTATCTCCCACGGTGTATGTGGGTGCGGGGATGCGTCTGCGGTTGGAGTGGAGCTGGTACCGCTCCAAGGCTTTAAGCAGGGATGTGTGGGCTTGGTGCCAAGTGCGGTGACACCGCCTGATGTAGGCCTGGACTGAAGGCACAGCGACGTCTCTCTCCTGTGAGGGGAATAGGGGAGGCTGATAACCATAGAGGCACTGAAACGGGGAAAAACCTGTGGCAGAGGTAGGCAGGGTGTTGTGGGCGTATTCGACCAGAGTTGAGTAGCCCAGGTGGTGGGGTTGTATGAGACCAGACAGCGGAGGGAGCTCTCCATCTTTTGGTTGGCACGCTCTGCCTGGGCATTGGACTGGGGATGAACACCAAAAGTTAAACTGACAGAGGCCCCGATAGCAAGGCAGAATGCTTTCCATACAGAAGACACAAACTGGGGACCCCTGTCTGACACCAAGTCACTGGGCAGACCTTGGACACAAAATATCTCCCTGACAAGGATATCTGCCGTCTCCTTGGCAGATGGGAGTTTGGGCAGGGGTAGGAACCTAGCAAACTTACTGAAACGATCAACTACTGTGAGAACCACTGTCTTACCCTCAGACTGCGGCAGGCCGGTTACAAAATCTAAAGCCATATGGGACCAGCGACGCCGAGGAATGAGCAGGGGGTGTAGAAGTCCAGTGTATCGGAGACTGGAGCCCTTGTTCTGAGCGCAGACGTGACAGGCGGAGACGTAGGACTTGGGGACAGCTTCTAAAGATGGCCACCAAAAATGTCTGTGGAGGAAAGCTGAGGTGCGAGCAATCCCTGGGTGGCATGTCAGCCTGGAAGCATGAGCCCATGACAACACATAGGTCGGACAGACTGGGGCACAAACAGGCGGCCAGGGGGACCGTTACCTGGATCGAGCTGAGTCACAAGTGCCTCTCTGACCTCCCTCTCGATGTTCCAGGTGATGGCGCCAACAATACAGGAACGAGGAACAATGGTATCAGGCACTTCATTCGAATCCTCCTCCTTACAAAACACTCGGGATAAGGCGTCCGGTTTGGTGTTCTGGCATCCAGGCCTGTAGGTCAGAGAGAACTTAAAACAACCAAAAAACAAAGCCCACCTGGCCTGGCAAGAGTTGAGTCGTCTGGCAGTCTGGATATATTCCAGGTTCTTATCTGTCCAAACCATGAACGGATGTTCAGCCCCCTCCAACCAATGGCGCCATTCCTCCAAGGCCATCATCACTGCCAGCAAGTCCCTGTTACCCACATCATAATTCCTCTCAGAAGGAGACAGACGACGAGAAAATAGGCACATGGATGCAGTTTACCGTCCTTAAGAGAGCTGTGAGAGAACAGCTCCAACCCCGATGTTGGAGGCATCCAGAATGAAACTTAGAATGTGTAAGTACAAAAAAATCTGTAATTATCAAACGTGCGGATACCGGTCGTACGCACACTAGTAAGTCCTCAGTGATGATAAATCCCACCTGTTCATAACTACCATGCTCGTGCATGGTTAAGGTCATTTGCATTCAGAAACGCCTCCAATTGACCATATATGGCAGCAACACTCCCTTTAAAAAATGCGTGAATGGAGTTCTTCCCCCTCACCGAAATCTTGGCAAGGAGGGCGAAGAAGAGGAATTTCACCGACACCGAGATTGAGGTACTTGTGGGAGAAGTGGAAACATACCAAAATATACTTTTTGGAACACTTAATGCAGGTGTGACCAACAAAAGAAAAAAATGCTACGTGGGAGAAAGTAACAACTGCTGTGAATGCCGTTGAGTCAGAGGAAAGATCACTGTCAGAAATAAAAAAGAAATGGTTTGATATTAAAATCAGAGCCAAAAAACGCGTCACAGCCCACAGACATGAAATATCTGCAACTGGAGGAGGACAAGCAACAACCCAGCTGTCACCCATGGACACCCGTATTGCCAGCATCATCGGAGACACGGCACTATGTGGCATTATTCCTGATGGCGATACAGACACTCTCCCAACACAACCAGCTGTACCATCGACCAGTCACACTGCAGGTAAAATAAAAAGCTGGGCTGAGGTGTTTCATAAATATTTATTTAGACAGTTTAATTTGTGAATTTGAAATAACAAACTTGACAATGTAATGTTTCTTCAATAACTCAGAAACTCAAGCCAGTCCTGCCTGCCCTCAGGAGCCGGAGGCGGTGGAGGAGCTGGGGGAGTTGGAGGAATAGGAGCAGCCGGGGCCATCCAAAATCCATTTGGTGCGTCCTGGGAGGGCGAGGGTGCTGATGGAGGCAGTGCTGCAAAATCAACAAGACACCACCAATTCCATAAATGAAATAAAGGATCAGCTGACCAACAACACTTTACTGCAAATAAACAAGTCACTGAAACAGATTGCTGCATGTGCATTGCAAATGTTAAATAAATAAACTTTAAAATGTTGAATGATGTTGAGATTATTTTCCCACGCACGCTTTCGATCTTGAATTTCTCACTTTTCAAAGATTGGCTAACAGGCAGACTTACCTAAAATCTCTGTATGATCCTCTCTCTTGTTTGAATTTATTTTTATTTAACCTTTATTTAACCAGGTAAAACCATTGAGATAAAATCTCTTTTTCGGTGGCGACCTGGCCAAGAAGGCCAAGAACATTACTGTTCATTTTACACGTCAGAGAATGCCAGGTAAAAACAAACATATATACACTCGGACAAGTAAAAACAAACATATATACAAACAGGTAAAAAACAAAACATATACATATATATGTACACACACACACACACACACACAGACAATACACACACAGATAGCACACTACTACAAAAAAAAAAAAAAAAAAAAAAACTTGTGGAATCGCTCACAAGGAGAATAAAACATACGGAAACAGAAATGAGATTAACTACACATCTGTGCAAGAACAGACTGTGGTCAATAACTCTGTAATCTGAAGTTTAAACCTCTGCAGTGAAACTAAGGAGGCCAGCTTTAGTCGACTTTGAAGGTCGTTCCAGGACCAAGGTCCGAAGTAGGATAAGCTTCTACGGCCAGCCTCGGTCCGCACTGAGGGTACTGTACAGCGCAACCAGGAGCTCGATCTAAGGTTGTGGGAGTTTTCGGCAAGGACAAATTTAGATTTTATGTACAAGGGTAAAATGCCCATTAGTGCCTTGTAGATCAATATGTACCAGTGCAGGATCCTGCGTATGCAGAGTGAAGACCAACCAACTAAAATGTACAAAACACAGTGATGAGTTCTAAAAGCAGAGTTCGTTATGAATCTCAACGCTGAGTGGTACAAGGGGTCTAGTTTCGCTAAGACAGTGGGACAGGCAAATCTATACACTGTGTCACCATAGTCGAGCTGCGACAAAAACAAGTTTAAAACCAAACGCTTGCGTGAGGGCAAAGAAAAACAGGATTTTAACCTGTAAAGAAAACCGACAGTAAACCTCAACATTTTCGACAACAGTTGTATATGCTCTTTGAAATTAAAATTTACATCCAGCCAGATACCAAGATACTTATAAGTGTTGACATATTCAATATTAGTACCATCTAGTGTCAAAACCCACTGAGGAGGCAAGGAGAATGCAGAGTTTTTTGGGGCGAACAGCATAGCTTTTGTTTTGTTCCCATTTAGAGGTAGCTTTGAGTCGATTAGTTTGTGTTGAAAAGCAACAAAGTCAGACTGTAGGTTAACAATTGCAGCACCAAGGGTGGGAGCACAGGAGTACAAGATTGTGTCATCCGCGTACATATGATGAAATGAATGAGCTGATTGAGCACATAAATTATTTACATACATCAAGAAGAGCAGCGGTCCCAAAATGGAACCTTGCGGTACCCCTTTGTCTAAAGTGACTGGGTCAGAAACAATGTCACCAAGCTTGACAATCTGAGATCTGTCAGAAAGGTAACTTAAAAACCAGTTTAAAACACTCGGGCCAAAACCAGCGTTCGACATAGTTTTTAACAAGATGTGATGGTCGACAGTATCGAAGGCTTTTGACAGGTCGATAAATAGGGCCACACAGAACAAATTCTTCTCAAGTGCAGCCTTAATGTCATCAACAACTTTCAAACAAGCAGTCACAGTGCTGTGCCTTGATCTAAAACCAGATTGCATAGGATTTAAAATACTATACTTTTCTAAAAACGTTTTCACTTGATCTGCAACTAAGGATTCAAGGATTTTAGATAGGGCACACAAGTTTGAAATGGGATGGTAATTGTTCAAATCTACTGGGTCACCAGTTTTCAGCAAAGGAGAAACGAAAGCTTGTTTCCAAATGTCAGGCACTGCTTGTGTATTGATAGAAAGATTTAAAATAACAGAGACTGGTTGAGCTAAAACCGGGGCAGCAAGTTTTAAAAAATAAGGATCCAGACCATCCGGCCCTGCCGTCTTTCTAGGGTCAAGGGACTTTAAGGCTTGCTTTACTTCGGACACCAAAAATGGATTTAGGTTGAACGTTGCATCTACATTCGCAATATTTGGGTTGGGCGACCCGGCATCGCGAGATAAATTACAGTTAGGGTGACGTTCATCAAAAATATGGCTGGCTTCTTTGAAATGAACATTAAAAGCATTTGACATGTCCTTTTTGTCAGTAACAAAGGAGTTATTTACCCTCAATTTGTTCGGAGGGCCAGTAGCCTTCTTGTTCTGCAGAGCTTTTATTGTTTTCCAAAATTTAGAATGATTATTAAAGGAGTCTGATGTCAAGGTCAAATAATAATCAGTTTTGGATTTTCTAACAAGCGCCGTGCATTTGTTTCTAAGGATCCGAAAGAGAAGCCAGTCAGTAGAAGCAGCTGACCTTCTGGCAAGAGCCCACTGCTTGTTACGGGCAAGTAAAGCATCAGCTAACTCCCTAGAAAACCATGGGTTTGACCTGTTTTTTATTCTAATTTTTCTTAATGGGGCATGCTTATTTATTACCTTTAAGAGGTTCAGATGAAGGAAATCAGCAGCCTCATTAATCGTGGGAATTGCTGAAATTAAATGCCAGCTGACAGCGGTCAAGTCATGTAAAAAGGCTTGTTCTGAGAAGTGTTTAAAGCACCTCCGAAGAATAATGATGCCTTTCAATTTGGGCATCCTGGTGTTTCTAACACAAGCTATGGCACAGTGGTCGCTTAGATCATTTGGGAAAACACCGACTGCAGAACACTTATGTGCTGCATTTGTCAGAAATAGATCCAGCAGAGAGTCATTTCCAGTTTTTGCAGCGTTGATCCTGGTGGGACAGTCTATAAGCTGAGTGTTCATTGTGATGTCATCACACGTTAACCTGAAACTGGCAGATTTCTCGGTTAACCAGTCCCAATTTAGATCACCACAGAAGCAACTCTGAAGAGGTCATTTTAGACAATAGATTAGTTAGAGTAGAAATTGAGTCACTAGTTGCTGAAGGGGGTCTATAACAACCTATGACAATGAGTGGAGCGCCTGCAACAACTAGTTGCACAGCAAGAAACTCAAATTGTTTAGGGATTGAAATAGAATGGAGAACTGTACCTTGAAATTTCTCAGACACATACATTAAAATACCCCCACCCCTACCCTTTCGATCTGTTCTATACACATTGAAACCATCAATATGAATAACTTGGTTAGGGACAGAGGGCTTCAGCCAAGTTTCTGAAATAGTGACAATATCAGGCAGTGTAGTGCAAAACCATGTTTTAAGGATATCCATTTTTGGAACAAGACTCCTGGCATTAAAATGTAAAAACCCCAAACCATGTCTACAACTAAATTCATCCGGAGTGGATAAGTGATGCAGTTCTAGGAGGGGTTCAGGACCAGGGTTTATGTTAACGTTTCCAGAAACCATCAATAACAACAGGATTAACAGCCTGGAAAACGATTTTCTAGCATCAACATCAACCCTGTTTTTAAAAAGGGCACCTTTGGAGACATCTCTGTACCAACTACTGGTAATAAAAGAGTCAAGGATCAGAAGTGAGTAGGCGAAAGTACCTTTGTAACCTGAGACAGGCATGGTGTGGGGGCAGCCGAACGGTGAGCTAGTTCCAGCAGTAGCCCGGTCACGAGAGCCAAAACAGTCAGAATAGTCCCAAAAAGGCTGAAAGTTATCAGTGTCATGATGAGCCGTTGTCATGAGAACCAGGAGCAACACAAGTGCGAGGGGAGCTCTGTCCATCATGATTCACACCATACAGTTTTCGATGTAAACAGAGAAGAGATTATCCCGGTGAGCAAATGCTAGCTTCAGCTGCCGGCTGGCAGGCTAGCAGAAGAGACAATCCTGTAGCGAGGGGCGAGTTAGCATCCCAAGCAGGCTAGCCGATGATACCCGGGGAGAGTTGCTCCAGCAATGCGGGCGGGTTAGCATCCGATGCGGGCTAACCGTCGATTCCCAGGACGAGAGACACTCCAGCAGCGCGGGCGGGTTAGCATCCGATGCGGGCTAACCGTCGATACCCGGGGAGAGAGTTGCTCCAACAGCGCGGGCTGGTTAGCATCCGATGCCGTTTATCCAACGATGCCCAGGGAGAGAGACACTCCAGCAGCGCGTGGCACACATTGAATGGCAGCGGCATTAGGGGGTGGGAAAGGCTCTGCGTTGGGCATGGGCTCGTCTGCTCTGGGGGGTTCCTGCAGAGGGACGGCTTGTCTGATGGCTAAATTGTGAAGCACACAGCAAGCCAAGATGATGTGGCAGACTTTTTCAGGCTTATACTGAATTGTCCCCCCCGCGTTGGACAGGCACAGCCATCGGCCTTTTAGCAGGCCTATTGCGCGTTCGACTACTGTTCTTGAGCGCGCATGGGCCCGGTTGTAGCGCTGCTCCTGCGGGGTCCTCGGGTTGGCTACGGGGGTCATCAGCCACAGCTTTAGTGGATATCCCCGATCACCTATAGAGATGTTTTAATAAACCATACGAAGCCCAGAAAATAATTTCGGAATGTTGTAACACTCACCAATAAGCCAGCCATCCTCAACAGCTCCTGATTGGAGGTGCACACCCACAGAGCTGTTCTGCAGAATGAGTTCCTCCAGGCCACCGGGCAACAACGTTTAACAGAGACATGGTTGCATCGCAGATTATTTGTGCATTGATTGAATGAAACCCTTTCCTGTTCACATAACTGAATTCATTGTGTGATGGTGCTTTTATCGCGATGTGGGTGCAATCTATGGCTCCAATTATGTTTGGGAATCCGGCGATGGCGTGAAATCCTCGTTTAATTTCGGCGTGTTGGTGATGTCTGTATGGGAACTGGATGTAAGTTGGGGCCAGAGAAATGATTGCATCCAACACTGCCGGCATGATTCTGCTTAGTGTCGGCTGCGAAATGCCGCATATGTCTCCAATCTCTCGCTGAAATGTTCCAGTGGCCAAAAATCCCAGGGTGGACAGGAGCTGGATGTGCACTGGGATGGCTTTGGTGCGTTTTGTCTCTCGCTCCAACATGGGTTGCAAATCACGGCATAAATCCATCAATATATTTGTGGGGAAGCGGTACCTGCTGAGAAGCCACTCTGTGCTCTCACTGAACAGATCAGCACACTCTTTGAAAACGCGCTCCCTGCGGAGCGCACGGTTCTCCAAATCCTCCAATAGAGCAAGATAAGCCATGGTTGTATTTCAAATGTTGTTTTCAGGTTGCCCTGTCACAGTTGTCTTTTATAGCATGTCACACCAATCATTCAAAATGTCTGCTAAATTACTAATTGAGAATTTTTATTGAATAGAGGAAACGGGAAACGTGTGGAGTTTGAGAT